>VZRZ01007409.1:43319-224176 GCA_013398175.1 Climacteris rufus | reverse complement strand
CAAACAAACAAAAAAAAACCCCAAAAAAACCCCACCTGTGTCACTGGGCATTTTTACATTTTCATATGACCATTACTTAGTTTTTGCCATTGCTAATTAGTGAACATTATTTAACAGAGCATTAAACTGGGAAACGTAATTCATACCAATTTTGGAAGCTGTGAGAAAAGGAACCCAATAAGAACCAGTCATTTTGTGAAGCGAGAGACTAGAGGACTAATGATTGTTAAAAATAGCTGGGCCGTCTCACTAGCTGCTTGTGAGGCTTAGTAGAAGTACATAGAATTAGATTGTAGCTGTGAACTTTCATAGGAGAATGCAAGGAAGTATTTCTAAGCAGTGATGCCAATTAGACACAGGGCTGGCTGGCTGGGGTGGTTGCGAAACTGCCTTTTCTGGGAATTAGTCATGGCAAGACTAGACAAGGAGTTGTGTGGAAGCCTCAGCCAAGAACGGCAGAGCTTTGCTTGGAACGAACTACATGGCCCAGGATATCTTTGTCAACTTGTAACATCTCTGCTCTGACTTTACGTGAAGTGCATTGTATGGGTTGTAAGTTTTGTAAAGGGTTTTAAGGGTTTCTCTCTTATGTCACGGTGCTCCGTTCTGTGCAGAATGGGAGGGGAAGAAGTGCCATTTGCTGCCACAATAGGGAGCTTTTCTATTAATAGGGCATGGGATGAACCTTTTGCCCCTGGCAACTTGACTGCCATGGCACAGGAGAGCAATCTCATTGTGTCTCTCCTTGTGAGAAGTGGGAATCAGTGTTGATTCCCTGTCCCACCCCCCTCCATTAACATAAACTGCAAAATTAGATACTGTGTCTGATTTGCACATGGCCATACATACGTGTTTGAGAACAAAATGAACTGTGGCCTTCTTTGGGACACAAGGAAATAAACACAGTCATTAAAGAGTCAGCACCGTTACCACATAGTGAACCTTTACTCACTGTTCCCACCTATTGTTTTTTGAAATACCCCAGTTCCTGTTTTCTTTAGCTGCTGCCAATGGTCAGGACTCAGATCTCGTTCACTTCACTGTAACTCGGGTAGCTTTGGAAGATCAGCAGGCAAAAGGAAGTGAAAAGCAAGTGACTATGAAGTAACCCTGAGTTTCCACTGAAGTGCTCAGGGTTTAGTCCCAGTCAGTGCCAGAGCTCAGCCTGGTGCGTAGGAATTCAGGGAAATTGCTGTTTGCTGTGTAAGCTCCCATCAGTACACTCATATTGTTGTCATTGTTGCTATTGTGCACTAGCATGATAGCAACAATAAAATAAGGATATTTACTCTGTGCGTAGCGGAGATGAATGTGTATATATAACATATAAACATACATAATAGCTAGTTACTTCTTCATTTATGGGGGTTTCTTGGATCCTCATTACAAGACTATGAAATGACTGTGTAAAAAGTATTTTTTTCTGTTTTTTTAAAATTATTATTATTATTATTATTATTATTATTATTATTATTATTTCAGCATGGCAAGAAAAAAAGGAAAAAAAGAAAAACAAACCAAAAAAAAGCCACTCAATCATCAAACCCCCCCACCCTTTGTTCAGAGTGTGGGAGAAGAGATTTTTTAATCCAAATTCTATAATGAGGAAACAGAAACACACATGTAACTGGAGGATAAGACCCACAGAGATACCTCTCAACCCCCAGTCATTTTTCTCTGCTGGGAAATTTATTGGAAATGTAAATGCCAATAAGGCATTGTGAATTCTTGGGCAATAATATCTTTAGATCTCAGTTCCCTAACTATACAGAAAGGATACTACTTCCTTCACTCTATGCCAAATTTAAGGTCTGGCCCAAAATCACAAAAAGAGATTATGGCAGAACCAAGAAATTAAGATCTTCTGTGTCCTAATCCAGGCTTCATATCATAAACTCATCTTTCATTTGCTTTTGAATAACAACCAAAGTGTTAACCCTATTCCTATACATTTACAACCTAATGGAGTTCTTATCTTATTTCATTTCCTGCTGGAAATTTCACAGCCTTTTAAGGCTTTTTCCTCCAGAATATTTTTTCCTTTCCCCAAGAGATAGGCAGCTTTCTTCAAGACTTCTCCAGCAAAGCTTGCCTGTCTTCTTTGATGGTGTATGCTGTGTGATCTTTACCTGGTGCAGGAATCATCTATTATCATTTTTTAATTACATGTTGATGTTCTCTGTCTTTCTTACCTGTTATTTACATCTAATCATTCTCCCTCAAAAATATGTAGACTCTTTTTCAGAAGATGTCCTAGAAGTTTTTGGTCAAATAAAAATGTTTTGTTTTAAATGAGTACTTTTTGGGTTTAAATGCTCCAGGCAACTTGCTATTTTCAAGGGAGAAACAATTAAGTAAACAAGCATACACAAAAGCCAAAATCTTTATCTCTCAGTCTTTTCCATTCTCTTGCAGTTTAAGAAATTTATTTGAGTGGGGATTTTTTAAAATCTCATTTTGCATTCATTTGGAAATTTCAGAGGCATGATAGAAGTCAAAAGTTGTTTTATTTTAAACAAATACATTGTCTTGTTCCTTTAGTTGGAGGAAAAAAATTAACTAGCTGATCTTTTAGGTATCTTCTGATTTAATAGGCAGTCACACTTTTGTTTTATAGAATGGTGATGGCCCTTTGACATAACTGTGCATATATGTTGTAAATTTGAATGTAAATGTCCTAATTTTAATAGAAGTAAGAAGTGCTTTCTCATTCTTTCTAAATGTCATTGTTATTAATATCTTCAGTACAGCAAAATCTCTAAGAGTTTTTCTCATTTTTTTGGTCTTGTCCACCTGAAAATTAATCCATCAAAATGAATGTGGAAATAATTTGATAAAAAGTTTACATACATGAAAAGAATTAGGCACCCATCCTGCATGTATGGGTTGTTAAATACTTATACAGTGGTAACACGAACTATGCAATAGTCAAGCAAATTGATATAAGATGCCTACAGAAGCAGCCATACTAGGAAAAAAGCCAAAGGTTTATGCTTCTGTAGTTATTATTCTTAATTGCTTTTATTGTAATAACACCTAAATGCATCATCAATGCTGAATCCCATTGGTCTACACGTGAAAAGAACAAACACTGAAAGACAGCCACCATCCCAAAAAGCTTAGTTAGACATAATTTTAATTAGGACTGATTGGTCCTTTACAGAGTGTGTTTCTGCCACTAACTATTTCAACATAGAGCATATTAATTATGACTGCATTTTTCCCAGTTTCATCAATAGCTGTTCTCAGGTATGTCTTTAAAGGGCAGGATGCAGTGTGGCTGACAGAGTCTTTTGAGTAATTCTTCTTTCCCATACCAGCTATGCAAAACAAAGAGATAACGCTTGGACACCTGCTGTTTTCCAGAGATATTTTGGTTCCAGACGCAGTGTGTTTTGGAATTGGGTGTTGTGAGGTTCCAGCCTATCACCCCGGGGGGTGGTTGGTCACCTGATGGGTTCTTACCGTATATAAAGGGGAATAGAGGCGGCCGCTGCCACTGCTGCTGCTGCTGCTGCTTTAACTGGACTGGCTGTGTGTCTTCCTTCATCAACCGCTCTATAGTGACAATGCAGCATGGCAGTTTCCCATCTTTCAAGGGGTCCCAGCTGAGCTGAGCTATGGAGGAGTGGGAAGGAAAGGAGGAGTGGGAAGGCGCTGCTGTTGCAGGGCCTTGGGATGGTGTCCCTGCTGCTGGCTGAGCTGGTGATGCTCTGTGTTGCTGCATTTGAGTACTTGGCTTTTGATGAGAACTGCTGGGCCCACGAGCTGACTTGCAGCCCTGTGGTGGTAGCCAAGCTGTAAATACATCCACACAGGCAATCTCTTGCCTGACCAGCCTGTTTTCGGAAAAAAAGATAACAGACAACACAGGGTGAAAGGGAGCTGCAGTGTTCCCAGTTTGCAGAGTAGGAGATCTGAAACACCGAAAGTTTGTCTACACAGGGAGATTTACACTGCTTTGAGATTATTCTCAGTGGAAACGTTTCCTGCTCACTGACAAGCAGTATCTGTGTCCAGATGAACAGATGGCTTTTGCTTCACTGTGACTCATGGTTGTTACATGGTGGGAAAGTCCTCTGAAGTAAGAGCTTTGGGGGTTTCTGCCCTGTGCTCCTTTGTGCTGTTGCTGGGCCCAAAGCATTGTGGAATTGCTCTCTAGCTTTTGGCTGATGTTCATAGTGTTATTTTTTTAATGATATAGGCAGCAACTGTTGAAAAGGCCATGTTTCTTTTAGGGAGGTTGTCTCATCACTTGAAAGGGGATATGCCTCAACATGATCACAGGGGACAAGTAGTAGAAGGAAAAAGAATAACTAGTCAGAGTGTCATGGAGAGCAGTGAGGGAAGTGAAGCACAAAACTGTTGGGCATTATGAGGTGCCTCCTTATTCAAAGGGGACTAAAAATTTCTTATCTCAGTGTTTAAACACGCGAGCACACAATGGTGCATGTGTACAGATAATTAAAATACCCTCATTTCCCTGCCTCCAGGAGCTGTAACTCAGAGCATGTTGTGTCACGGCACATTTGTAAAGTATCAGACAGTGCTATAGATGCTACTTCACAAATTAAAATGACACAAAAATCAAAAATTCAAAAAAATGCAATTAAATGTAAATAAGGTCTCCTGAAGGTTTTTCTGAAATAGCAACCCTGCTTGCTCAAGTAAAATTCCTTTTAATCCAGTAGCTTTCAATCTTCCCAAATCCCTGTGGGATGAAAAGATGAGCCTTGTGGCACGCTTGGAAGGTTAATGAATGTGGACTCTGAATACAGTCTCAGGAAAGACTTCTTATTGAAAATATGTTACACAAAGTGTTTAAAAAAGGGCACTAGTATGAGCACTTCTGTGACTTATAAAAATAGTTCGACACAGAGAGTAAACACGATTTTTCATTAGCTGCTGCCTATGCCATTGAAATACAGTGCTGTGAATATCATCCCCAAGTAAATAGCTCCTGCAAACACTAAACTCAGGTGTAACAAGCTGGTTTCATTCAGTCCTGCTTTTTCAGAGAGCAGCATTCAGCAATAGCTCTTACAGCTAAATAACCGTGGGTATAGCTTCAGGTAGAGTTCCTGGCACCAGGAGCTTAATCTGCACATTGCCAAAGGGCAAGACACCTGCCACAACCTCTTCAGCCGGAATAAGTGGCTGTGCTTGTCTGGCCAAGGAAAGAGGTCTTTGCCAGGACTGTTATTTAACCTGCAAGGTGCATTCCAGGGTCTAACAGTGCCTCAAAACACAAACCTCCCATCTCAAACTGTCACCCAAAACAGTCCTTTCCAATCCGTTCGTTCAGTTGCTTCCTACAGTGTTTCAGTGTTGCTTTATTTTTTTTCAGTCTTGAGACACATCCATGTATCCATTATCCATGCTTCAGTCTTGAAATGGCATATGGAACATTCATTTTCATACCAGGAGGCTGAAGTAGGACAGAGATAGATAAATACACAATATGTGTAATTCTTTTATCCATCGTAATCTCAGTGGATGTACTTTTATTTCAGTACAATTGCAATAGTACAGATGACATATAAAATCTCTGGAGCAACAATTGCTTTGTCAAATGACTTTTCTTTGAAAATTCAATGTGATGGCAGCTCTCAGTAT
Source organism: Climacteris rufus (assembly GCA_013398175.1). Taxonomy (NCBI): domain Eukaryota; kingdom Metazoa; phylum Chordata; class Aves; order Passeriformes; family Climacteridae; genus Climacteris; species Climacteris rufus. The sequence continues at coordinate 218,560 of VZRZ01007409.1, read as the reverse complement.
GATATTTGATTACTTGCAAAATTTCCTTCTTCCCTAGCCCCTCAAAAGTTCTGCACCTACCTAACTGCATCTGACACTCACACTGCTAAAAAATTTAACCTTTATTTTTAATTCTAAGACCATTTTCCTGGAGACAAGTGAATAGGTGAAAATCTGAGTTCTAACATAAAAATAAATAGGCTGTCACTGGATTTTTACATTTGAGGAAATTCTGAAGTGGCAACCAATGTGCCTTTCAAGTACTCAAAAACTGGAAGCCCAAACCTGACACTGACAGACCTGTGATATAAGAAAATACTCACTTTTAGAACAGTGTCATGAATTTAAGAAACCTGACAAATAATATTTAGGATTTATTTAATGTATCTGTTGGATATTGGGTTAGTATTACAGGAGATAATTTGGATTATTTTCAGATTTTAATATTACCTCAATCAGATTAAAAATACAGAAGTATGATCCTTCTGCTGGCTTCCCAGGAGACTTCTCTGGTGTCTAATTTAGATTGCATTAGGCTAATACATATCATTAATGAGACATTTCACTGATAAAAGAATAGACTTTCTCTTTTCAAGAGAAAATCAATAGATTTTTCTCGAGGGAACTCTGACAGATAATTTTCCTGGACTTCATAAAAATATTTGAAATTATATTGCATGTAGAATTATTATGAATATTTCCATTCCAGACCTTGACACAAGAAGTAGGAATGCAGTAATGAAATATACTTGTGGCACAAAGCTGGGAAATGTTGTCAATACAGAGATGGATTGTACGGTAACACCACAGGAGAAAAAAAATGGCCTGGAGGGCTGGGGTAATACCAACTGAAAGGAAAAACCACTCTAAATTCAGGGTCATGCACTTCTGTACCAAACGCGAGGATTTATTTTGCACTGTAGGAAATCATCAGTTTGACTTGACAGAAGAATGAGTAGGCCATTTAATCACTGATCATGAGATCACCTGATCATGAGGTCAGAAAGAGTTTCAGCCAGTGGGCATGAAGGCAAATGAAGTCGTGGGGTGCAAAAGGCATTTCCAGAGTTAGGTGCTAATGTGCAAAGTCCTGAGTTGCATCATGTCTGGAATACCATATCTAACAGGAAATGCACTGCGTGAACAAGTAGTAGAGAAAGATGACATGTGGCCTAGGGAATTTTTGTAGTGAGAGAGAAAATAAAAAATTATACTAATTTAGGCAAAGAGAGATTTTGTCCTCTGAATGAAGAGGAGAAAATATCAGAGAAGAAGAACATTAATAAACATGAAAGACAAAAGAAGAGTTGTATAGAAAGTGGTTATGCAAAGCTCTAGACTGGAAACTAGGATGTTTTATATATTTTGTTTAGACTGAAAAATCTTGTAGTAGGGATAGTGGAACAAATATGCCATTAATGAGCAGTAAGAGAAGAGGCAACCCTACTGGATCAAGTGAGTGGTATATCAGTTTCAGTATTCTCTCTTCAACCGTGATAAAATTCATGCAAAATGACAGAAATTCAACTTCAGAAGTTGTGGCAATGAAGGACTGGATTCACATTCTCCCTTTAAAATAAAAAGGACAAAAGCTCAGTGGCAATATTTTTAGAGAGGGAGAGTTTGTGAGGCTATCCACTTTCTGCAGTCCATTCCCTTTGTAGTCCCTAGGCATTCAGAACTGTCAGACTAGTGATGTTAGATGCTACATCTGTGCCTTAAAAAAATCTGTTTATTGGTCTGATGTCCATGAATTTGTCTAATTTCTGATTGTTTCTTTAGTGTTATTTTAGTGATAGTTTTCTGGTTTAGGGGTTTAGGCTCTATGTCTGGGTAGGTCCCTTCCATTCATCTCATGTTGCAGCTCTGAACAGCAAAAATATCTAGCCTTGCTGGACTATTGTGATAGCTTGTGTCACCCTTTACATCATGAAAATCCTCTGCTATATGACTCTTTTAATATTAAGATATGTTTAGCTTCTTAGGAGCAAAATATTATGTTTCTATAGCATAGAAACTAGTGTTCTGATGGCATCACATGTTCTTTAGTCATTAAGCAATATTTGAAACAAATAAACATGCATATGGTTTTTAAGATACATAGCAGACATATTTCAGCCTTTAAATAGCATTTTTGCCTTTTGAAATAACCACTCAATTAGAGTTGTTATCTCAGTTCTCACTTTCAAGCTCTATCAAAAAAGCACGGACCAGTGGTGATTGCCCAGCAGCTGCAGGGTCACAACAGGAAAGAAGGGAAGTTTAATGTAATTTACAGTGCCTTTGTTTAAAAGACTGTTGAGATTGTCCCTGCATGAGTTTCAGACAGCAGAGCTGGAGGCAGATCTGAGCTGGCACTTACTCACCTCCAACACACCTTAGTCTTTCAGACTCTCTCATGGGAGTGGATATTCCACTGTCTGACATCTTCTCTTCAACAAGACTGCTGTTGTCATCAGAGTGACTGTTCTGCATCACCACTGGCACTGTGCCTGTACCTGACACCTGTCCTTAGATGTTATATTTCCTGTACAACTTTACTCTTAGAGCCATGACTCCTATCCTTATTGTTTGTGAGATTCAGATAGTCATAAAGAACTCAGGAAATGTCTTTCTGGGAACCCCCAAATATTTTTAAAACCTGGCCTTTTTTTTTTTTTTTTATTTTTTTTACTTTTCCTCTGTTTTGTTTTGTTTTGCTTTGTTTTGTTTTGTTTTGTTTGTTTTTGGTTTTGTTTTTCGTTTTGTTTAGATTTTCCAAATAAGATTTGCTTTTCTCTTTGGTCTATAATATGCCACATTCCTCAAATCAAAGCTGCAAATACTTTCATAAACAGGCAGAAGGGTTGTCTGCCTTCACTTCTGTTAGTAGAATATCTCTGTTGCAATAGTTTTAACAAGTGCATTGAATTTATCAAACTTTTTCAAAAAGTGCATTTATGACCATTATAGTGCCTGCTCGGCAGGCTCTCACTCTTCAGAGATGGAAACACATTATTGTTGTTAAGAACTGTGTACAATGATTGATCTTTCCCCATTTTGTGGCTAACAGGAAATATGTTTAAACTGCAGTATGAGAAATAGACAGCTCAGAAGAGCAGAAAACCCTGTTGCATAAATGGTACAATTTTATAGTATTGAGTAAATGTTTATAATCTGTAGTGATGAGTATAGAATTAATGACAAAACTGCAAGCATGTGACTTTTATTTTTTTTCTTGAGGACAGGAATTAATAGTTGAAATCCTGTTTATAGTGGCAAAAGATCCGTGTTTGCAATTGACAGCCAGAGGTTCTTTTGGGTGCTGTACTTGTGGCTCATTGGTTAGACAATATTGAATGTAATTCTAACCTTTTCTAGGTATGCACAATCACAGACCACAATCACGTTAGGAACTGAGGAAAGGGATGATTTGATGTCTTTAAAAGCCAGTTCAAGTATCTTGAGATTTAGTTTGTCAGTAAATCTCATGAGCTCTGCATGTAAGCTGGGAAGGGTGAGGAATGTTTCTGAGCTTTCAGATTCAACAGTGCAGCATAGCTGCATCCCAGATTTCTGTAAGTATCCCTGTGTCCTACTTTAGACTGGGTTTTAGCTAGTGAGCACTGCTGGGTCATGGTGAGCTTCTCATCCAACACCACCCCCAAGTCCTCCTCTGGGCTGATCTCAAGCCATTCATCCCTCAGCCTGTGCTTGTGCTTGGGATTGCCCTGACCCACGTGCAGGACCTTACACAGGACCACGATGAACTTCAGGAAGTTTCCATGGGCCCACCTCTCCAGCCTGTCCAGGTCCCTCTGGATGTCATCCCTTCCCTCCAGAGTGTTGGCTGCTGTACACAGCTCTGTGTCATTGGCAGATCTGCAGACGGTGCACTGATCCCACTGTGCGTGGGGCTGACAGAGACATTAAACATCCCTGGTCCCAGTACACCCCTCTGAGGAATAATACTCACCACTATTATTCAGTGAGACCTTTAGGGAAGTGGAGAATATCTGGAAGAGCAAAATTTTTCAACATTAAGTTAGTATATAATTTCAATACAGTACATTTTCTCTATTAATTCTTGTGATTCTTAAGGGTTTGTTTTTCTCCTCTTCTGACTACTGCTTCTGTAGCCCTGTTAGGATCACTTTTAGAATGAGTTAGGCAAATGAAGATCACTTTCTGAAATACTTTTTCTGACTAGAGTTTCTGGGGTTTTATTTTCAAGGAGGACTTGTCTCCTATGCAGACCATTTCCTTTTTCTGTTGCTGTACAGAATTTCTGCAGAGTTTATTTCCCCCCTTATTTTATATGATGCAGTGCATATTGAAGAGAAAAAATATCAGAATATGATTTAATAGGTCTCTCTGTGTATATGTTATATTTATATTCTATGTATTTTATAGATAATTCATTCTGCATGCCCAAAATGAGTTTTCAGAATCTTTCCATTTTAGAACTAGAGGCCATTGAAAATGCATTACAGCAGCATCCTAAATGTCTACAACCAGAAAAATATTTTGTCTTTATGAAAATGCAACCTGTATTATCCTTTTAGGTTTACAAATCATGAATATTGTTAGTGGGTACTGTGCCTTACAACAAGTTAAAATAATATCTTGTCCCAAAAAAAATGGGGAAAAAAAAAAAGGTGCCACATCCTAAAAACTCAGAATGCTTTCTCCGTGCCCAGCTCCTCGGTCAGCCTGGCCTGACATGAGTCTGGGAGGTACACACAGTAACAAGCATGTTATGGTTTATCTGTTCCTGTCAACTGCTGCTCCTGGCTGAGTGTGCTAAATCAGAGCTCTGGAGGCTCTAGTTCAGTAAGAAATATAACATCAGGGTTGAAACTTGTCAGTTCCTAGATTAAGGCTTCACATATGATGGAGGCCCATTAAAACATGAGTACTTTTGAGAACACATGCGAATGGAGGATTTGTAATCATAAAACTGACACAGTGCCAATAGAAGATGGCAATATATTCGTGCCTGTTGAATATAACACAGAGAAAGCTGACTCCAAGCATTCATATATTAACTGTGAGGTCCCAGAAAAGTACAACATTGGCTTTATAGTAGTGAAATGTAGATAATAAATAAGTTCCCTTTATTATCCTTCAAGTGTTAGAGCACGGAGGGCTTATGTTTCAAGTCTGTCTGAGCAAAATGAGATATACAAAAATATTACATATCTGTGTGTGAGTATTTATATATAAATTTGCAGTTCTCGGTGGTTTTTTCAGACACTTGCAGCAGTGTGCCATAAGATTAGATATGGAATAGGAAGAATTTTGCAATAGAGCTGAAATTATTTTCATATTGTGTTCTATGGTTATAGAGTTGGAAAAAGAAACATGGTTTCTCAAATTTAATGTTATTAATAGATAGCAAGGATTTGCCCAGCACTTCAGAATGTTAAAATCACCTAATACATAACAGTGTTCAGGTGGGACAGCTGCCTGAAACCTAAACTGTGATAGCAGTTAAACCCTGGAACAGTTTGATTGAAATACCTTTCTTAAATAATGTGCCGCAGTTCTTTGAAAATGTTAGGGTCTGATTGTCAGTATATTTAATAGGTATAACACTGGCATTACTTAAGCTTCTGCAATTTGAAATCACAGAAGCACACCCTGTGGTTTAGTAGTTTTTGGCAGATGGTGGAACAAGGTAGCTATTTTTTACTGCTAGAAGATAAAAATGCTATTTGACAGAGCACAGAAAACCATGTTGCTTTAACAGCAAAATTATGAAATCTTCTGTTTTCATGGGCTGGAATTATAAAATGTAGCTTGTGTCACAAGGAAGATAACAGCAAAATGTTGTAGGGTGCTGAGGCTTCTCAGGATGTATTTCATTTAATGCTGAATTGTAAATTCATATTCACTGCAATGGCTTTTCAAATAAGTTTAATTTTTTACACATTTAAAAAAAGTAGTGTGTTTTGATGTCAAAGAAAAATGCTTGAGGCCTCGCTGTGCTCTTGCAGTGCCTGTTGCAGGAAATTGTCCAGAGTTTTATTTTTAATGCCTAAAATTAGGCTCTGGACACAGTGTGGAGGCAATAGATAAACACTGTTGCTATAGAGTTTTTAAGTTACCCCATGAACTCTTTTTTTGACTGCTCTCTGCCCAAGATAAAAAGCTGTCATTAGTACTTATATGTTGTTTATATGCTTGTATGGGATATTTGAGTCATTATGATGTGGATTATAACACTTCCTTAGCATTTTAAAAATACAAAACTGACAACAGACCAGGAAAATATTCAGAAGATGATGAAATCCTGTTCTAGGAGTGCTGCAGCTGGTGGCATGTTTACTGTCTATCCTTAGAGGGAGAATTTGAATTTGGCTTGCAGAGTTAGTTTCTTTTTGTGCAACCTTTATGCAATTGTGAACTGTGCTAAAAGGTACTTGAGTAAAAAATGAGTAACAGCAGTGTAGCATTTGAAGGAAAGCTTTTCCCACAGTTGTGTGAACTTATATGTAATGCAAAAGAGACACGCTATAAGTAACAGTGCAGAAGTGGAGAAGGGAAGAAACTGTTCTGGGCTAGGCTGGATGCCAGGTATTAAGAGAATTTTTCTTTTACGCTGATTTCAGGAGAAGCAGCATAACATCATGTGCCGTTTATAAGTACTTGATGAAAGATCTTGTAATAGGCTGTTACAACAAGGCACATATTTGCTTCAGCTGTAATGCCTGTGTGAAGTAGTTTTACTTTAACTGTAACAGTGACATCAGTCATGTTAATTGTCATGGAAAGTTACTGGTCCAGACACAAATCTCCTCACTCATCCTCATTCTCATGATGATAATGTGGCTGGTTATACTTTACTCACCCATGTGAGAGAATTCTTGCCTGGGGGGGTTGAATTTTGTACAGGCAGCAAATTTGAGTTAGAAGGACAAGAGGTTTCCAGATGCCTTGCATTAAACTGAGTGGTTATTCCTAACCATACTCCCTCAGCAAATCACTTTCAAAATAGATATTTATTTTCAAACAAAACCAGTTGTCTTGTGAAACTGTTAGTTGGTTAAGGGGAAAAAAATGACCTAATGTTTCTGAATAAAATATCTGATCTCCTGTTGCCAAGGCTGAGTCACTTCCTGTTACAATAACAAGACTGTCATCAGCAAACTTCTCTAGTCACACAGTGGAGCTTGCCAGCGTGTGCATGGCTTTATTTGTCCATGTTGTTAGAAAGTTACTGTTGGAAAACACACTGTACTAAATTTGGAGGCACTAGCTTTGTATTCAAATGCGTTAGTGTTGGATCTCAGTTGCATTTACTCCTGATAGTATAATATCTTATTTCTTTGAGCAACATAATAATATCCACCCAGCTGTGTACAGTAATGTAATTCTATCAAGGGATTCTAGACACAACATAATGCATTAATATCATCAGAGCTTTCTCAACTGGAATTTGCAGGATCATAGTCAGCTGTTTCTTATTTACAGGAATGAGATTTGAAACGTACCTGGAAGTTCATTCCACTTGTCACCTAACAGATAACCTCTAGTGCTTTCTGCACTGTGGTGGGTTCTAAAGACACGTTTAAGTTATCTTTAAGAACATTAAGCACACAGTGGTTTTGGTGGTGTTTGAGCAGGACAGACACTCGCCTGGTTTGCAGGCAGTGGGGGTCTGCTCCTGCTGCACTGCTGAGTCAGCAGAGCAGGAATTCATTAGGGCTTTTACATCACAGCTTGGAACTCATTTCCTGGGCAAAATCAGTTGGCAGGAGCCCTTTCTGCAGTTAGAAAATAAAAGCAGCTAGAAAATAAAAGCTCAATCCAGTGTTTAGTTTCAGTACTATTATTGCCTCCTCCATGCCCCATGTTTCAAACATTATTTGAGAGCAGTGTCTGGCAGGCTGTATTCTGGATGATCAGTCAGATCTGTATGTGAATCACAGTGACTGACTCACTCGGTGCAACACAAATGACTTTTCTGAGCCTATTAATAAGAGATGGGGAGAGGATACGGTTTTTTTTGTCTTACACATGCTTTGGGGTTTTCATCCTGGCTTTCTGTCCAAAAAATCAAGTCTCAATATCAGGCCCCAAAACTTAAGGACCCGTGGAGAAAGTTAACTTGCATTTCTTTGTGCCTCAGTTTCCCCCTTCAGTAAAGAGAAGTTATAAACTTTTAATTACTTTTAATTAAATTTGATTTGCTATTCATGGATGAGCAGAATTAGACAAAAAACGCTCTGGTCCTTTCAAGCAAACAAAATAGTCTTCCCAGGTTCTGGTTTTGTTTTACTGTGTTTACTATATTTAATATCTGTGCTGCAGGATCATTTCTGCAGTTCTTCCTGAGAGCCATGTGATGGATAGTCCTACATAGCCTGTGTCTCTTGTGCCAGAGTTCTTCAGCCAAATGCAGAGGACTCCAACTGAATGAACGTACTTGTGAAGTGCTACTCATAAGAGTAAGGTCATCACACTCATGGGAAATATGTCAATGAACATCCTTTTCATCCCTCCATTTTTACACTCAGATTGTTATAAACATGGCACATAAGGATCATGTTAATAGCTAGCCAGCCTTAATCTGCAGTTTTCTTGCTTTCACATTTCTACAAAAGAAAACAAAAATTTTCCACTCTTTTTATTTCCCCTTTCTTTTTAAAACAGAAAATGGAAAATGTGAGTTGATATGCTTTAGTTGTCTATGGTGAATCTGGGATAAGTTACTATGCTCTGTTCTCTGATAAACAGAGATGTTATTGTGCAGTCCTGGATAAAGTCACTGATTATACTGTTTGGGCCATGAATGCAAAATGTGTTGCAAGGATTTGGATGTCTGTAATTAACCAGTTGTAAATGCTGTGGTTGGTGGCTAAGCAGCTGTTCAGATCACTGTCAGAATTTCAGCACTGTAAAGGAGCGAGCATGTGTTATTCCATTGTTTCAGGATGGAAAAGAACAGTTTGTATACGTTTCTTTTTTCCCTAAAACAGAACAAATGTTGGCTCTGAACTGCACTTACAGTGTTCCAGACTATATCAGTGGAAGGGAATTGTATTTGCCTGAGACTGTCTTTGTTTCCAGTGTAACGTATCAGACACCACAGTATCACTGTGACCCAAAGATTCATTTTTCATGAGGGTTTGCTACTGCATACCTTGGACGTTCATTCTGCTGTGGGCAGCTCTCTCTGCCCATGCACTGACTCACTGCTCAATACATCTGTGAATATAACTAAGTTTGGATATTAAGTATCTCATAGTTTGTTTTTTTTTTAAATCACTTAGCAGTTTAATACTAGATTCAAACATCCTAGGGCTGTCTTAAAATAAGCCTTGCAGTCTGACATGGGTAGCTTTTTAGTATTGATGTGTAGACAGCAAAGAACTTCCACCAGCAGCTTATTTCAGGTGCAGCAGGTCAGCCACTGACTGCCTGAAAATCCTAATACTTGTAGGTGAAACTATGGTGTAAGACCTTTGGCACTCAAGCCTCCTGACTATCTAGTTCAGGGAACGGTGAGTTCTCAGTTACAGGGAGTGGGAAGATGATGTCATCGAAAAACTATTGCACTGCTTTGATATTAGTAAATGTGTTCAAAGTTCTCTAGGGGCCTCCAAGGACTGAAAACCTCTCCCTGCTGTGGGATAGAGGTGTTTCCCTCTCTCTCAGCATTTCTTTACTGTTTTTTTTAAATAGAATGCCAGTGAAAGACTTTTAGGAAAATAAGTCTATCTCTTCACTATTTAATCATTGTGTTGAAAATGAGGCTGAATCCATTCTTGCATCATTAATGGAAACAGCAATAGGAGCATAAAAATCCCAGAAGCATGTGTGTGTGATTGTGTGATTGTGCATGGGGAAAAGGGGGAGGGGGAGACACAATGAAGTCCTTCCAAAACAAGGCAGTAGGTGTTGATGTTGATATTTTTAAGGCATATCTTTCACTAGGCACTATGGATAACTTATTAGTAATCAAAACCTCAGGGGCCAGATTCCTACTTTTCCTTTCTCGCATGCACAGCATAAAAAAAGAATAGAGTGAAAGGTCCTGGCAAGTTGCCAGTCTTCCTCCTGGGATAAGGGGGTGAGTGATACAACACCATGACTGTGTTTCCGTCTCCCATTTTGCCTATCACACAGGGAAGTGAGCGATTGCTGAGCTTTTTCTTGCCTGTGAGCTGGATTGGTCTTTGTCCTCCTTGTTCTGGTGACAGACAGCTTTACAGCACTTGTGAGTGGGGCCCAACCCTGCATTGGGGACATCTAAAATTTTAAATGTATCTGTGTCTGAATTCAGCTGCTGTCTTATGGCTGTGTAACAGGACCACAGTGATTACTAGAGCCATGAGCCCAGGGTATGTGCTAAAAGGCCAGTAGCAAACCTCAATCTGTAAGTTGCTTCAAACTTCTCCCAGACAAATTGGTGAATTTAGCTTTTTGAGCTGCTGGGTCTATGTATTGTGAGTTTTCTTCCCAGCCATGAAGCCTGACTTTGGTTTATTTAATCATGGAATACTGGATTCTCTAATATTTTCCGTGCTGCAGTGAGGCTTTAGCAGGACAAAAAGTGTCACAAGACCCCTGACAAAATCACAGGAGTTAGCAAGGCTAGCACTTGGAGCAGCTTTGTAGATTTCAGCCTTTTCTGCAAATAGCATTCCAATGAAACAGAGATAAACTGAATGTCTGAAACAATCTTGCAGAATATTTTGCTTGGTGGGTTTTTTCCTTTGCATAAAGACCCTCTTCAGACTATCTGAATAGGATGTCAGTAGTCACAAGCTGGCTACCGTGGCACTTGGTCAGTGACATGACTTGGCAGGGGAGGGACGAGATGGGAGGAACGGAAGATTTAGCTCTTTTTGCAGAAGTTAGAAAATGTGATGAGGACTCTTACTGTCACCCAACAGTCTTGTAGTCCAATTTGTGGCATCAATGAAACTGAACGTTTAGCGATGCCAGCAGTGTACCCGGCGGCAGTGGTGATGTCAGCGGTGACAAGTCCTGTACCTGTCCCCTACTCGGCTGCAGCCGGGGCCGCAGCCTCCGGACGTGGGAGCCTGGAATCTGGCAGGATTCCAGGGCGCTGAGTCAAAGGTGAAATGCCAGCACCAGGGAGTGATTGCTGGTTTCACTGGCTGAAATACCACTCGGATTACACATTTATTACACTTACAGGGAGAGAATGCGAAGATAGGGCAAAGGGGTAAACAGCAGGAGAAGTGCTGTGTGGGGAGAGGCAGTGTTCAAACACGATAAAAGCTGTGATAAAAAAGCAATAGTGTTGGCTGGCACGTATTGTTGCTGATACAGCATTGGACATTTATAAGGGTATTTAAATTTTCTTAAATGGGAGGAGATACACGTTTTTTATGTGTGTGTGTTCACCGTATCTCACATGCACTTCTGAAAACCTGCAGCTGTTCTGATTCAGTAGCAGAACCAAAGCAATATTTATGACCGGCATATGGGCAGTACTTGCTGAAATTTAGGTCCCAGGCATGCAGCTTAGCCCAGGGACCCGAAACACACACTGGGCTTAGAGTGTGTGTTCTTAGAGTGAGGCACATGCTCCAGTGACTGCAGCAGCATTACTTTGCTTTGATTGACTTCTTCCATTTCCCAGGACTGAAATGTATTACTAATATTGGCTTATATCACTAATTGCTCTTGGAGGTTTGGGAGACTTTGTCATTTGTGACTTTGCTTCTTTAAAAAACATAAACTAGTTCTGGAAATAGAAAAATATAGTATATTACCTGTTTTTCATTTTGTAGTCTTATGTTATTTTGTGTGTTTGTTTCAGTTTTTAGAACTAGCACAGGACAATCTCCACTGGTACACTGCACTTTTAAACTTTTGTTAATATGATCTTCTTGAATAGGTACTACAGAAAGAGTGAATTTTGTTGTACTCTAGGAATTCTTGTTTTGAAGTTTTGTAATTTTGAGGGAAGAAGTACACATTTAAAACTAAAACCAGGTACTTCACAAGGTAGTGGTACCAGTAAATCAAAAAAGTTAAGTGGTATTTCTGATGGAAAAATTTTGTGATTTTTTTGCCACAGACGATGATGTAAGAAGAATTTCTGTGCATTAAATTAACTTATCATAATAATGATTGAATCCTCTTTCTTAATGTAAAGATTCTAAGTTCCAAAGGGGAAAGTAGAGAAGTTTATTGAAGAGAAAAATCCCAGAAAGCTGAAAAGGAGAAAAGGAAAAGATTCTGTTATGTTTTATTATTGATACCAAGATGAATTTAATAGCTGTCTCTTAATGAAATCTAAGAAGTGACAGATGTAGTTATGGGGTGTCCTCTGAGCAGACACACACGTATGACCTCTCACTAACATCATTCAATATCCCAATTCTATGAGCACTTGGTGCTGGGCTTGGCTTTATGCACGTGAGGAGTCACTCTGATTCAAGTTACACATATGCTTCATGTTTGCAACCTTACTCTTCCAGGACATATCCCAGCACATTCAACATTCCTCTCTTTTCTTCCAAATGCTAGCTCTGTTACATGCTTTACTCCCTTCCAGTCACTTAGAAAAACATGATACTATTAAGTCAGTGGCAGAACTCCCACTGACTTCTGTAATGCTGGGAGTTAAGCTCTCTGCTTATGAGACTTGCACATTACTTTTTAGAAAACTTTCCATCATTACAAAAGGGTCATTTCAATCCTGTGGTGCTCCAAATGCTCAGTGACTGTTTTACACTTTTCCCCTTTATTAATATAATTTATTATCAGCATTTATTATACTGTTCTTTGTGGGTTTTGGAGGAGATGCTAAGGATTGATGACATGTCTACTTATCTGAACATTTAAAACTCTCATGATAATATTAATAAGAATTTCAGGGCTTTATTTCTCAACCCTGCCCTCTTTTGCAAGATGCTGGATGTCAGGTTTTTGCTGCTATCTGCATCAGAATTGCCTTCCATCCTCTGGTTCAATTTTTGTAGAAGATCTTAGTGGGAGCTCTGTCATTCAGAGACAGTGGCCAGGAGATGAAAGGTGATGAAGATTTCTATCAAGGTGCATCTGCAAAGAAATATGGAATGAGTTTATATTTATTCTCAGTCATGCCAAATTTGTCCATATCTTTTTTCTCACCCCTGAAACAGAGGCAGGTTGGAAAGATGTTTGTCTTCATATATCTTCTCCTAGCTTTGGCACTGATAAGAGGTAACAGAACTGGTTTCAAAAGAAATAAAAGGAAACTGTGAAGAACTGTGGAGTTGTTACAAATGGATTTCCTATGTTCAGTTGCTTCACCGGGTTGGTTCCAAATGTACTGTCAAATAGAGGGCAGAATATGGCCCTCAAAGCAACAAAGCTGACATCCCATCTGTAGGTTCAGAGTCAGAGGTTGATGGCTACTGGAATCAAACACTGGTTCTGCAGGACACAAATCAATAGGAGAGATGGATCCTGCCTTTTGGCTCAGATGTAGATTCATTGGTATTTTCAATTTCTCTTAAAATAATCTGAGTTGAAAGTGCTCTGAAGTAGCAGTGCATCGTGCAGAATTAAATTTCAAACCTTTCCTGAGCACACTGAAGTAACCCTCTACCATAACTACACAACATTCATCCTCATATTCCTCATGAAACAAAAGTATTCCCACTTTGAAAGTCAGTCTTTATGGTGTTTTTCTGCAAGTGGAGGTCAGACACTAATGAGACAGTTTGGCCAGCCAGTGCCTTGACATGTTTCATTTATGGCTTGATTAGACCCTGATTTAATGAGATACTGTACTACATGGAAGCACATCATCTTCAGTCATTTAACACTGAGTGAAGTCTGAATGTTTCATTTTGGCAGTGTCTCTGCAGTTTTGAAACTAAAAAAAACCACCCCACAGAATGAAGTATAATTTAAGTAGAATGTTTCATTCCAACTGCACTAGGCAATTACAGAGGAGACCGTTCTGACTCTGCCCACTTCTTTGCTCCTCTTTTCAGTCCTATAGGCTATGCATTAGTCCTTCTGAGGTTTTATTATACTGTATAGAATGTGTTTTGAATTTAAGATTTGTAAGGGGAAAGCAGACAAAAGGTCAATCCCATGTTTCCATTCATCTTCCCTCAATGTTATTCCAGAGACCCAGAAGGTTGGTACATTGTATTTGATGACTGGTGAATTTCTTTGTTACACTGTGTTTTAGGATGACATAGAAATTTTTGACGTTGTCTTTCCCATGGCTTCCAGTGGAGGGGAAGCTCCAGAGCACTGCAACACTCCAGTGGATTTTCTCTGTTGGATAACATCTAAGCATCCAGGAGCTTCACTAAATTATACTGTAGAATGAGCAGTGCTGCAGTTGTACAAGATCTGAAATGCTGCTACTGTGATTTAGTTTAGTTTAGTTTTTGCAGTGGTTTTGCACCAAATGGGTTTAAATTGAACCCAGTGACACAAAAATTGCCAAGATAACCTCACTGTGAGAGGTGGACTTCTGAATATATAGTGCTCATGTATATCCTCCCATGGGTGCAGGGCATGATGCCGTGTGGAATGGTTCAAATCTACTTCTTGGCTCTGGGTTAATTGTGTAAACTTATACAAGAGTCTTCAGGAAAAAAAAAATTATTTATTAAGAATATATTATGTCAGGCTGAGATAAGGCTAATTATTTAACATCTGGCAAAAGCAGATGGGTTCTCAGTTAACACAGTGGAATCCATTCAGTCAGCACCTTGATAAGCACCATGTCTCTCTCACTGTCTCAGATGCCTTCCTGGGGATTCTGTGTGTGTGCTTTCCAGTTGCTCTGAAGACTGTCTGGGCAGCACATCAGGACAGTTTAAAAGCATTGTATGCCATCCCCTCAAGGCTTTGGGGACTTGCAAGTGTGAATGATGTGGCTGCCAGACAGCCTCTTACTGCATGGCCTGCTTGCCCGGTAATTTGACTTTTTACTGAGTTGATTTGGTGCTGTACATCAGTATCCTGGCATGGGTGTTCTGGAAGGTATTTTTCATGGAGTCATGGCCACTGCATTCTGCTGGTGCCCATTAAAGCATTGTGTTGGAGTTACTGGGGAGAATATGATTTGACACAGCAACCACACCTGATGTTCTTGGTGGCCTCACACAGGACAGACAGTTTGAGATTTGCTGGCATGGGATGTGGTCTTCCATGAAGGAATGCACAATAATTTGTGTCTATGTTCCCACAGAGTTTAAATACATTTAATTCATAATGAGACATTTGTGACTCAATGTTGGGGCAGCACGGCCATCCTGATCTTCTTTCAGGAGGAATTCCCTGTGGTCCCTCATAAGGTAATCTCTAAGAAGCACCTTCAAATCAGAATGATTAATTATTCATATTTGAATGCTCCCCCTGGGTCCCAGGAGCATATCTGTGCAGGACTTCCCATGGCCTTCACTTTTTCAGCAGCCTGTTATCATCTGCCATTTGACTGGATAGGAACCTTGTGAGACTATTCTGTAGTAGCAGTAAAAGCTTCAGCCCTGCTCTATTTTACATTCATACAAGAAAAAAAGCCCCAGAAAACAGAATTCCATGTATATTAAAGCTTTCTGTGAGCAAAGAACCAAGACAAAATATACTTGAATGAGAAAAAAATCAGTGGGAACTTTATACATCTTCCTTCAGATCCTGCACACCACTGAACCTGCTGGAAATGCAAGGTTGCACTGTCAGTGCTGTCATGCCATGTACATGGATCCAAATGTAGGAGAAATGCTTTTTCTACTACCTCATTTTTGTAAACCAGGGGATTAAAGTCCCTGGTATTGCTGATTCAAAGTGCTGGTGTTCCACAGGCCCTGGAGACTACTGCAGAAAAGTGCAAGTGTTGGGCATGATGCTCAGGAAGTGCCAGTCTTCTCTCATTTTGAAAGGGTGTAAATCAGAGGTAGTTCCACTGCAAGCAGCAGATTTTCTGCCGTTGGTGTGAAATCATCATCCAGTTCAGCACAGCAATGTCTCCAAATCTGGAGATCCTCGGCCTCGGGGCTTCCAGTGCCATCCAAGGCAAAAACCTTGGATGCCATCCAAGTGCCAAAACCTGTGTGTTTCCTGCTTAGCTAGTGCTTGCACAAGTGATGGTCAAACATTCTTTCTGGGGCATTTACCATTGCCAAATATATTTATCTTTCAAGTAGATCAATTTTGTGTTAATTAGTGACAGCTCTCTGCTAAAATATTCACTTCATTCTTTTATCACCCTGTGGCAGAGTTCTGCGTGCCCTGCCAGCTGTCCTTCACAGCAGGTCTTGAAGGTTTAAAGCCTTATTTGGTGGCTGCAGTGACCTTTTAAATTCCAGAGTAAAGTTGGGGCTGCACAACTCGCAAATATAACACTTGTTAATAAAATGTCAGCTTTGTAGCAGTCAGACTTGCATGGAGCTTTCAAACTGCATTTTCCGTCAGGCTAATAGCTCAGGATTGTGTACATGTGCTGGCACAGCTGCAAGAAGGGTAAAACCTTCAAAAAGAACTCCCTTCTGGTCCCACCATGTAACCAGGTCACAACTCTACCCCCTGGGGAAAAAATCATTTTGCCAGTTACAATCCAGCAAACAGTTGTTAGTTCTTTCATTGCTTGGGTGACCTCAATGAAACCCAGAAATGCCAGGTTTAAGACACTGAAAGATTGCCTAAACCTTCTCACCCCCTGAATCAAGAAATGCCTGAATGTAAGAAATAGTAGCAGCAGAAAAAATAAGTGTTAGGGGGAAGGGAAGCAGAAGCAGCAGAATGGTGAGCAGATGTTTCCTAAAGAAGGTATAAACATGGAAAGCAAGCAGTCAGATTTTCCTTTAACTTTATAGTGCAGTTTACAAGTTCATCAAACAGGACTTCTGGCAGGGCAGCCCCTGATGAAGGTTTGTTTAAGTTGAAACATTCTTGATTTCCTTCTTAACTGGCTCACTTGGTAAGATGCTCCATAATGACGTCATCAGCCATGGAATAGTTAACAAAATCTTTGGATTGTATAAACCTGTGTGGTTTAGGTAGTTCTTGACCTTCTCTGTGTAGGTAATGATTGCTTACACGTCTGCAGGTGTGTTGAAAGCTATTTGTAATAACATGGATATTGTTCAAAACTCTCACTTTCTTATTCTTTTAATACAATTATTATAGCAGATTAGATTATAATGACCTGTCTGTATAGTTGCCCAAAGTTATTACTTTTCCATCTATTTGCTGAAACTAGAGAAGCAATTCATGTGATGTTTTAAAGATTTATCCCAGTTTAGGTATTGCCTGTGTACATCCTAGTAAGCACCACCTTACTGTGATGTTTAGCTCATCGCATTGTAAAAAAAATTTGGTTATTCCACAATAGGACTTAGTTTGCTCTTCTATAAAATGTTTTTAGCTGCAAACCTCTTGTTATCAATGAAAATTTGTCAATGGGTGTCAATGGATTTCTACTTGGCTCAGTAATGCACTTTCATTACTGGACTAATACTCGACAGCTGGAAGTTGTCTGCTACACATGCAATTCTCATCTAACCTATAATATGGAATAATCAGAATGCTTTGCAATAATCACAAACAGTTTGTGATAAATTGACAATTGGCCTGTTCTGCATGGGGGAAAAAAAATCAAACCTTTGAAACTCTTTGTCATTGTGTGGAATAATACAAAGGATTTCCGAATTTTCTCTTCCACTTGCTGACTTGAGAATGTCTATGCATAGTCCTAATCATCTGAGATCTCTGGTATACCTGTATTTCCATCACAAAATAAGAATGTTTCCTCCACCATTACAGTTGAAATAAAAATATTCCTGTCTTTTTCCAAGCCAAATAGAAGAAATGTTAAAATCAGCTCAAATTGTCACCTCATACTGATGATGAGACTTTTGTTAAGTGGTGCATTGCAAACAGTATCTGTGTCACGATACAGTCTTGACTGTTTTTGATTGCATGTTCTAAAATTCTATAAATTAATATTCCTGATAAGGAATGGGATTTTTAAAGAAATGCTTAAGAAGTGCTCTAAGAAGAACAAGACAGGATGTGTCTTTCTGTCTTTGTATTCTTTGTGGAGCTGCTGTGTTAACATATCAGAAATCAGCCTGGAATCTCTTCAAATCCCCCAGCAACATTTGGTGTGCAGTTTGTAAACTCATTTGTTGTGTTTGTAAAACCTTTTCATGCTTCTAGTGATCTTAAAAGACATAATTTCTCCCTTTATTCATGCTTCTATGGTGTTGGCAGTTGTGGCTTAAAAAAAAAAGCATTGAAATCTTGCAAGGAATTGAACTACAGCTCTATTTAAAAAGCAGGCTCCATGAAGTTCAAAAATTAGCAAACATTGCAAACTATTTGACGTCTAAAGAAACAAAATGAGTATGATCTGGCAATGTTGTTGAATTCCATCATTTATATTTTGTTAGATATTATAATTCTTTTTAGCTGATGTGAGGACTACGGTCTATGTGTGTGTGATGGTTTTGGCACATTGTGTTATCAAAGAAATCATCTTCCTTCCCAAAGCAAGATTGGTCAGGATCAGCTAGGGACTGTCTTTTTGGGTCATTCCCACTTTCCCCCACTTAAGATAAGGTAGCAGCTTCTGGATAACTTAGAAACTTCTTTTAAACAGAGTATTTACTTGTTTACTGTAGTGGTTTAGCCCCGGCCAACGGCCAAGGCCCCACTAGGACTGCTTTCTTCCCCCCTTCTGAATTGAACTGTGTTACTAAACTCATGATAAGAAATGCTGGTAGAGGAGCAAAATCAGGCTGAGACAAGGTCAGAGCTTCTAAGTGATAAAGTGAATTTATTACAGAGTAGAAGGAGCAAGCAAAAACAAAGGAACATCTTCCAAACATTTTTTTCTCTGCCGTCCTCCCATTCCCCCCCCTTCCCCAAAAGCTTCACAGCCCTCTCTCTCCTCCCAGATCATAAGGGGAACCCGGGGAGGGGGTTTTATCTCTAATGAGTTTAGTCCTCAGATGCTCAGGTGTTTTCTCTTCTTAGCAATTATACCTGGAGGGGTCTCTCTCTCTCTCTCCTTTGGCACCATGGCACGGTTTGCAGAAGTTGGCACGCAGCCCGCCCAAAACTGCTGCCGCTGTTTCCTCCCAAATCAGGCCGGTCCACGCTTAGGGTGGGGGTGACTCAAAGCTTCTTTACCTCACCGACTCCTGCAGTTCAACTCTTTTAGGAGTAGAAGCCGTTACTGACTGTGTCCATTCCTCACCAGACCAAAGCCCCTTCTGTAGGAGATCACTCCTTTTTACATTGTCTCTGCTTCATCTTTTGCCATCGGGCTGGTCTTTCTCTTAGGATAGGAATAAAACCAGGCTTCTTTTAACATAATTGACTCCCTTATTGACTCAGGAGTAAAGTCCTTGGTCCCCACCAGACACAGCTACTCTTGTGGGAGTTCACTCCCTCCTGCACCGTCTCCGCTCCAAGTTTGATTAAAGTCTCTCACCACAGGCTTTGAAGATGTATCAGTTCCAATGCTGCAGGAACCTCCTCCTCCATTGCTTCTCTTCTTTGGCAGACTGGCATCATTTGCTGGCTTTCATATCTGATGTTTCAGTTGTTTTTCCTAGTTATTTGCTGTACTCCTTCTCCCCTGCCTAATCTACTAACTACATGACTACAGGGTTACATGGTGCGCGCATGCGTACTACAGAGATTGCTTCTTAAATTTACTGTCGCAGAGGCATTTCTGTCCTTCCTAATTGGCCCAACTGTGGAAAACAGCACATTAATCTTCCAGGAGCCATCAGAGATAGGCCCTGACTGGACAGCTGTGGGAGCTTCTGGAAGCTCCTTACAGGAGCCATTTTTTGGCCCCTACCACACCCAAAAAGCTAGACCCCCCAAACTTTTCAAACCACGACATTTACTTACTTATTTTTGTGAGTTGTCCTGTCCAGCTGGAAATATTCCATATCCAGTAATATCCAAATGACTGATCTGCTTAATAAAATAATTTCTGGTGGCATCAACATCAGCTGCAGGCCTAAGTATAGAGAGACAAGTACCATGTGCACTGATCTCCTTGACAAATGTGCAGATGAATGCATGTTGGGTGACATCTTCCAGAGGATTAAGTGTTGTAGGATGTCAACTGTGAATACAGCAAAGTGTAAGATTATGTAACATGGTCTAAGAAAGATGATTCGTTGAAATTCATCACTCTCTGCTGATCTCTTTGTAACTGCATGGTGAATTAGTGCTCACTGTCACTTCTGTCAATCAGCAAAAGCTGAGCAAATAAAATGAGCTGTCACATTTTTGGTTCTTTTCAGTGTGAAACTGAAAACATTTCTCAAGCTAATAAACTGGAGTCTAGGACTGCTGGTATGTGCTTGACTTTCTCAAACTGTATACTTCAAAGTGTAGAAGCTAGATAAGCTAACAGCTCATTCAGTCAAGTTATTGTGCAGGAGGCAGTGTGTCTATCAAATGCTTGCTTTACAAATTTGAATAGATGTCATTGTTCTCATCAATGTCACCCCCTCAGTGGCTGAAGGCATTGTTTGAACACAGGGAATGTGAAGCAATATTTTAGAAAATGTTATCCAGGGATACCTCTTTGCAGGAAAGTCAACCATTCTTTCTCTGGATCCTCTTTATCAAAACAATGATGCAAGAACAACTAGGGAGGCAGAGTATATTGCAGGCCAAAGTGTTGAAGGTCAAGCTGATGGTTTAGCTGCATGGTCTTCAGAGGAGATGAAACCAAGTGTAAGAAGAGAAAGTTGCCACGGCAATTAAATGTTGCTTCTCATTTTCAGGGAAACTGGGTCAGAAGGCAGCATTAACAGGAAGTACTAAGGAATACATCTTTGGTTTTGTTGTTTACCAAGTGTAAATACAGATGACACAGTGGCTGATTTCTGTCTCCATGGTGTGCTAGGTCAGTGTGTTACAGACATCTGCACATTGCTGCAATCTGGTTGTAAGATGAACACCAACAGCCCAAACACATTCTTTGTCTCAGTTACACCAATACAATCTGTCCCCTTGTGTTTATTTCAGCACTGAGTGAATTCTTTGGTTATTTATAGATGCTTCTGAGATTGTCAGTGGGGTGAGAGTGAAGCTGCATGAGCAGCCAGAGAGTACTCCAGAGAGGTCTGTTGGCTGGCACTTGTCCACTGGATGTGTAAAAGTCACAGAGACAGAGATGTGGCCTTGCATCGTTGCTCTATGGACTTTGGGCCAGTGGTGAGAGACCTTAGCCACAGAGTGGGAGAAGAACTGGAGAAGACTCATAGTTCTGTGTTTTCTGACTTTCCAGGAGGGAAGTGATCGCTTTCTCTGATATGTATGACTCAGAGGTGGTATTTTTTTGCCTGGTGCTCTTGAGAAAGTCATTGAGAGGGAAACAGCAAATCATATGTAATGGGCAGGAGTTCTCTTTATCCAGACAAACTCAAAGTACAAGACAGTAGTTGCTTTACACAGCTGCAAGGTCTATTATTGCTCCCTTATCTGACTTGTCCAAAAAGCACATAGCTCTGTGCTGCTTCATGTGTCTGTGTTGACAGGTACCTCTAACAGACTGTACCAGGTTTCTGTCAATGCCTTCAGTCTTCCAGAGCTCCATTACACTTCCTCAGGGACTCTCAAAAATGGCTAAGGAAATTGGGTGGACAGGATCTGAGTGGAAGCTTTCTGTGGAATGAAGGGATAGAAAAGTTGTGGCTTAGGTTGGCTGAGGTCTTGCTGAGATGTTTAATGTTGCTGTGATTTAATTCTATTTCTAATGGTGCATCAGGGTGTTGGAGCATTTTGGTTAGAGGCTCTTGGTTATTATTCAAATTGAAGAGAATAAAATACAGTAGGTGTCATTAGAGATCTCTGTCTTGATTGTGGGGGAGCTCAGTAGCACTTTGCATGTATCTAGTAAAAGGCATTAGTCCCTATTCTTACTTTCATTAATTGTTTTTTTACACACTTTAGTCAGATGAAGGACTCCTGATGTTGTCATATATTATTTATATTCTTCCTTTCTGCTCTTGTCAGGGCTTTACTCAGGCCTAGTGCCATAGTATGCCGCTTTTGAGAATGCCGCAATTGTGGCTGCACTTCAGGGACTAGCTCAGGGATATGAGTCTGTGTGCCTTGGCCCACAGAAAAATGAAACCAGACCTACCATCTCTACCACGTGAATATTTTGATCTATATCTTGCTTGGACCAGCTTGTCTTTGTTAGAGAGATCACTGTACTTTTTAGCCTATCCATTAGTAATTAATGAAGGTCCAAGCAGCAAAGATGAGTGTTCAGGATGGGAAACAGATAGCAACCATAACATTTGCTAAGTATGAGCCATTCTGTTGCACAGGAACATACGACATCACTCACTGAGTGAAGGTGCTTAATCCTTTCATTCCTGCAGCAGAAAATGATCTCCTAGACTTTTCCTCTTTGGATTACCTGCTGTAATTGCTATTATTCTGTGTAAGAACAGATTCTTTGTACAAAGACAGACCCTTATGTGAAGTCAAAATCTTACTGATAAAAAGTTCTTTTAGGTAGACAATGAGTTTTATTGTGTTTTTCACTGTGGTTTCAGTAATTGCTGCTGTACTGTTTTTTACGTTTCACCTTCCTTGTATCTGTAACATTATTTTTATCTTTCTGAGACATCTTTCAGCTGCTTCATCACTACAACTTTTTCAAAGGAGATTTTAATAGTGTCTAAAAGATGTTGTTCTACTGATCTCTTAACACACGTCTTTATCCTCTCCAGGGAAGGTAATTTCTAAATGACAACTCTCCTTGTTTATTTTGATTGCACATAAATGACCCTTACATGGTTTTCTTGCTAGAGAACCGAACAACCTAATTAGTTCTTATTACAGCATCAGAAGAGTGTATCAAATCTATCACTGAGATAATGCTGCCTGGTTTTGAGCCCAAAAGACAAAAGAAACTTCAATCACAACTTTTTCAGCTGGGGTAGTTGAGTGTATGTTTAATTGCACAAAGAAAGAATATTTTTCTTCAAAAAAAATTGCTGAAAATTGCTTTAAATCAAGCTTGAGTAAATGTCAGGAATGAGTACTCCTGGAATATTACTGGACTATTACAGTGATTACTATCTCAGTACTACTATAAATAAGAAAATATTACTTCTGCATATTGCTTAACTATTTTCACTGTAGTGAAATGACCAACACTATTTGTAGTCTTTTGGGCATGGGAATGAACTTTTCCAAGAAAAGACATGAAGTAAGATGTTTATTCGTGTTTCCTTTTATTTTGGGGAGAGAAATAATTTCTATTTTTAAAAAATGTGTGCTTTAAAACTAAAGACAGTCTCTGCATTGGTTTCTCCATTTGGCATTTTGCCTGATTTAAGACCATTTTTTTTCTTCCAGGATTCAAAGCAGAAAGCTGGCCTGAGAAATATGAAGTCTTTCAACCACAAAAGTCACTGTACACTTATCAAAGCCAACTTTTTTTTTTCACATCAGATTCCTGAAAGACAGAGGATTCATTCTATAATGTTGATATTTATTTGCCTCACAGGACACTATCAATAGAAAATACTCATTGCATCTGACAATTTTATTACCAATTAAATAAAAGATTGCCTCTCAAATAAATAGGAAAAAATAGAGCCAGTCTTCAGTACAGTAGTTTCAGTTTCTGTTATTTTGTTTATTTCATTCCAGTTGCTATATCAGCATAACTGTCTTATGGTAATAGGAGGATATGGACACAAACTTGAAACTTTCTCATTTACAGTAGATTTGTGGATTTGGACTAGTTTGCTTGTTTTTGTCTAGACAGTAACAAGAAACTGCTTAATGGAAAACCCTGTCATTGATAAATATTTTTAATCACAAAAACATTTTCTGTATCTTTGCATCAGATGTTGCAAATAAGGTTTCCACCACTTTCCTGGGAAGATTTTTTTCACAACCTAAAACTTCATGTGGAGAGTTTTATAATGGATTATTTACATTGTGATATTAACTCTCTTCATTGCTGAAAACTTCTGACAGAAACAAGGATGTGGTCATGAAGGGGGAATCCACATCACATAATTTAGAAGTGCACAGTACAAACGCCTTCAGCTGTGTGGGTGGGTGAGTTCCCTTTGAAGTCAATGGGGAGGCAGAGGCAATTTTATTGTGCACTAACTAACATATTTTAGATATTTTTTTCAGGGAAAGAGCTGTGGCATCCAATGCCTCTGCTGATTATGTTTCCTAGGTATCTATCGACTCCATTAAGCCTGGGAAACTG
This sequence comes from Climacteris rufus, assembly GCA_013398175.1. NCBI lineage: Eukaryota > Metazoa > Chordata > Aves > Passeriformes > Climacteridae > Climacteris > Climacteris rufus. The sequence goes on along the minus strand of VZRZ01007409.1, from coordinate 194,382 downwards.
GACTCTAGACCCTGAATTGTAGAAGTCTAATGAGCAATACGCAGAAAGGTACATGCAAATCACAGGGGTGATGACAATAATCTGCAGGGATATTATGTGATAGTAATTTGCAAATTGTGATAAGCCATTTCGCTGTTCCAGTTTGCTGGCCAGTGAGGAAGGAAGGACAATATATACTTTGTACAGCTGGAGCAAAATGCTTATGTGAATGCTGGGATGGTGAAGAGAGATGGGATCTGATGAAAATTATGTAAGTCATGATGCAGATAATTCTCCATCACAGGAAAGCTTTTTGAGACCTCTGTGTTATGTGAGATGATAAGCAGGTATCTGCTGGCGGAGGAATACTGAATTAGAGACTCATAAGAAAAAAACATTTGGAGAACAGAAAAGATGAGCTGAAATAATGAAATTAAAAACAATTTAGAAGCTGACATGCAGACAAAAATGTGCAAAAAGTAAAGCAGAGTAAAGTGAACTAAGGGATGTTATTGCCCTTGGAAATTCCAGATAAAATTGGATTCCCACTGGACCTGATACTAAATGAACCTAATATGAGAGACATCTCAAAGAGTTTGAAAACTAGTATTTTTGCTCAGTTTTCAAAAATTTTTTTCCATGTTAAAAGTTACAGGTATGTTGACTGGACTCAACACCATGACAGTATTCTATTGGGATTATTCAGTAGATAATCTTCATTTTAAATGGTTATTTCTCTTTCCTTTCCCTTGGTTTCCTTTCCCTCCCCCCTTTTTCTTTCTGTTGTTGTTCAGTTTTGTTTTTGTTTGTTTGTTTGGTTGGCTTGGTTTTGGTTTGTTTTCCCTTCCTTGTGATTATTTTATTTCATTCTTGCCTTCAGCTACCTGTCTATAATTGTAGCAAAAATTATTCAGGAATGTGTTTGCTGAAAGTAAATGCAGGAATATCACCACAGCTCAACAGTGACTGCTTGATCCAAAACTCAGTGACTATGAGAAAGGACATTCATGAGTGAGTGAGACATCCACTGAGTTGCTTTCTGGTACAGTAATACTATAAAAAAATGCTACTGCCTGTCACAGTGCATTGTATCAAGAGGATTAAAGGACTGCAGGAGGTCTGAAGCATCCATTTTTGAGGCTGTTTTGGATCAGTCACCCTCTGTAGCTCAGACCTGCTTCTTCAGTATGGGGAAACCTAAATAATCACAACTGACCCTAAGTAATAGTAAGAAAAATATAGGGACTGCTTTTCTTCTCAGAGTGCAGAATTGTAGTTCTCTAAGAATTCAGTAAGAATCAATAAAATGCAAAGTCAGAAGGCAGCTTTTGTATCTGACAAATTATTCAATAGATGAACTAAAACTGGGCCGAATTAGCAATGTTTTAACATATAGATCACAACATTTCTATGCAAACAGGTTTTAATGACTGAAATCTACCAGTGAATGTGTTGGTATATAAATGTGTTTCCAATCACATGGCTTCAGTGGGAAAGTTTCATTTAAAGAAATTCAAATTCAATCAAATTCAGATTTAAGTGAGTCAGATATCTAATTTTCATGCACCTTCTTAATGATTTGATACACACCCACGGAAATCAGTGGTAATGTCCCATTAAACCCTATGGGAAAGCATATGGTAGTAACTTAATTATTAAGTTTTCTTGTAACCAGAAATTTTTAAAATTAAGATCTCTACTTTATCTGCCCCTAGATAAAATATAGAAGTACATGTAAATATTTATTGAAAAAAAATTAAAATAGGCTTAATATTAAATATGTGCACATTTTACAGTAGAAGAATGACCCTCAATATAGAATTACATAATGGGGTGCAGTAATTCCTCACAATCTGGCAGTGCATTAAGGTGCCAATTATGACATGTAAAAGGCAAGGACAGATAGATTCTATATAAAGTTATAGGAAACACTTTCTAATACTGTTTATAGAAAAAAGTTTAACTGCAAAAATTAACTTAATTAATCTATGTAGCAAGCAGTAATTCTTAACACAAGACTTAACAAAAAATTCTTATAATGTGGCCAGGTTCAGATGATACTGGTGAGAAGTACATTTGTTTATCTTTATAATAAATCTTTCCTTTTGATCTCCAGCCTGCCAGTATCAATCTTTCCTGATCCAAGGAACCTCATGTGTTTTAATCAGAGCTTAAATTAAGATGTTTGAATCCAACAACAGTAATGATACTGGGCATCACTAGGAATCTGGAAAAAATTAAAGTTGCTGTTTAATATACATAAGTATACATAAAAATGTAATAAATAATAAATAATGTACTAAAGAGATACTGTTAATAGCACTAATTTAATCAATGGATTTGTGAATTCCAAAGATTCTTGCACAGTCTTTTCTTTGGAACAGTGAAGGTTCTTTTGCTACTGAATAAATGAAAGGGATGTTATGGGGTACCAGCACTGAACCCAAGGTCATGAGCAACATTTCCATTTACTCCCTTTGATAGTAAATCCTCAAAATCTTTACTCATGCATTTAGGCTGAAGCTGATGTGAATTTTCTCTGCAATTTTTCTTTTCTCTTTTATTTCTAGTCTGCTCACTTTCTTAGATTGAATTTTCTCTGCCACAACAGAGTTTTCAACTTCAGTATGAAACATATTAGAGGAATAAACCATAAATGACTCTGCAGTTTACAACAGGGTGTCCATGAGATGCCCTCACATAAAAGCATAGAACAAGAAAGTAAGTACAGTAAAATAATAAAATATCTATCTCACTGCTCACTCACTCATACCATAAAACCAAAGGCAATGCCTGGCTTTAGATGACATGCCATATTCTTTAAATGGCTGGAAGGACAGGAGCTGGTAGGAATGATTAGTTTCTTTAGTAGTAGAAGGGAGATTTCAAGGGGATTACAATTTAGCCTAGTAGTCCTTTCTTAGATCCCTTGATATCTGTTTCCCTTGAAACTGCACGTGAGTTTTTTGCTTCCTCATGAGTGGTAAGGGTAATGAACTCCTGGTAATGCCAGGAGTTTTATCTTCAGCTGTTTCTTTCCTGTCTCTCAAAAATTCAGTTCATACATGAAAAACTCACTATGCTGGGTTCCTACCCAATAAATCTCCCCAGTCTTGATGCTTGAATTAGAAATATACCACAAGTACACCGGACAAGATCCCAAACAGCCACGGCTTGTTCAGATCCGTAACTGCAGTTATTCCCATTTAAATCTATTGAAGAAAGGTCAACATGTAATGAAGGTGCTTCTTTACTAACACCACGCATACACCTACCCCTTACACTGAGATAATTTGCCACTATTCCTGGCTCTTCCTGGAACCAACTGGTAGAATGAAGAGCTCTTTTAAGCTATTTCTTCAGGCTTTTCTCAGAATTTGGTCAGTCTCTTGAATGGCCTCTATGAGCTAGGACATGGAACGGGCTTGGTGTTTGGATCACTGAGAAGGGCAAGAGCAGCACTATTTGTATCTATCACTGACAGGTCGAGCAAACCCATCAATGAGTAATCTCACAACTGAGCTAAGTATGCTCCATAAGTTCCTCTCAAGTTTGTCTTTCACATCCGTGAAAACCTGTAGTTTTAACCTCCATATCATCAATTCCTTCCTATTTCCCTGTCTCAACTGTCTTTCCTTTAAAACTGCTACAGTCTGGAATTAGGCTATTATTTCATCCTTTAAAATCAGTTTCCATTTACCCAGTTCACCACTTTCTGAAACTACAGTAACTCACGATTGCTGGGGCCAGAGGGGAATTGCCTGAGAGATGTGTAATGCGCTGAGCTAACATGTAAGGCTAAAGTATAAAATTTAAGTTATAAATGGAAGTGACAAGCAAAATTTTTCTCCACTTAGTTTTATTAATGATGCAATATTTTATTGCCTGTGGCTAAAACTATTTATCGTCATTGTGCTTAGCTGTAATTTGGTTTCATAATTCAGCAACATTTTTTTCCATTTCATTTTTTACCCCCAATATCACTTTTTGTTTCCATGCAGATCGTTGTCATAGTGTGTTCAGATAGTAGAAAGAGTGCGGTCTTTTGGGGCCAGCACAAGCAGATTAACATTAACTTGAAGAAGGAAAAGCTTAACTGTGGGCCTGTTTTTAAGCATATGAATATGTTGCTGAAATCAGTAGCTACATAGTTTGTCCTTCCAGGGTGACTAATAAAACTGCATGTGGTTTTTTGGTTGTAGGCACAAACATATATCTGGCAACATCCAACAGCAATGTCTTCAACAGTTATTTAATTACACAAAAAGTCCCACTGAGAGGAAGGGGAATATTTTATGCTTTAAATTAAGTATCTGGTGAGTCACAAGCAGTGTTAAGGATTTTACAGTATCAAGTCTTGAATTTGCACATCATATATTAGTGTGGAGAACAATAATGACAGTGAACAAGAAGAATCTTTAAACAGGAGAGTTTCAAAAGATGAAATGGTTTGGTTTAGAAAGGAGAGGAATTGAGCAAATATATCGAAAGTACATGAAATGGTGACTGCTATTGAAAGACAAGAATGAGAATGTCCCTTTTCTCTGATAAATTGTATAACAAAAAAAAAAAAAAAAAAGAAAGTGCAAGTGGAAAACCATTACAAGGAAACACTTTTTTATCTACAGTGTGTAATTAGGTAATAGAGATTGTTCCAGAGAAAGTGAGGCCAATGAAAATTCCTAGTGAGATTGAATATTCCCATGGATAACAGTGGTACTTGGAATTATCACAAGTGGAATACAAGCAAAGCAATCATGCTCACTGAAATGGCCATCGAATCTTGTGCTTCAGGGCTCAATGAGGCAAGAGCTGCTGGACACAAGCAGCTGATATCTGACAGAAGGGACAAGTTATATCCACCTGTTTGCTGGAAAGTCTTCTGCCATCGTCCAGTTATCTGGTGGCAACCAGTCTCAAATCCAGTATTAATGTTTGGATAGAGCCACAGTCTTTTCTTCTGTAGGTCCAAACTAATATGACAGTTTCAGTTCTTCTATCTTTCTGTCTAATATTCCTTAAGAGGTATAGATTGGCCATTCAATGTGTTGTCTCTTGGTAGCTTTGTGTGGTATATTATTAGTTCAATAGACTGTCCCTTGAAAGACTTCTTCAATCTGTATTAAAAAAGGAAAAATGAGGTAAAAGATACATTGCATATTTTTTTGTCTGATTGGTTGGTTTATTTGTTTGGTTTTTTTTTTTTTAATTTTTATGGACTGGAATAACCCTACTTGATTATTAGATCTCTTCATTGCAACATTTTTCTCTGTTAGTGAGTCTATCATCAAATGTGATTCTGTTCTTTCACCCATTTTATTGATTTTAATATTCTTAAGATGAAAATTTTTATTGTACTTTCAAATCAAGGATCTTCATAGAGTGGTTCCTGCCCTTTTTGGCTATCTTTCATCTCTATTACCATCATTCTACAGAGAAGTAGAAGGATGATGCTCTTAATGAAGTCCATAATGACCATGACAGAACAGAAGCAGCATCATGAACCTGTGTATGCACATGGATAGCATAAATAACAGTGTGATTTGACAATAATGATTTCTGCTGAAACTCCTATCCTCAAAATCACACAGGTTTTTTTCAAGTTGATTCAAGGTGAGCCCCTAAAATTCCCACATAGTCAATAATGCCAATTATGTTTATTTCTTTGCTTCATTGTGCGAATTCAAGAGTGGGTTACAGAAGTTAAGATCCTTCCCTTCCCTTCCCTTCCCTTCCCTTCCCTTCCCTTCCCTTCCCTTCTATATATAGCTAGAGGATTCANTGCCAATTATGTTTATTTCTTTGCTTCATTGTGCGAATTCAAGAGTCGGTTACAGAAGTTAAGATCCTTCCCTTCCCTTCCCTTCCCTTCCCTTCCCTTCCCTTCCCTTCTATATATAGCTAGAGGATTCAGCCTCCTGCGAACTCTCCTGGCATCACAAAGCCAGTAGAAATAAGCATAAGTCACTAATAAATGTTACATCCCAAAGCTACAGCATGAAGAAAGATGGCCTTTTTCCCAGAAGCTGTGCACTGAATATTTAAATTTGTTTGCAAACCGGCACTGAAGGCAGTGTTGTCAGCCTGGGCACGTAGCTAAGTGCAAGTGGTGCAGCCTGCAGTTAATTAGTAAGTTTGCTTTGCTAGGCTGTGACTGCAGCAACTTTCTTCTCCAAAAACGCCTTTCATGCTCACATAGCTGGAAACAAAACGTTCCACACAAAAGTTCTGTCCACGTGTTTAACTCTCCTCTAGAGTGCCACCAAATCCCCTGAAAAAAAAACAAACCAATGTTAATGTGAACATACCAGGGGGTTTAAATGTTCCTGTTGCATCTCACCATTATCTAAAGCTTTTGTATTGAGTATGTTTTCTCTGGTATGCTTAGTGCTTTCTTCTTCTACAAAATATCTTGAACTTACACATACATAATAATGGTGTAATAACATATAAATTATTTATCGATTGTCCATTAGATGGATAATTTGAGAATTTAAAAAGAAATAGTTTCACAGGGTTAAAATAAAACAAAAAAAAAGCTAATTTTCTGTAAAATTTGGCAAACACGTCAAGTCTTTGAATATAAATTGCTAAATATATTCGTACTATTTGAAATATTCAATTATTAAAAAAAATAGGTAAGGAGATGGGACAAGAGGGGAAGGGCAGAAGATGGGGGCAATGCCTGAAATATTATTATGTTTCCCCTCATTCATGAGGATTTATTTTGAAACCCAACTTGCTCAGGATTTTGGAAGCCTCTTTTTGCCTGGATTTTAAATCCCTTGGTTCTAATTTGCTTTTCTCACGTGTTCCAGAGTAAATGGTATTCATCTTCTTTGAAGTCAGTGTAACTGCACAGAGGTAAAAACCGATAGAAGAAAATCAAAGCTTTTAAAGGACACTTACTGCACTACCTTCGTAAAGGTGAAATTAGTTAGTTTAGTCTGTTAATCACTTGTCAAAGTCTGACATTATATAAAGCATTAGCAGCTGGAGTCCATTGTCCAGACAAGGATAATCAGCAAATCCAAGTTTATAAATTGTTGACTGGAAACAATGGTGTAGAGATAACCCTGGAGAGGTTGTGAAAGACTTCACTGGAGTTTATTTGCATGGCAATTCTGCTGGAAGTCACAGATGCTTGGCTTCCTACCTACTTGCTGCCATTTATTTTTGATATGCCCCAAAGCATCCATGACACTTATTAAAATAGAGCGGTGTCTAGGCAGCTGGCAACGCTACTGTATCTTGTTTCAGCAGTTGCTCTATTTTAAGAAGTTTCAGGGAGGTTCAGTGTACATCTTCAAACCTACTACATCTGTTGATTCATGTAGCTCGTGAAACCTTTGACCTAGATCAAAAATTCCAGTTCTTAAGAAGGGAATCTCTGTAGCTTCCAGTGTCTATTTAGTGTTATGGGATAACAAGGTGTGCTTCTCATTTACGTAATTTTCTTTATAGTTTTTTTGTACAATTTAAAAAATATATTTGTTTGTAACAAAAAAATTCCACCTCACTAATCCATATCCTGCACCTTTATTTTTCTGTATAGTGTCTTTGTAGACCTTTGCTCGAAATATGCCTTTTTATTTTCATTTCTTTCAATAGTGTCATTAATACTGTATATATAAGAATTTCCCTTTTTTCTCACTTTTGTGGCAAATTCTCTCTGCAATTTCTGGATGCGAGCCAGACATGTTAGAGTGAAAATTGGAGCTATTCTCTCTGCAAGCCTGCCAATGTTCTCACAACAGGGAATATTAGTTTATAAATTACCCCAGGGAGAAATGCCAGTCACAGAAAACTCAGGAGTTCCACAGGAGCCAAATCATACCTCTCTCATATTTTACTTCTGTGAGCATTCACATTCAAATGTAAACTATGTTTACATTTAAAACTGCTTTTGGCATTATAAAAGACCTCTCTGCCTCATACATCTTGGTGAAATGGTTCTGTCTGAAATGTCTATTTCTTACAGACTGTTTTCTATTTCTATTTTATTGGGTAAAAAAAGCTGATGCAAAATAAACCAAACCGTCTAATTATTCCTGACATATTACCTATCAGAATATAACCACCAGGAGAGGAGCAAAAGGCCAGCTTCTCTTATCAAGTTTGTTCAGAGTTTTGAAATGATGAGCATTTTGAGATGATGAGTATCTGTCTCAGGAACTGATGGTACAATAATGCCATGACATGGAGGATACAAGTCAGATAACATAGGCTGTAATGAGATACATAAAAGGACAGCAAAATATCCCCTCAAAAATGAAGGCCATCAGACTGGAAGGATACGTTTCCAGGTTGTTTCAGTCAGTATCACTTCAGGAATCACTGCAGTTACACCAGCTGTGAACATTCCCTGAATGTAAAAATGGTTGACAGTTGTGTCACTCATTCCTGAGTCTTATTTAAGAATTTCTATTTCCCGTCTGTGATGATCCTATTGGATGCTGCATGATTATATTGTTTATGACCTTCCTTCTTCTCAGTGAATATGCTGGAAAACCATTCTTTCACTTGAAAGGTTCAGGCACAATATCTATTGCAGATAACCTGGATGCTTTAGAGTGAAAAGAAATTACACAAATTATGACCTATGGCCTGTAGATGCAATTAGGTTTCTAATTAAAGGATAAGATATAAAGTCATACATTTGCATTAAATTTGTTTGACAGAGGTTACCCGAGTGTCTAGTACCTTCTGGCCTAGACTACCTTAGAGTGAATATAAAATTTAATTCAGTAAAACTTTGCTTATTCATGCCTACATAGTTTGTCATTCTTAATTTCTGTAGATACAGAATGCTACTGAAATGAGGAGCAGCTGGGGACACTTGGCTTGTTCAGCCTGGAGGAGACTAAGAGGAGACTGAGGGAAAGCAGAGGGCCAAGCACTAGACTCTTCACTTTTGTCACCCGTGACAGCAGTCAAGGAAATGGCATGAAACTGTGTCTGGAAGGTTTAGGTTGGATATCAGGAAAAGGTTCCTCACCCAGAGGGTGACTGGACACTGAGACAGGCTCCCCAGGGCAGTGGTCACAGCACCAAGACTGACAGAGTTCAATAAGCATTTGAACAATGCCCTCAGGCACATAGTGTGACTCGGAGATTATGCTGTGCAGGGCCAGGAGCTGGACTTGACGATCCTGATGGGTTCCTTCCAACTCAGCATACTCTATGATTCTGTGATTCTATTATTCTATGATTCCATGAAATGTAATTGTCACTGGAGAGGAATCATGCCAGCTAAAAAGCACATATCCCTTCTTGTGTCTTGCAGGCCACACAACAGGGAATAGCATAATTTAAACCTCAGTGGGGAACAAATGTAGAAACAATTGTCCTGTGAGCAGCAGGGAGTTGAATTCAATGATTCTTATGGGGCCCTTCTAACTTGATGAATCCTGTGAATTCTGAGGGCAGTGGACCAAGGCAGGTTTGTGGCCCTTTTTGAGGAACAAAGGTCCTGACAGGAGGGAAAAGAAACCATGAGAAATAAGATTTGCCAAGTAGAAGGGCAAAGAATTGGGTTGTGAGTGGAAGATAAAGAGAGGGAGAGTTATGTTGACTGGCAGGAGTGGGTATTGTCAGACATCTGTGTAAGGATGATGTTCTTAGGCTGGGCTTCAAAGACACTTTGCCATTTATCTTTGTGAACATGAACAATTAACTTATCAGTTTACACACCTCTCCTCCTGTTCATGGATACTCTGTCCACCAGCCACAAACTCGAGTGTGACTACACCTCTAGCTGCCCTCTATTTGTCCCCTCATGCCCTGTTCCTTCGGGACAGGCTGGGGAGGATGGACAGCACCTTGGGGTTCCCACAGCTCGGGGGAAGGGCTGGATTTTCTACCTCCCATTCTCTGTCTCAGCTCCAGACACCTCCTGGCAGGTGCCCCAGGAGGAGCAGTAGCCTTTGATACCCTGCACGGCCTCCCTTCAACCCCACAATGTGCTTTCCCTCCATCTAACACTGGCTGCAGGCTGGACCATTACAGGAGCAGCAGAAAGGCCCCAGGGACTTGGGACATGTGAGGGAACGGCTTCTCTAGAGAAAAACATCGTCCATGTTCCCTCGGGACAGCTTTTGTTTATTTATGTTCAGATACAAATCTCTTCAATTGTTTGGGAATTATAGGTTTCTCCCCTTGAAACTGAAAAACACAACCTTTGTGAGACAGAGGTAGAGCAAAGCAAATGGCATTCATAACCTGCTGCTTGGCATGAACAAAGGATATTGAGATAAGACAGTGTAAAAGAAAGGTTTCTGTTCTCCCTGATTATGCACAGATGCAGTACAGGCATGGGGGAGGCTGGGGAGAGGGAAAGGGGCTGTGAAGTGGCAGAATCACAGATACATCACACAACATGGGAATTTATCCACCAGCCTTAACACCTTAGCAAACCAGGCTGGAGTAGTATTTCCTATTTTTGTTTTTCTGGCTAACTGGGAAGTCAGAAATATTTTTTATTAAAGCAGATCAAACACAAAGACAGAGAAAAATAAAAAAGTATACAAATATTGGCCACAGTTGCTATGCCTTTTTCAGCTCTGCAGAATCCTGGAAAACAAGATTTTATCAAAATCTTAAAGGTTCCAATTGTTTGAGCAGCTCCTTAGGCAGATTAGAATATGAAGACTGTAGATGATAGTTTTCCTGCCTTTGTTTTTAATTTTTATATTGGATATATGTGGCATTTCAGTGAGTTCAGGTCTGTTTATATTTCTTTCCATATTATAATAACTTTGTGGGGGAAAAGGAACAAAGCTTAACATAGTTATTACAAGTAGAAACCTTGTCCAGGCCCCAGAACAGGGTCTATTTCTTATTTGATAGAAGTCAATGGAAAACTCCTATCAGTGTCAATGCTTTGGGGTTTTTCTGCTGCATTTATCATGCCCGGATAGACAGGTGATAGATAGAGTGCTACACATGCCTGGAATATTTTTTTCCATGAAAAGTGCGACAGATACTACCAGACACCACTACAGTAACAAAATGCTTCAGCACTGATTTCCAGAATTCCATGATGGTCTTCATTAATCATGAACACACAACCTGTACTAATAATTTATAGTATAAACATAATTAGAATAATAATTAGAGGGTTTTTTAAGATTGCTTTCAGAATTGGAAAGATTAGCACAAGTTGATGGGAAAAGAAGCATCCTTACAGTGAAAAAAAGGATCTGTGTTAAACTGGTATAAATAAGATTACAATTAATTTGAGACTACCCATTTGAGACAACCTATTTGAGTAAAAATATCCCTCCATACGTTGATTAATTGTCTTACTTACTCAAATAGGGGCTTAAAACCATTTGGTATGGGGTCCATAAATGAGTCTGTTTTCTAAAGGTTGCTTTAAACTGTATCCCCCTGATGGAAATACCCTTCATATCTTATAAACCATGTCAATCAAAACAGCATCAGAATCTCTTCATGATTGAATACAGACATTCAAAATCTCCCTCTGGTTCATCATTGGCAATACCCCCTGAAGACAGCACATCCCTGCTGGCTCCTCATTGCCTCCTGTCAGCACTTGGGTGCTGGTCTCCCTTCACTGCTGGTGCACCAGCTGCTCTAGAACCTGGTTGAGTCTTTCTGAGCACCCACAGTAAATGTTGATCCCAGCAGCCATCAGAGTTAAGCAAAACAATCAGAGAAAATCAGGTAGCAGGAAGTCACATGGCTTTCCTGGAAACTTTGGAACATTGCCTGAGTGTGGAGGCTGTGCAGTGTCACCCAGCTCGACCCTGCATGCCAAGTTCAAAACCCAGCGACTGCCGTCTTCACAGCCAGCCAGCTGAGCAGAAGGCAGAGCTGTACTCCATGGCCAAAATACATAATGCACCAGATCCTCATCCTATGTAAACAGGGAAATGACTGTATCACAGCTATTCCAATTGACTCTAATCAAAGGCTGTGGGCCAAGAACTCAAAGGGCATGTCTACAGGGCTCCAGCCAGTGGTGTATTACAGATCTCTGAGCTGGCTTCAAGTATTTTCTTGTATGGCACAGTGCAGTTCCATATTGTGATGTGAACTTGGGCCCCAGCAGTCGCTCAGATTACAGATAACTTTGCTACAGCACATGGTTCCAGCTATATACACACTGGTAGGTGTGTATGGTGTCAAGGAGATCACTGTTCATGCCCTGTTGCACAATATTGGGCCCAAAGTCACACAGATTTACCTGGTGACAGCAATGCTTAGGGTTTATATACCACCAAATCAGTCAGGTTTTTTTTTTCTTTTTAGTTATGCTTGAATAAACAAGACAACAGGTTTGCCACATTATTGTGGCTATGTTCCTGGTGGGAGCTGCACTCACTGCTTTTATCTTGAGTCACTACCTACATGTAGTCCTCGAGTATTGGAGGTGCTGGAAGGTGGTACATCCTCCTCAATGAGTCCAGTGACTAAAAATTACCATCTACCTACCTGAAAGGATTCAAATCCTTTCCCTGTGAACTGCTGAATCAGATGGATATGCACAGTCCAGCTGCCAATGGCAATGGAAAGATCACAGATGGAATGAGCTGGCCAGTGACATCCTACTCCATCTTCTCATACAACAAAACCAGCTGTGGCAAATGCCAGCTCATTGTGGGGAAATAATGTTATGAGCATCTTATAAGCAGTAGTTGTAAATTCCCATGATTTTCAGAATGGCTTCTTTCACAAGTAACTTGAATTAAAGAGTGACTCTTCCCACGTACGTACCAAATGGATGTGCAGAGGGTTTCTATAAATCAGTGCTGGAGAAATGCCTGTTTTAAAGTTTGTCTTTGGGTCCCTTGAGAGAGAGCAATCCAGTGGATTTGTTTTATCGTGCTCACTGCTGCTTAAAACAAGACAAAATGCGGCAAGCAGCTCATTAAGAGAGAGAGATTGGATCTGTGTTAATATGCAAATGTTAATCCATTAGGACCCTGCTCATACACCAATCAATCCATTAACTCATCTGTCACTGTATTGTTCATTATTTGAAAAATGCTTTTAATCTTTTTGCTATGCATTAATTAATAGCATGCCTAGTTGAAAAGAAAAAAATAATTTTAGCATTCCTTGGGGCTTACATGTACAAATATTTAGTATTCAGCCGTGATTCCATGATTAAGATGTACCATATAGTCAAAGATAGCACAGGGATTTATAGGAGCAGAGATACAGGGCAATTTGATTTCATAACAGCTATTTCATATATATATTTCATAAAGCACTTGATAGAGTAAGTTATTATATCTGGTAGATTTTTACAAAATAAATACAGAATTTCAGAAAGAGAATTCAGGGGTATCAAACAAGTTTTTCTCTTTCCTGCCATTTAATAATGCCAGATTTGACCCCATGAGCCAAAATAGTAGCAAATGGACACAGTCCCACTGACTTCAAAAGAAATACTACAGGAGATATGAATTTGGCTCCAAAATTCAATGAGGGAGCAATAGGCAGAAAAGCTATTCTAGGTGGAACTGAATTTTCTAAAGAATTGTGACTTTCCATTAAAAAAAAAAAAGTATTGAGGAAGGAAATGAGTTACAATATGGGAATGAAAATTCTAAGCTGAGCAATAGGTGTGCAGTGGGACAGGCAATTTGAAATTGATACAGAGGTATGTGGAATTATTTGAGAGTAGGATGAGTTGAGCTTCCTGAATATCCTAGAAGTCAGGCAGCATTATTTTACAAATGCTGTGTGCTAGAATTAGTGCATGTTGTAGAAAAGGAAGAGCAGCAGTCAAGGTGAGGGGAGAGTGATATACATGAGAATTTAAACAAAGGTGACAGTCACAGGGAGTGTCTGAAGCAGATTAATAGATGCAGGAAAAATAGGAGCTGAGGAAAGTTCAGGATCAAGGATGAAATGAAGGTGACAAAGAGGTAAAGCAAAATGTGAAATGTGAAGCCTGGTTTCGAAAGCATCAGGAAAGATTGTATGGAGCAAAAGGATGTTCCTCTGCTGTGTGTAGAGCTTTATTTCTCTCCTTCAAGTGAATATGGCTTTTACACAGGTGAGTAATCCCATTAATTTTATTTCTTTCATATCAGCTGTTGACTTCAAAGAAACTCTGTACCTGAATAGGGTTCAGAGAAGCAGTGATTTGCAGGCTCACTGTTCATCTGACCTAACAGTCAATTGCTAGGCTGCCCCAGGGCCTCATCCTTGTCCCTTAGTCAGGGAGGCTTTGGATCTCTGTTTGCACCATCACGAGCGAACAGTTCCTCTCTTTCATTGCAGCCATCCCCAGAGTGACCTCTGTGTCCTGGGACAAAGAGAAATGCATTGCTGTGCAGTCTGCATTTTCTGCCTTCTCTGTCTGAAGTAATTTAGTCAGAGACAAGGAAAACCCATGCATTATGGACTGCTAATTCTCGGCCCACATCTGCCTTGTTAAGTATGACTCACAAAGCTCAAATTGCAGAGTGTTTATCCATTTGAAATCCTGAAGCTTTTACTGTTACAGAAGGAAAATGACTGATCCCCTCACTTAGAGGGTTGTTTTCCAAAATGTTATTATACTAAGGATTTCTAGGAACATCACTACTTCCATAAAGCTTCAGGTTAGATTTTATTAGTGAGTATATGCTGAGCACTGAGCATACAGAGTTGGAATGCTATCTGGAGTTGTGAATTAACCTTTATTTTTATTTTGCATGAGCTTATACTCTTTTTCTCTTTCCGAGTTTTGTGAGTTGTGTTTATATGTTCTATTTTGGGAGGATATTTGAGGATCTGTTCAAAAGCAGCACAGAATAGTAAACTAAGCAGAGGGCAGGACCTTACCATTTATAACTAGGGTCATTCCACTTATCTACTATTTATTACTCATATTATTTTCCCTTAATGGTATGAATATACTCTTTTGCCTCACTATGATATTTTTCTTAAACATAAAAATCAGATTGTCCCTTTATTGGATAATGCTTGCTCTGAAGATCCTGAAAACAGAAAAAGAGGAAATGGTACTAAAATATGGACAAATGAAGGTGTTTGTTCAAGGTCACCCTCCAAGCAAGTAGCAGACCTGGAAATAGATAAATACTGAGATGGCAAGTGAGCACTGTGGAAATGCCAAGGGCCAAAGCATATATTTCATTTTTAGGGGAACTATTGGGTGTGTAAAATGTAACTACCTGAATAAATTAACCTGTGCTCTAACCTACTGTATGCCCTGTAATACTCACAACATATCAGCCTTTGGAAGTGTTATAGAAGAGATGACATCCTCTGAGCAGGAGCTCCTTAGAAAAAAAGTGGTTAAAATATCTGTAAGTGTGTAAGATTTGGACTTAAAGCCTTTAACTGATTTGGGTTTGGAAAGTTTTCTATGCCTTCAGAGGGTAAAAGATGAAAATATTAGGTTTCTTTAACTTTTTCATAAAAAGAACTGAAATTGAATTTCTGCAAGAAATAGAAGAAGAACTTACAAGAAACTTATAAGAACATAGAGAATCTTTATTAAAAAAAAAAAAAATCTGCTGAAAATTTTTGGCCAGCTCTAACTTTGAACATGAGACAAACACTGTGCCCTTTCCTGTTGCAGGAGGTGGAGTTTGGTAGCAGCTGCTGTGGGGACAGTATGAGTAACTCTGGAAAACCACCATGCTAATGTGATGGGGAGTGGCCACAAGATTCAGGAATCATTTTATTTATTAAAAGCCATCACTCACACACTGACAGGAAGGACAAATAAGTTACTGTGGCTCCGGCCCAAGATGTGAAAGCCCTGACAGTCATTCCTTACTCTACCCTGTGCTCTGAGCTTCAGACTAAGAAATTCTCAGAAGTATTAAGTGCTGAGCTATTTTTATTTTACTTTGCCATCCATAAACCGGGAATTTAACACTTCCCTGCTTCACATGGAATATTGGGTGGAAAAGAGCACGTGATGTCTGTGGAGCTGTATGGCTACAAAAGCCAGCAAGACATCTAAGGTTCTGTTGCTAAGGAATATTAAGCAGGAATTCTGGGGCCAAAGGAGATATTGTATCCAACAGTATCCCAAATTCTGGTGGACACAAAGGAAATGAATAAACTTGGACTCATTCATCTCAGCACCATTTGAAAGATTTGGACAATGAGTTCTCACTGGGAAAGGACAAAAATCAGTAATGGAATTTTTTTTTTTTTTTGAGGCATTAAACAGGAAATTCCAAACAATGGAAAGCTTAAAACATTAAATCTAGCACCAAGACTCTGAATGTACTTCCTTTCATAGGTATTTGTTTAGATATGAAAAGAGTGAAAAATATTTATTGCCTTTTCTTCAGAGGCAAAGACAACATTTTTTTTTAAAGTCATAGGCATCTGATCATGGGGAATGTTTATATACAGCTGAAGCCAGATAGGCTGCAGATTTTATGGTTTAGGTATGGAGAGGCAGAAATCACACAGCTGTCTATGCTGATCTCCCCTGCATTCCTGGGAAGAGGGAACTGCAGGACTAAGCACTTCTGATGCTTGAAGAATTCACCAAGAGACACTGGCCTAACCCTCTGATTACTTCTATCTGTGCCTATAAACATACTGTAAATCATTATGGTATGGGAAGTTGTCTCCTTGCATTGATTGCAGATAACAGATGACATTTTAAACAAGAGAAAAATGAAGTTCTCCCTCTCCTGACATTTTCACCACTTCTTTTTTACTAATTTTCAATGTCAGAGATTGTTTGTGCCAAAGTGCTAAAGTGTTGCTTCCATACATTTGCAAAGTGAATTAAGCTCTCCATCCATCTCCTTTGAAGAGTGTATTGATATGCTTCTCTGTGTGTGAGAGATGTAAGAGAAACAGCTTTCCAGAGGAATGGAACTGGTGATTATATTTAAGAATTAACATTTAGGTCACAGGTTTTCAAAAGAATTGTATTGTGGCTTAGATTTTAGCATTCTGTCTCTGAGAAATCTGTGAGTAAGTGTTCAAAACTGAGACATGCACCCATTAGTGCATTGCCTTAGGCCCCAGCCCCCTCCCTGCCCCCTTGCTTTGTCTCTCAGAGCTGCTTGGTAGGTTTGTTACCAGAATTAGACACAGAAATCTGGACACAGGCTAATGAAAGCCCTGCACCTTTCAGTCACCATAAACATTGTGTCCCCAGGAAATCTGTTCCCAGCATGCTTTTATCTACCAGATCCATGAGTGTCCATGAGTATCCCATAAGAAATGTGAAAGCCAGAGCAAAAATTCTTCTCTGTCCACTACTTCTAAGTCATCAAAAATTATAAGCAAGATTTCCTGAAACAGGAAGTCTTATAAAAAGTATATAAATAAACAAAAGTGGAAATATACTGGAATCTTTTAATTAATCCCTCTTTTCAGAGTTCCTGAGTTTACATTGTCCTGTTTTATTTCATAAACTAGGGCTAGAGTTGTGTCTTTTAAAAATCACATAGAAATCCCATTCTTTTCCCATAGTTCCAGTAAGTGGAATTTTAAAAAGGCTTTCCCAAAACCTCCAAGTACTGCAATATATTTACAGATAAATTCCAGTCACAACCACTGACTTAATGCTCTGCTTAAAAAATGTAATATATGCCACTGTTCTTGGGAGTGGCTTTGCATAAGGAAATTATTTTAAACCGACACAGGTGCTTTTAGAGATATTAAAAATTGTTTGTCTCTGAAGTAATTTTGGGTGGGGAACAAAAAAATATCTGAACATGACAAGACAAACAGTGTCAATTATCCATCCTGAACGCCACCAGGCAGTGACCAGTTCTCTATCAGTCCCATATTTGTGTGTATAAACCTTTAAAGAAAACACCAGAGGCCAAACACAGATGAGCAGAGGGACTGGTTTGGGAACCTACACAGCTGATCACTGGCCTGGGACTGTGCAGGTTTGTGTCCGAGTCCTTGTCCGACCTCAGGAAAGATCTTACCCTCTCTGTCCACCTTGTGCCTTATTTATCCTGTTTGTAAGATGAGGTTAATGATTTTGACTTCTTTTGTAAAGCATGTTGAGATCTGCCAATGAAAACTGTCACAGGAAGAAAGCTGGGGACTGTTACAATGGCTGTAGTGGTCATTCCCAGGGCTTTTTAAATAATGAAGATAGCAACAACACAGAATATATCCTTTCACTAGACGGGCACTCAGTAGGTGAAAAATATTAATTGCATCAAATATCAATTGCATCTCTTAGTCAGGAAATATATTTTTCCCTTTATTTGTAGGTTAACATCTTTCTCTGTGATTTGTATAGGTTCCCTCTTGTCAGCCTGTGCCTGCCCAGGAAAATATTTAAACAGTGGTGATATGCTTTGCTGAATCACACCTTTCAAGATTATTTGCTGGGAATTAACATTTTGTCTAATTCCCTCATGGAGCGACTGGATCCCACTGCTGCATTTACTCTTCCCTGCTGAGCTCGATTTGTAGAGACATCTAAATCACACCCCTAATTTTTCTGGTGTGGTCTAGCCCTTCAGAATCTTTTTCTGGTGTGGTCTAACCCCTCTGAATCTTATGCCTTTTCCTTATCTCTAATAGCCACAGAGATACCATTTTGGTTAAGAACTTAACTTGATTTTCTTTTTTTTAAGTGAAATTCACCCCTGGGAGCTTTGTGTGTTAGAGCCACACCACTGCACAGTGATGAAACCCATGTGGCTACTTTGCCTCCAAAGATGCCTTGAACAAATGTGGCCCTGAACCCAAATGCTATTCACTTTATTGGTAGGCCTGGCTGTGTCCCCAGCACAGATATTAATGTGTCTTCCTGTACAATTCTCCAGGATTTGTCCCCACTGTGACATCAGTAATGTTTTGCCAAGGATTTTAAAAGACAGCCAAGCCAAAATTTTATCTGTCTGCAAGTATGAAGGAAGTAGTAGGAAAAGATCATGGGATCAATATATATCTTTGGCCAGAAAACTTTTTCTTAAAAAAAATCTTGGAGGTAATTATGTTGCTTAAATTAAACCCCTGTAAAATTAGAGCAGGACTGCAATGAATCAGGGAGAAGTTGGAGGGTTTTGTTAGCAGGTTGTAGCCCCTAGCGAAGGACAGACTGATTAATACTGAAACTGCCTCCAGCAAAGGGATCCTGTGTCAGGAGATGAGACCTGTGCATTACTCACAGTCTCCTGGAGAGGCCAAGAGCACTTTCAGCCTTCCAGTTTCAGTTTGACACTGGGTCAGAATGTACAAGCTTGGAAATGAACAGGAAAGGGTTTCACCTGCCTTGGGAAATTTAAGATATTAATATGCATAACACAATTTAATTGACTTCCATAGATTCCATCCTGTTAGCTCACAGCAGGATCTAAATACTATGCTTTCAGAATAGGTTGTCTTGTGTCATTTTTAAAGAAACTTTCCCTCTATTCTCCTTGTCCCCTTCCCTCTTCTCCCCTTTCGTAAATCTTTTGTAATCAAGATACTTTTCTTGTTACATTTGTGTCTAATATTAAAAAATGTTTTACAATTCATAGCACATTGCTTGATGTAAAACTTTGCTCAACAATAGACCATTAGTTTACTTGATGCATGACTGTCTGAATACTTTGTACCAGTAAATATAACAGACCCATGATAATTACTGTGTGTAACATGTTTGCATTCAAACATGACCTTGAACTTACTTTTCAAATATTTCAGAAATGTCAGCTATGATGATGATCTTTGTTCATTACTGAAAGGAGTTTCTGGGTCTGAATTGTGTAACACACATTTATATCTATTAAAAATGACACAGTAGACCTATTTTTATTGTTTTAAACTTTTAAAACACTTTGGAATCTCAGTAGCCCTCTGAGTCATGAGATCCTGTGACCATCTCGGCACATTTCCAATCCAAAAGTCTATTAAAAGCTTTGACAAAAGAAACCTTAATTTATTTCAGAAATAGTGACAAGGCCAACCTGTATGCTTATTAACTCCCTGCTAAAAATGTCATAGGCATAGAGCAGCACATTTTGCTGAGAGGTATGTAGTCCTACTGTAAAAAGCAGATGGTATTATTTTGTGTAAATAAGAGCATTATAGCATGTTTATCAACAGTGGAAAACAACTACAGCAAGTGAAGGTGATACAGTGATATAAACCCTGCTTTTTTAATCTCCTAAGCTGAATGTCAATCCCTCAGTTCCAGTAGGATCAGCCTCTCTGCAGAGACTGTGATAGTTCAGCCTTGGGCTTGGTGTTTAGGCAGCAAGCTAAGGAGGCTACAACTCACCAAATGGTTCAGGCCATGGGAGAGAAACTTGCCATGGGAGAGAAAACCTTCCAGCAGGATACACCGTGATGTTGCAAACACACAGCTGCTGGTCTGCTGCCCTCTAGTAGATGACAATGACCTTTAGCTTACAGCTGAGAAGTGACCCTCACCTACACTGTGTTCTGCAATTATTGAAGAGCTTTGCTCCCAGTGGGGAAAAAAAAAAAAAAAAAAAAAAATCTCCGAGGGAAGGAATTGGCTATTGCCTAGAAACTGGTGGAGAAAAGCGACTTCCTCCAAACCAGAACATGACACCACCTCAGCTGAAGCTGCCTGTATTCAGAGAATGGTGAGATTCTTCCCTGCTTCATAAGTCTAATTGCTCAAATGCTACATTCATGAGGAGTTAAAATTAGACGGTCTCTGTCCTTTTGCTAAAAGCAGCAACCAATTCCACTTCTCTGAAGGCTGTTTGCTTTCAAACTATGGAGGCTGCTTTTAATAACAAATTGAAAGTGACACTGGTGCCAGTCATTTATTTTCCCTTATGTGCGTTTACATGCAGCTTCTCCCAAGTCTTTCCTAATTTAGGTACTGTCCACATTAGAATTCAAGCCATTCCAGCCACAGTTATGTTTAGATGTGGTTGCACACTAGTTCAATTCCAGTGTACCATTTCTGACCACAGGGGATCCAGGATTTTTAAACAGTTGTTGCTGTTTCCCTTTCCTCCAAAAGTGATGTAAGCTGCACTGTGCTGTTGATGTCAGCTCAGGCCTCCACTCAATATGTATTGTGTGATTTTGATAAACCTTACATATTTTTATCTGTCTAGACTCTGCTTCTGTTTCTCTAGATAGGCTATATGGACTGTGATTTGGTACCTGTTATTCTGGCAGGCAGAAAATATGGCTCATTATTGGAGGATCCTCAGACCTTTTGGGGGAAAGACACAGAATGACATAAAAAGAAAATCCTCTGGGACCAAAAGCATTGCATGAGAGCTCTGTTAAACAGGAGTAACAGCAAAACCACTCATAGCATCTCAGTAGCAAGGCTCTTCTGTCCTCTTCAGTGGTTAAATGCTGCAGTTATGGCTAAAAAGTACTAAGACATTTTGAGCAAGAATTATTTACTCAAAAAGATGTTGAGGATTCTGCTTTTTTTTCATACTATGGTCAGAAAATGGAGATCCTAGATGTCACTGTGATTTGACTTGTATCTCTCAATGAAACAATGCACTAGTGTAAATTGACCCATGTAGCAATGATTGGAAATGTAGCAAAGGCTGTGGAGAATCCAACCCTTTGGATTTTTGTTTGAATAGCCATTAAATACTGGGTTTATATGACAGTGGACAAGTAAATGCACCACAGTTCACTAAGCAGCAATACAACAACTTAATTTTCAACCCCTCTTGTACAATCTGGTCCAAAACCTGATGTCTCAGAGCAGGGATTGGGGCTAAAATTCATAAATCAAACGGGATTTAGTCCACCCACTTGCCCATTGCTATTTATCAAATGATGGACTCCTCGTGCAGAAGTCAGTTTTAAATCCTTGTCTATGCCTTAGCTCATAGGGTTGAAAACTCGACTGTGGTTCACATTCAAACTGCTGTATACCTATATAGGGTAGAGAATACAATTTCAACTGCATAAGGCAAGGGAAAGATTGCAATTTAAAACAGAAAGTTGCAATTTTTTTTCCTATGTCAAGAGCAAAGGTAATCCCAGAGTTGTTACAAAAACACTCTGACAGGGGCGACAACACAGCTTTTCAGGTGGGAAAGATAAGTGTTTAAGGGACAGTGTCTCAAGTTTCAACTATCCTGAAAGACCTGGTACTTGGCTTTTCTACCCAAGCCTTCATGTAGGTATGCACCCAACACTAGCAAATGGTGTAAAAGTCAAAATGAATTTGTCAAGCACATTATTGAATCTGATGACATTTCTGGGGGGATTCTGAGAAAGGGAATATTGGTAAGGAAAAGAACAGTGCTTGTTTCTTGATTAGGGCAGTGTGTCTGTGCAACAGACTTTTATAACTGGCATTGTGAAAGCCACTTCAGCCAGGACTCTGGGAAGCCACTAATGTCACACACAGAGGCAATAAGAGGCAGAAACAGAACAACCTTTTGCCCCTGACCTGTCGGCAACGTCCCCTCTGCTTTTGGTCCAGCACTGTCTCAGGAGAACATTCATCATCACGTGCCTCACCACCCATTTGCTGGGCATTGCTGGATTGAAGATTGCTGGTGTCTGGCAGAGATTGTAGCAGCCACACAAGCTGAACAAGGGTGTAGGGGCTGCCTGTGGTCACTCTTTTGCAGAGAAATTAAAAGAAAGCTGAGTTAACATTAGAAAATTCTCTTGAGTGAGAAATACCACATTTGAATCACTTATTAAGAATCTATTACTTTTACCTTTTCATGATTAAAAATTAAAAGTGGTAAAATAATAGATAAGTAAAAAACAAAAACTAAAAAAGTATCACTTTGTAAGTCTCATGGGAGGAAAGCCTTTAATGGAAAAGTATCTCAAGCTTCAATTAGGATACTATCTCAAAAATGTCTCAAGATCATAAATTAGAATAATCTAATTGGACTTACCTCATTTTTATACCAGCTAAGAATGTGACCCTCTACATCTATCTGCAGAAATCTTCAGTCAGAAATTATGCTTCTTTATAAAGTGTTTCAAAGCCTTTGAGCTGTTGAATGGCAAATGTCAGTGCTTTAGGCCACCTTCTTTATCTTAGTGGAATATTTGTGCAATTAAAGATAATATGTTTTTGGTGTGGTCTACAGTTGGGTATTGCTAGTTCTGTCTCCACATAGAAGAAACAGCTTTGTTTAGTGGAAATGACCCAAAGCAGTAGGTGGATTAATTTGGGGTACATGAAGGAGTTTTTATTTTTCATACAGAAACACATTATTTTGATTAATGGAATTTCAGTCTTCAAAATGCCTTTGCTATATCCCTTTTTGGATGAAAAGCATATGTTCACCTTCTAATAAACTGTTATACTGCTGCTGGCACAACTTCTTACCATGGGTTTGCCACAGGAACCATGATTCACACTATCATGTATACTTGGCTACTTAAAATTAGTTATTAAGCAGCTCTGAGAAGGCAAAGCTCTTAAAAAATCAGCACATCCTGCAAGGCCTCAACTGTTTTGCAAACATGTCAGGTATCTCATCCCTGCCACCCACCCCACTATGAATACAGACATGCATTTGTATACGGTTAGGTCCAGACCTGTATTCTGCAATAATCTCTTTTGACACATTCATTCTTTGAAAATGTTCTAATTCTTAATTCCTTTGCTTGTTTATTTTTTCATTTCACATTCCAACTTTTTACCGCTGCTTACCAGTTTGTGCTTTCACATCCTTGACTGTGTTTCAGAGTGTTACTAACTCTCTTTCCTCTTTAACTTCTCACTAACCCTGCTTTCACTTCACACTTCCCCCTTCACCACAACCACTGTACACGCACATAGCAGACCTGGATCCTACTACAACATTAACCCAACCTCTAACAGAGACAGATGTGGGTTTCCTTCATTGTTGGTCTTGCCGATGTATTATGTACTGAAATTTTTTGGCCACTTTGTTGGGGGAAGAAAAATGTTAGTTAAGGGGAAAAAAAGTTAGAATCTCCTATTGCAAAGGGCAGTAGTTTTTTTTTAATGGATGTGTCTGTCACTGGGGCCCACAGCTTAAAATAAATAAACCCTTGGGATGACTGTGCTGGCTAATTTGCAAGATAAGCCTTTTATGTTGGGATTTTGTCTGGACAAAGTGGACGGGCTGGAGAGCTGAACACACAGGCAAACCACTCACCGTGCCTCTTGCATCACACACAGGCATAGCTGATACGTTAATCACCAATGTTCAAACACAGTCACCAGATATGCTGTCAGAAATAACTTCTGACCCTGTTATTTTTGTTGACCAACCGTATTTCTTCACTTTGGCCTGTTGTGTCTGACCCTCACTCGCTTCTGGTTTTGAAATCAGTTTCATAAGTACCTTCCTCCCCCAGATTTGCCTGTGTGTAGGGCATCCCCCCAACACACCGAGCAGAGCCCTCAGATTTCCCTGAGGAGGGCCCAGACCGCTGTGCCCAGCTGGCACAGGCCGTGCGGGCACAGACTGAGTCACCGCTCCAGGCAGCGTTTGGTCAATTATATCCCCATCATTTGAGCTAATTCAGTCAAGTGATACCGTGTCACAGGACTTACGGTAAGGCCAGGGGATTTCTCCTGCTGCCTAAGCTGCTCAGCCACAGCTGCCAGCAGTGACAGCCCGGTGTGATCGCTGCCCAGGCCTGGCTGGGCCAGCACACCTGGCCCGCTGGGCACCCTCTCCCTCTCTGACCGAGCCACGACCTCCGCCCGATGTACTCAGGAGAGGAATGGGGAGCCTAGGAGTGAAAATAAAACTCTGTCATTCCATTGAGGCACTAGAGTGTGCCCTGAGAGGGGCAGCAGAGCTGGGGAAGATTCTGGAGTATACCACTCTCTAAGGAGGAGCTGGGAATGTTCAGCTGGAGAAGAGGAGGCTCAGGGTAGACCGTATCACTCTCTGCAACTCCCTGACAGGAGGCTGTAGTAGTGTGGGGATCGGCCCCTTCTCCCATGCAACTACAACCAGGACTACTGGAAATGGCCTCAAAGTTGCACCAGGGGAGGTTTAGATTGGAAATTAGGAAAAATTTTTTCCCCAAGAGGATTGTCGAGGATTGGAACAGGCTGCCCAGGGAAGTGGTGGATTCACCAGCCCTGGAGATATTTAAAAGACCTGTAGATG
The DNA here is from genome assembly GCA_013398175.1 of Climacteris rufus. Classification (NCBI taxonomy): domain Eukaryota; kingdom Metazoa; phylum Chordata; class Aves; order Passeriformes; family Climacteridae; genus Climacteris; species Climacteris rufus. Next base: position 169,402 of record VZRZ01007409.1, on the reverse strand, counting down.
AGTCACTCAGGAACTTGGCAGTACCCTGTTAACATTTAGACTAGGTGATCTTAAGAAGTCTTTTCTAACCTATATGATTCTATGATTTTTTTTTCCTGAGCTTCACTTTGGTACCCAAGGGGATCACGTTTGATTCTCCACTGCCTTTTCCTATGTGCATTTCCTTGGTTTGCCATGGGATTAGTCCCATTTGACACCAGGATAAATGACAGTAGCATTTACTCCTGTCTTGTAATAAAGCATTGCATTTAAATGGGCACGTTTTACTTGGATTGCAAAGTACTTTGCAGATGTAAATTAAGTAAACCTCCTGTCAGCCCTTGGAGATAAACACAGAACATTATATCCTTTTTAGAGGTAGATAATCTGAGGCACAAAGGACTTGAGACAAGAAGCTTGGCTGCCTAAAATTAAACACCTCAGCCCAAATGAATAGATTGCAAATCCATTTCTCATGTTAGAAAACAGCTCTTCCCCTCCAACAATGTCAGGAAGACAGCAGTGTGTGAAGTCTTTGAAATGCACTTCACAGCCATGCGTGGTAAAACCGTGGGGGATATTTAGACACTGAGTTTCCAAAATTAAGCCTAAGAAAAAAGAAATTTGCTGAAATTATTTTGAAGAGAAAATGTGACCATTAATCAAATTAATTGTTTTGGATTGTAAAAAAAACAGTCTTTAATCAAAAATATTCTTTAACTTAAAAAAAAAAATCAATCTGTTTTCTTTTGAAAAGTGTTTAATTTATCACTCAAATGCTACAACAGTGAAATTATGAGAGCAGAACAACTGTGAGAGTGCACTCTGAACTATAGTCCAAAGAGATCTTTCAGACACCTAGGTTTTGGATAAGGATGAACCCCAGGAAAGCTTCTTATGCAGGTTCCAGAAACAGGGACTGGGATTCTGCTGGGCCTTTCTGATCAATTCGCAAAATCCTTCTGTCATTTATCTGCACCCAAACTATGACAAGTGAGTCCCTTACTGACACAGAGCTAGTGGGGTGTGGGATAGACATGGTTCGGGGCAGGACCTGGGCACGGTCTTAGAAATCCTCTCCAAGTCCTAGAAGAAGGGATCTTCTGAAGGAGACCAGGAAAGAAAAGTGCCAGTGGTGGTTTGGCTGAAGGTTGGCAGACTATTGTGGAATAACCTTACTCTCAGAAAGCCAGACCCCCGAGAGACTGACTTTTTGCCCCCACAGATGCTACACTTTCATTGGAAGTCAAGTGGTGACTCCTACCAGCTCTTCAAACCACTGACTTGTAGAGGATTTTTAATTTACTCAAACAGACTTAATTCAATCACATTTTTTTTTTCTTTTTCCCTAGGTACCAGGAACTGATGTATTCTCTTTATAGTAGAACAGACAGTGAAATGCATCACTGGCAAGAAAAGTATGCCTTCTTCCTGTTTTATTTCTGTTTTTAAGTCCCTGCCATAATATAATATTTAGTTTTATGATTTGTTCAAATATCACATATGATTCGCATTTGGTGAGTCCATATATAGAAAGTGTAGCTTTACCAGGTAAGACTTTCTTATTTAATTCCTTTAACTGACTTCATACTGCACTGACATTCCTATAATATAAAGAGGTCTGTTTTTCCAATGTAAAACACAAAAGGTCAAAAAAACTCAACATTGATTTAGATGCTACACAGAGACCACTTACACATAACTAGTTTAAGAAACACATATTAGATCTTCACTTCAGACTGAAGTTAAAGATGCATGCAGATTATAAGTGCTGGGTGATCTCTTGCTTTCCCTCCTTGGCTACAAATTGCCTCAGTGCCATCAGGCACAGGGGCACAGCGGTGCTGCTGCAGCCATCACTCGGAATGGATGAATAAGCAAAGGAGGAGAAGTTATACTCTCACACCAACAAGATTTGTTCTTGATGGAGATGCATTTATAAATTTATAAAAGAATGTAAAACACATATCTGTTGAAGGATTTCACTAATATCCAGAATATTTATTGCATTTTTCTGAAAGACCCAACTGACATGTTGATTTGCTTAGCAGCTGCTATGATAGTGGAGCAAGAAACCCTCATTGAACCACAGAAATCATAGAATAGAAGTGTGAGTGGGAGGGCATCTCTGAATCACTCCAGTCTCCTGCTTGAGGCAGACCTGTCACCAGCACTAAATCAAGTAAACAATGGCTTTGTCTACCCTAAATCTTTAAAATGGCCTTGGATGGAGACTCCACAGCCCCCTGGACTGCCTTTTCTAGTATTTCTTCATCCTTCCAGTGAAAAAAATTCTCTCTTTCACGAACTGAAACCTTCTAATGTGACAGTTTTGCCTGCTGACCCTTGCTACATTGTCTGTTACAGCTGAGAATAGTTTGTCCCTCTAATCTTTGTAACTACTCTTCAAGCAGTTGTGGGAAGCCCTGTGGTAAATAAGCCCATGTTACCATACTTATCAATACATTTGAAAACTTATATTTTAAAATATACCAGTCCAGGTGCAGGCTGCATTCATATGAGCCATTCTGCATCTCCTAGATGAGATTTGTCCTACAGAGGTGAGGTGCTCCTATTGGGAAGACAGACCTGCAGCTCCCATCCAGGATCAGTGAAAAAACTTCAGGTTACCAGTATCAGGTTCTGGAGGTGCCTGACTCTCATCACTGCTGGTGTAACTTAGCTCAGCAGCTGGGGACAGCTGCCTGAAAGTAGGTGGAATTTGTTGCTTTACATGTTCTAGTGTGTCCCCCATGCTGCATATGATCTTTTTTTCTCTGTAGAAGAGGGAAGTTGAACTTATCCTGGCAAAAATATTGAAATAGGCCAAACTGAAGTCTCCTTATAACATTAAGAAAAAAACACACACTTTCCCCTTCCTATTTCTTAGTATTTTTTATGTTTCTTAAAACTTACATCGGGTTTTATTTTTTTTTCTAAAATGAGAATAAGATCATCAGAAACCAATTAGATCTGGTTCTAGTGTAAAACCACAGTGGAAACTTTTCTGAAATGTCAAAACTGCTGTAGTTATTACTTGTCCTGGGCTCTAAGGGAGTCAGAGTTGTTTCCAGGCTTTGTGTTGTTTCTTTTCTTATCATTCATTTTTTTCTGATTTTTTGGGGGGGGTTTTGTTTGGTTGTTTAGTTAATTGGTTGTTGTTGTTGCCTGGTTGACACAGCAATTGTAAAATATAATGAGAATAACTAACACACATCCCCAAATCATGTATACCACTCTCACTTTAATTTTTTTAATACCCCTAACACTGACCGTAGTTCTGACTGTAAGAGTCAGGAATTTGATTAAAAAAACCCCTAATAATCCCATCTGTCTTTTTATTTCACTCCAAGATATACGAATAAATAAATATGTGCCCAGACTATCACAGTTAGATGTGATGCTAGATTAATATTTATATGGTCTCTCCAGTTAGTTGACATTACTTGATTAAGGGGTTTTTTTTCCTTTGGCTGGAAAATGTTGAATTGGAACAAAAGCTTCTGGGAACTGACTGGTTTTGATACTTTTTTTTTTTTCTTTTAAGAGATTTTGTTGCCTTTCTCATATCCTTGATGAAATTTTGGTCAATGTGGGAGAGGAAGAATGAGCAATGTCTTGTTATGTGCTAGTAGTGAGGCATAAATTAAAGTCCCCTCAGTGGGAACCTGAGCTATACCTTGCATCAGCATCCTAACCACCAGGCATTAGAGAGGAGTGACAGTGGTGTCTCTCACTTCTTTCCTAGAATTCCTACCCAGGCATTGAAGAGGTGATTGGAAGCCAAACTGCATCCCAAAGATAGGCTCCTATCACCACAGGACTTGTCAGGAAATGATCTAGTTCTGCCTTCTCCCTTTAGACAGCCAAGCTATGTGAAGTTGTTACTCACAGATGTTAATCTAATCTGTTCTTAAAAGCATTCACTGTGGAGAGTGTGCACCTCTGGGGGTTTCTGTTTAAAGCTTTAAAAAATTCAAAACTAGAGTAAGAGTCATAATTTCTAATTTGGTGATTTTTTAAGTTTTCACGGGAAGTGAGGACTAATATTCTCACTGGCTAGATGGGAAATGGAATTACAAATAACACTAGGCTGATTGTGATGATGCAGAAAACTCCATCTTCCCATAAACCAGCTGTTCTACACAATGGTTATACACTTTAATTGTATCTTGATGAACATAGCAACAGTCCACAAGTGTTCGCATTTTCTGTTTAATTAACCTCTAATGTAGCAATGTACCTCAAAGACAATAGTGCATTGTTTCCTGTGCATGTCCTGCATGGGGTTCTCTCCACACAGGGTGCATGTTTTTTGAAGTTAACCAAATGGTTGCTTGCTTGTTTACTATGATGTTTTATAAAATCTTGCAAAAGGTTTACTACAAAATAAGAAAGAATTAGCAAATAACTGGAAGGGATTCAGAGTGTAAACCAAAAATTAAAGGATCAGAAAGGGCTGTAGATGTTCATCTCATATTTTGAATTTGTATTAGATTTCAAGGGGGAAAAAAAGCAGGACAGGTAAATTGAGGTAAATATCAGTGTCAGCAGCTATAATGATTTTATTGCAAATCATGCAATATTAAGTATTTGTTTTGAGCTCAAACCCTCCAAAGACATGCAATTCTTGGGTTTTCTAATTTAAAAAAAAGCAAAAAACAAAATACAAACCACAACAAACTTGAGTGTCTAGTGGCAAATTATGGTGTAAGATGAGAAATTATGTACTTAAACTTTCCAGAACCATGAGAATCATCAGAATTATGTTTGGCATGAACAAAATAAGATAATTGCTACCTCCTATTTGTTCAGAGGGACTATGTAAAGCAGTGTTGACACAAGCTGTAGATTTGTCCCCAGGCCTATAATAAAGAGGAATTTACAAGACCTGCAAAAGCCAAAGAGTAAATTCACTTAGAGTGAAGACTTCTTGCCACTGTACCAAGTGGTATTAGCAATATGAGCAAATTAGCTTTTGGCATTTTAGACTGACTTCCATCTCAATGGTTTTCTGGGATAAAAAGTCTGGTGCCTCTTCTAGAATTTTTTTGCTGTTTAGATAAAACCAAAAACTTTGAAATAAATATTTTTCATTTTCTTTAAAAGAAATTAGGCTTGATATAAATGGCAAAATTTTAACCTTCATGAATTGATATTTTTCTCACTTTCTCTTGATGTCTTCCCTAGGGAGATTTAACGTACTTGCTACAGGATCAAGTTCCCTCCCTCTCATCATACTCTCACATCAAAAAATCACTTCTGTAAATATGTCAGATTTCCTTGTAACTGATTATGTTTTTTCATTTCCTTACCCACTTCTCTTAATGGGAGGTTGTTCCTGGGCTTGGATGAAGGGACAGTTCAAAACTTTTAATTTCCAGATTATGTTATTTCCTACTGTGTGGTAGCTGTCTTTTATCTTCATTTAGTATTGCTACTTATCCTGACAATATACATTACTCTCTATACTGCAGTGCTAAGACTGATTTGGATTCTTATCTTTGACTTTGTGAAAAGTATGAAGTAATTTTAATTATTATGGTTTTTACTCTTAAAGGGCAAGTTTTCATGACTTCCGTAGAAGCCTTGATTGCTAGGAACCTGATTGCCTCAATTATTCTATTTTAAACCTCTTTCTCTAACCTGCAAGGACACAGAAGAAAGAAGGGGTTTGTGTAATCATATGTTACTACCTGTTTGAGTTGTATGTTTTTTGGGCTGTGATGTTAAGCAAAATTATTAAAGGCCTCCAAAGTGAACATCTTTGATTGAATTCAGGCAATTATTATTATCTTTAGTTGCTCAAGCTCGCAGCAGAACCTTGTAGAAACATAAGTCTTCTGTCGAGATGAATTTGCACTTTTTCACAATAAAATACGACCAGGATTTTTAGCCTCCTCATCTGGAATGTAATCTTTTCTTTCTCTTTTATGTAAAAAAATTGCCGTGGAAGAAAAAAAAAAAAACTAGTAAAGAATCAAATCTTGCAGTAGCTTTCTAGAAAAGCCCTAATACAAATATTTTATAACCCCATCTATGATATCTGTTTGTTTATCCTTGATTCTGCTTTATGTACAGACATGTTAGTTTGTCTTCCTTCCACTTGTGCTCATTTTCCTCCTGGAGAACACCTCTGGTGGGTTTACTAGTTGGTATTATTATTCAAAAACATAGTTTAACTGCTGAATTGCCTTCTTGATAATTCTACTGTGATTTCCTAGTATATTATATTTTCATTCAAAATGGAGTGAACAAGCATTTTCAGGGCTGCCATAGGCAACACAGACCACAGCAAAGAGGCCATGTCACCAAACAGGAAGTGAAAGAGTATTTTTGAAAATATCTATTTCAGAATAAACTGAAACAGGTATTTTTGCATGGAAAAATAGCAATTATTTTTACTGTTGCTAAGACTTTAAAAGTAAATGGAATCCACATTTTAAATTGTTTTCCTCCTGTATTGGTTATTTAGATATACATTGGAAAACTGTTCTTCTAGTCTGGCCTCATTTAGCTGTTGAGGGCAAAGGAAAGCAGGCAAGAATAATTTTCTTCTGACTTCTGTATGCATGATTATTTATAATGGTTGCAAGTGAGCAGGTTGTGGCTGCTCAAAGAGTTGCTATTTAGAAGCTAAAACATGCCAGCTGGTTGTGCTAAGTGCTCCAAACCTTTTGCAATCAATGACTAAAATAGTGCTTCAAGCAAAGAGCTGTGTTGGGGCAGCAGCACAAACACTCACACTCATTCCCCAGGCTCAGCCAGGGAAGGGTGACTTGTTAAGATGCAGTCGTTTGCTCATGTCCAAAATGAACACATAGAGTAAAACAGGCACAGTCTAGTGAAAACTGAGTTATCTTTAAAATCACAGCTCTGACTATGCACTATGAAATTGTGTGTTCTGGGATTTAGTATCAGAAGTTATCTCCCCCTTTTTTCATCCACAAACTTATATATAGATAAGTAATTGTTCATTAAAATGCCTTGGCTCCTTTGTCTGTTTTTGTTATTTGTTTGGGGTTTTTTTTTCTTTTTTTTTTTCTTTTTAGCTTTCCAATTATGATTTTCCTGCAATATGATCAAAAACACTATCCTCATGATTTCTAAAATTATATTAAATTCTTCCCGTTCAAGATTTATTAGTAAATCTTGTTCCAATGACATCTGAATGAATAAAATTACTATTCCACTCATTATTTTGCTCTTAAAATTTTTGTCTATTTAGTCAGAGACCAGAAAAGTATAGAAATGTAAATGCTACTTTTTAATATAAAAATTCGCTATACTGATTACCCCATTGAGCAGGTAATTAAAAAATTCAAAACTGTCTACTTCCTCCAAAAACAATTATCACAATTTTTCAGATGTCTTTAAGACTCTGTGACCTGAGTGAACAACTGTGAATAACAAAGACCAGTGATGAATAGCTGGAATGATTAGTTTGCAAACAAATCATCAGCTGAGTATCACTTGTCCAAACTATTCACCAAATATTTATAGAGTAGGAAAGTAGCATTGCTTCATGAACAGTTTGATTAGATGTGACATGTGGGATGAGTCAAGGAGATGTGATAGAGATGGTAAGCCAGATTTAGTGTGATATCCAGAAATGGAGACAAGATGTGCTTTCCCCAGGGCCTTTCAGCCACTGATGTGGCAATCAACCTAAATATCCACAGGATGAAGTCATCCAACCTTCATGGACCCAAATTTATGTAGAATATGACAGTCTCTCATAATGCAGTACAAAAACCAGTGAGGTTTTAGAACTGGCACCTTAAATTGACCAAATTTTTATGATTTATTTTTTCATTACCAATCCCGAGTAATTCTGGCCCTTCTATCCTCTGGATATATGCCTCTTGTTTGAGATAGTGTTTTGGAACATTTTTTCCTTTTATGTTATGTCTGGAATTTTGGTCTCAATATAATATGACCTTCAACTTTAACTGGTATGTTCTTTTAGATCATTAATGAAGATACTGTGAAAATGAAATATAATGGCTTTAATATATTAGTAAGAATCTTCCCAGAGGTTGCAGTAACTTACATTGCTATCCTGATAGCAGCACTTAAATCCTGTAAAAAAGTACTTTTTAGTGTTAATTTAAAAGCTAATCTGAATTGTTCAGAGAGTAACAGAGGTGCCATAATCTTTTTAGCTAAAAAAGATAAAAAATAATCAAAAGGAAATTTCTGTATTTCACTGAAAAGCTCCATTTTTCATTGCAAAATTGAAAGAGAATATATTTTTGCCTGAAACTTTAACTATTTTGATTAAAACATTTTGCCACTGGGTTTCTTGGGAATCCTAGCTTTGATGGAAAAAAAGACATGGTATTTCGAAGGATTTCAGATTTTGCAATACATTTTGCAAAATCATTAACAGAAATATTAACATCTGGACATGAGTATTTATTTTGTTTCCCTGGGTGTCTGCCAGCACAGGGATTTGGAATTCAGTAATTTTACAGTGGCATAATAGCACAGTGGAACAGAAAATTGTGGTATAATCCACCCCCTTCTGACCACAATGTTTAACTTAAACACAATTTTGCTTTCTCTTGCATGTCACCTGCTTTATGGTATAGAGAAGGAATTATACAACTGCTGCATCAGACTTCTGAGTAATTGCTTCATGGAAGGCCACGTGTACTCCACCCAATTAAAATCCAAGTTTGTTCTCACACCAGGTGAGATGGGTCAAATGTGCACTGGGACAGAATCTCATTGGGTAAGAACAGACATGAGTCCATAAAATTTACAGGGCTACATAAATATATACAAGCTTCTTCTTGGAGTTTTTCTGTTAAAAACCTGCTCCTTTGGAAGAATTCTGCATTTAGCGGAGGTGAATTCAAAGACAGAGGTTTTGCACCTGCTACCTTTGTCCTGTAAATTGTCTCCAGATTCACTGCTAAGATTAAGGCTGGGAAAAAATGCTTGTTTAAGAAGAAGGATTTAGGCAGGAAATCTGAAAACACAGGATCATATCCTTGATGGACCAAAGTCCATGCAGGGCATTTTCACCTCTTGAACAAGAGCTAATGCTACAGGAAATTATATAAAGTTTGAATAATGATCTCTGACAGAATGGCAAACACAAAATGCATTATTTCTTTTAATAAATTTATTTTTGTCAATTGTGACCAAATATATTTCCAAATGTATGTGTATATTTATTAACATACAAAGTTTTGACCTGTATATGTTTTTTCCTTCTGTGATCAGTTTTCCAGTAAGAGCTTGTAATCAGGGTGCATCTATAGCAAAATTCAAAGAGAAAAAAGGCCTTGGATTCTTGAACTCATATAATTCCTGAAGTAGTTTTCACAAATAAATGTTCCAGTTTTTAATTTAAAACGAAATGCACACAATTTGTGTTCAGATGGTGTACTTGTTTTGAATGGTTGAAGGATGGTATTTATACAGGCTATTTTGAGCATTTAGCTATTGAAAAATTCAGTTTACCAAAGCCTACAAACTTAAGTCCTTTCTGTCATTAATGGAGAGAAATCAGTATCTCCAGATGGTGACTCTGTACAGCTTTGGAAGATATTAACATAGGATTATGTGAATATCTTCTACTGTGGCAAAGTTTTGGGGTTTTTTTAGATGGCATAAGGAACTCCGGTGAATGAGTACAAGATAGGAAAAAACACACACTAGTTTTGTGTATTTTTTACATAGTGTAGGACAAAAAGCCCCTTTGCCATAGCAGGATATTTTTGTGGACTGATGAGCACAAACTGTCGGTGACTTGAATCAAATACAACCCCTGAGGTAAAAGAAGATGCTCACACCACACAGACCATTTTCACAACATCAGCAAAGCTGCATGTTTGAGTATCCTGGATCCTTCAGCAGATCTGAGATTGAAACAAAGACTTAGGACAATTGCCCAGTGGATTACAGAAGATTTTTGTTACAGGAAGTATTCAATTTTGGCAAGTTCTTCTTAGAATTAGTAACTTGAGCTTACTAACTTCCTCTTTTTGGTTTCACTGTTTACACCACTGTGCCTGTTACCATAGATACAGTATGGTTGTTTCCTTGGGAACACTTGGTATGCCATAAACAAACTACAGAGGGATAACTTAGTTCAGTGTCACTATTCTATGCTACTGCAAGCAGAATGTAAATATTAATTGAAATGTGAACAACACTTGTTGCCCTGCTTCTTAACAATTTTTATGGCAAATTCAAGTTGCTATTTAAATACACATTTTAATGAAAATCCAGCAAGACATAGTCAGCAAGTCATTACAAAAGTATGAGATCATAGTTTAAGAAGCTTAAAATCCCAGTTGTAACTCCTCTTTTACCTCTTATCATGTACCTTTGCCTCTGGGTCTCAGATTTCGCCTGTATGAAAAAAGGATACTAATATTTACTTGCTTTTGGAAGTCAGATGAAATAGTTGTGGTTCAAGAAATTATTTAAAGTAATTGCTGTTGTTTTTATTTTTATTATTATTTAAGCTAATTATTTGAATGACAAAACAGAATCCAGAATATATTCCCCATTTACAGTGCATCTGTTCATTGAAATAAGAACAGTCTCACCGGAAACTGCACCTGGCTTATAAGATAAATTGCATATCACACTGAGCATCTGATATGTATAAAATATCAGTATCAACATTTTAAATTGTTTAAAAAGTGTAATTTAAAAATATTAAAATATTGCTGTTATAGAAAACAACTTTTTTATTTTAAATCTCAGCTACACAAGCCAGAAACCAGACCTGATTCTTACTACAGTTCAGATAATGGCATTTAAAATTACTCATGTCTTTGAATCTCAGATTAGAAGAACCTATTTTTAAGATGGTCTAAGCATCTGTGCCCAATTCTGTATGTGCACATGGGCTTTGAAGAGAAAGAAAGGTTTATCTTTTTGTGTTTGACCTGACAAAGCATCATGAGAAATAAGGTGTAAACCTACATGGTTACTGAGGCTGCATAAATGTTGCACACATGGCTAATACGAGAGGATATGCATTTTAAAAGTGCATTTATATATTTTGAACAGAAGTAGAATCACAAGAGCATTTGTCTTTCAGTGCTAGTAAACACATGTATATTAAACCCCAGTTGGGTAAATCAAAAAACTGATTTTAGAAGAAAGCTCCACTGAATGTCCATGAAGGCATCACCAGACATTTCAGTGTGTGAAGGACTCGTGTCATCTTGGATGTCCAACACTGGGAACATCTGAGTTCCCCTATCAGCCAGAAGCAAAACCACACTCCCCAGCAGCTGCTCTCTGTTCAAATCAGACAGGAACTGCTGAGCAAGGTTGTTGGGGACTACCAAGGTATGTGTAAAATTTACATTTGTGAGCCAGCCTCAGCTATTGAGTGACTGATGGATCTTTTCATTCAACTTGTATATGAACAGTCTAGGATGATTTTACTAATGCAGCATTAGACAATTCTCTCTATTGCCATGGACAAAAGGAGACCTGAGAGCTCTCTGCTTGAGAGATGAGGAAAAGCAGGCTCAAGAACTCCATTCCTCTCAATTTCCCAAAATGTGATGGCAATACTGCTCAGCCTACCTCTATTACTGGGAGAGGACATCAGCCACAAACTCTCTCCCAAGCAGCCTCCAGGGATAGCTCTTCCAGCAAGTGCTGCCCAAGGCACTCCACTTCTCCAGTGTGATTCCCTTTCTAATTGTAGGGACCTGCCTCCTCTCAGTTACTCTGTGAGACACAGCAATTACTGTTCACTGCAGTTAAACTGCTTAAGTGAAGTCTCTAGAAATGTGTGGATACAGTTCATTAGAGGACAGTGCGTTTTCACCCCATTTCCTGGAGGCTGTGCTCTCACGTGGGTACACTGACACATGCCTCCGGAACTTAAGTCAGTAATCCAGGAAATGTCACTTAGAAAGATTGGTGGAAAACACACAAAAGCAGAGTCTCTTATGTCACTTCTTTATTCACCTGACACAAATTAATAACTTTCTGATTCCTTTTCTGATTTGGTGTGGTGTCTCCGGCGATGAAGATGCTCAAAATATTGGAGCAGACCTGTGCCATGTATGTTGCACTATTCTTGCCTGGAGAAAGACACACTGGGGCAGATGCACTGGAGCAGACCTGTGTAGGGTACATTGCACTGTTCCTGCCTGGAGAAAGATAATCCTGGTAGCTACTACAGCCTGCTTGGCAATTACAAGAAGCCTGAAGTGACTATAACTTATTCTGCTGTGTCCACACAAGTGTCCTAGAAGTCTTAATATCTGAGGTGACTGGGTGCCTGCTTTGCGTCTTCTTTATTTGTGCACTATAAGAAAGAAGAAGAGAGGAATAGGACTGTAGATTGATTTAACCCATGTTCCACTTTCAATTCCTGCGCTGCTATGGCATTTCAAACTTCCTTTGTCACAGCTGAGCCACATTTCCCAAAGCTTTTGTATCACAATAGCTGGTGGATGATTTAAAATCCCCTGTGCAATGTATTGTATTAGCTTAAACTTTGCTAAATAATGAAGAGTAAAATTCACATAGATTTTGCTACTGGAAATTTCAGGCAAGTGAGTGCTGTGAAACTAAAATGCTGAGAAAGCAGAAAGAAATCCCAAAAGTCCCCAAAATATCCTTTCAATCTCATGAGTCAGTGCAGGGATCCTTGATTTACATGAGTACTGACCAGTAAAGCAATCTTCAGGTCTTCTTTGTGTATGGCATTTCATAAGGGAGCCTTGTGAAAAAAAGAAGCTGAAAATGGATTTTCCTAATCACAACAGGCAGGGAAAAAAAAAAAAAAAAGAAAACATATATGTATTTGTATTAAAAGCCTAGAAGAAGAAAATACAAATGTTTGTCTTTCTTTAAAAGCTCTGAAAATATATAACTCATATAGGGCTTGGTTACACCATGATATGCTTAACCTTAGAATCCCATGAGGAGCAGCCCCCCATGATGAGGTCAGTCCCCAGAAGACAGGACCACAGTCACAGATGGCTGAAACAGGTCTCAGCCTTCTCTTCGGTCAGCTACAGAAGCAAACTGGAAGATAACATAGAGTTAACCCTCAGCATCCCTGACACTTCTCACTCATAACATATTATATACTCAAGTGTCATATTTGGATACCTCACCCTTTCACCTCGCCACTACAGCTGAGCCATGATCCCTCAAAACTGTAGTAAAATACAGAATTGCCCCTTTCCACTGCCCAGCCTGCATCTGACACATAAAAAGGAGGCTTCAAAGGGGATGTGGGACTTCCACCTGACACTTCCAGCCAGCTGTGTCCCAAGCTCACAGGGGCATTATGTGCACACTGCCAAGCCTAGAATGTCAAACCCTCTTCCACCATGTCCCAGCACAGGTTGGTGGAGGCCATGTTGGTGTGACCCCACAGCCAGGGGAGGGCAGACTCTGGGAATGCTGCCCTCAGGGGCACTGTGATCCCAGCCAGTGTTGTTTGCATATTTGCCAGCTGGAATACACATGGGTGAAGTCACAGATTCAGAACAGGCACTGGCATGTTTTTACTGTCATGTACAATCCCCAAAGCAGTGTCAGTTGCCCCTAAAATGGATTTTACTGTTGTGCATTAGTCAGTAAAAGGAACCTCAGTCAAGACGTTAGCTTTCAGATTGAAATGAAAAATTGAAGAGGTGGTAGTGCTGAATAAAAGATTATATTAGCCATAAGGCATTTTAAAGAGATAAGAATACAGGGCTGGGATGTCAGGCTTTGGTGTATTCTGTATCCTGGGATCTTCTATTTATTTGGATAAAACACCTTTGCACAGCAGATGGAATCTGATGTAATACTATCATCTGACTGATTGTGCTTGTTTTCCTTTGCTGCTCAGAATATGTGAATTGCCCCAGCAAGGATCCAGTTGTCCTAATCTGCATAGGGGGATCAAAGTTCCTTTGCTCAAGGATCCTGGATATTTCTTGCATGACTCACACACTTCTAAGCAGCTAAAGCTAAAGATCTTGTAAAGGACGGAGACTGCCCCTCTCCAGAGAAAAGCTACCTGGGAAAGGTTTAAGTGAAGGTGCCCAGGTTTTTAAAAAAATATATATACAGGATAGAAAATTGTCCGGTGCTTTTGTCATGAAGAGCACTAGAGTGGTAGCTCGTTCTTCAGTTTGGGCTGCTCTTTAGCATGAGAAAAACCCTTGTCTTAAGAGGAGGAGAGGACTAGAACAGCTGTTTATGTGCAGTTGGGTTTAGTCAGTGTTTGTATTGCAGTGTGTGGACTGACATCTAGCTCCTGCAGCTGAAGCACAATAGAATTCTGAGTTCAGTGGGTTCTGGGTCAGACTGAGCGGGAGAGTAAACAGCAAATCAACCACAATTGAGGTCATCTTTGCTTTGAGTAATCATATAGCAGTGCAAATGACAGCACAAAACAAACATTGGAAACGCAGCAGTAAAGTGGCTTGAGGAAAGAGGAACTGTTCATTCAAACTAATGTTACTGCTAGACATAGTTTTCAAATAAGCTGTCCCTCTTGAATCTGGCAGACAAGATCTTTTTGTTTCACAGGAAGGAACAATTCTCATCGGAGCAGCTGTAGCCCAAGCTGCAGCAGTGATGAGACAGCATGATAAATCAGGCCCTTTTAAGGTTACTGCCGTTAAATTAGTCACTTGAAAACACTAAATATCAGCTTGTAAGATGATCTTTTTAGTAGGCAAAGGCCTTTTAATTTTTATTAGAGCAATTAGTCCTTTTATAAGTCTCAAAATAAAATTAATCATTGTGGTAATACAGCATGAAATAACTCCCCTAGTTTCAGTCAAGCACAGGATTTTCAAGGAGGGGATTTTTTGTTGTTCATTTGCTTTGAGGGGGTGGTGTCTTTTTCCTCTCCATTTACAGCAAGTTTTATATGTAAGCATAGGTTTGGAGGCACAGGTCTCTGAAGGCAGTGCTGCTGTGCTCAGGAGGGAAGCTCGCCAAAAAGGGAATTCCTTTGCTTTTCTCAGTCACATCTTCTTCTTTCATCTGAATACACATACAGCCCCAGTGCAGTCTCCCATGAAACAGTGAAATGACACATCTGTATAAAAAGATGAGATGTTAGAAAGGTATAATTATAACCCAGTCCCTTCACTGTCTCTTTTTCTCCTACAAGACTAGTTCTACTTGGATAAATAACATCTTTTTTCTTCATTTGCATTTTTAATGTCTTGTTTACCTTTTCCAAGCCATCAGGGTACAAAACAGTTTTTAAATAATTTCTCAACATATTTTTAACCATTGCAGTATAAAATGTTTTTATGTTGCTGTTATCATTGCTTTTTTTAATGAATTCCCTCATTTATTAATTAAAAATGGCATACTTTTATTAATGCACACAGTCACTTGTACAGTACTCTTTGTGTAAGTACAAAGGATCAAAATCATGCTACCACATAAAATTCTGTAATAGCTAAGGCATTGATTTTAGTTTACTTAGCTGCAGAAGTTTAAGATGTTATTTAACCACAACTCTTTGTTCTGTGTTTCTGCTTGACCTCAGTAAGTGGCTGCAATCCTCTTTCTCAGCCACTTCACAGCAAGTCAGCATTTCAGCTCAGCCTTCAGGTGGTTGTTAAGTTAATAACCACACTTTTCCCCAAAACAGGTGGAACAAGGGCACGGTTTCCCCTTCTCCAGTGGGGATGATGAGCCAACAAAAAGACAGTGAATGCTGCTGGGGCCAGGAACAATGAACCAGTGCAGTGAGGTTCTTCAGAGCCCAGCTGTCAGAAGTCATGGCCTCTGATCTCACAAATTCTGACGTGTGTTCTAAGTTCTCTACAAGTGAGAAATTGAATGGGATTCAAACAAATTCATCCACATAAGTATGTGGATGTGTTCCCAGATGCATGACATATTAATGTTGGCAGCATGATGCAGTGGAATTATGCATATACTGCCAGAAGATCTCATTATTTCAGAGTTAAAATCCAGCAGTCCATCATCTCCATTTTAAGGATACTTTAAGAGCATATAAAACAACTAAACTAAAATAATAGTCAAAGACAAAGCATCATACTGTGAATATAGTAATGATATTTCCATTTCAATATTTAAATCGTCATTTAAATACTGCAACAATTTGAAATACTTATGCACATACACTCACAACATTTAATAATTGCATCACTGACATATCAGTATGGGGTTCATGTTATTTAACTACAAAAGTCTACAGCTCAGGTAGTCTTCAGCTTGCTTTATGATTAGTGGAGAGAAGTAGCCTTTGGAAAGCCTTTAGTGAATATAGTGTCATAATGAAGAAGGAATCTGAGGTCTTCTCAGGCATCACCACTGTAGTTATCCACATCTTGTCAAATGAGTCCTGCCCTCATTGAAGAGATGTCCTTGTCTGCATCTCTACCTTCATGAAAATAGCTGAAGTCTTCTAGTCTTTAGCAAATAAAATCTTAAGTAGATTTTTGTTTATGCTGATATATACTGCAGGGCAATATTGACTATAACATTACTTTCTTGTTCTTCTGCCTCATTTCACGTAGAAAGATCCCCTTTTTAGCTGATTGCTCCAGTTTTGCCTTATAGCATTTTGAAGGCTTCCACGTTGTTAAACAGCAATAACCTTCTTTTTTTTTTTTTTTTTACATTTCCAAAACAGACGTCTGAAGCCTCTTTCTCATGTAATGTCTGTGGTATTTTGACTTACGGTGTCAGTCTCCTGTTGGACACAAATTCCATATTCTGGCTTGCCTCAATAAGGTGATCTCACAAACTCAATTTACTTCAAATATCAGACCAGTTGATAGGTCTCAGAATGGCTTTTCTAAAGGAGTAGAGGAGGCTAAAACAAATTTTTTCTCTAAAGCGGAGCTTTGTAAATTTTCTTAGAAGTCTGTGGTTGCCTTCAATGACAGGGAGCTATGAAAGAGAAGCTGGTAACTGAGTGATCCATTTCTGTGTGCCATGTTCCATCTCTGTGTGCCATGTTCCTACAACCCTCAATGACAATGACATCATGGATAGCATATGATGTGTTAAGGAGGAAACTGTGTTTCAATGTGATAAAGAGGATTTGATATTTCTTATTACATACTCAGAATCTCTTCCAAAAGTAGAGAACAAGAACTATTACAAAATATAAACAAAGTTTTATAGCCCCACTATTCTCCTGATGTGAGAGCGTAGTTTTGTTTTTTTTTTCTTTTCTCCTTTGTGTATGCTGGTCACATGAGCAAAAGGAAATGTTTCTCAGCATTTGCTGATCAGCAGGAATACTAGTTCTCTGTCCACTTCCCTATACCTCTGGGGGCAAAAAGGACTTTTGCTCTCCTTTGTTTAAACTGTCTGCACAACACAGAACAAGAGATTTCAGCTCTTGGTTCCTACCACTGGTTGGATTGCATGGTTCAATTATGAGGCTTTGAATTAACCATACAGATTATAATTGCAATTATAAGAAATTATAACTCATTAAAAATCTACTGTATTCTCTCAATAAAATCTGTGAGTTTGCTGCTGTAGTAGAAGAACCATTTCTTGACCCACACACTGGGGCCATTTGCAAAATAACTTGTGTGTTACAATTCTGTGCTAGTTTGGTAATTCAGTGAAAGAAGCTGTCCTCTGGTGAGAAAACATTGATCTGTTCTGTGGTGATTCCATGGTCTACTCAATCAGCAATGTAAAGTGAGAAATCAGCCTCCAGGTCTGTGTCATGTCAACTGCATAATGCCATTGATTTATGAGCCCCTGATTCCCATTCTAGGGAATATCAACTGCTCACATCAGTGTACTAGGCTCACATGTTGTTGAAGGTGCAGTGTTAAATAGAAATAAAATAATGTTAAATAAGAATTAAAAAATGTTTAAAAATGTTCAAAGATGTTATTAAGATTTGTGTGAAGGAATAATGTTTGACTGAGGCAAAGGGAAGAGCATGTGTGGTGAAAAGGGGTTGAATGTCTGGAACTACACTGTTTGTTCTTGTTGCAATGTGTTGAATATATTCTGGTAATCAGTGCTGTCTCATGTGTGAAAACAACATTGTGATGCAGATTGTAGCTGTCAGATGACTCTCAATTATAAAATAGTCTTTGGAGACCAAGAAATGGAACCATGAAGTAAATGACACAATTTATTAATCAAATTTATCATCTTATTCTGCTTTTCCTGAAACTGAGAAGCTACTTGTGAATTCAGTGCACTCATTGCTCCTAATTATAATCACATGTGAAGAAGCTGGCTTCTGGACACCAGCTGATGCTACTCGTGTTTTACTGAATCATATAAGACACATGACCCTCCTTGTGCAAGCATCATATCAGGGCAGTTGTGTTCTTGTGACTGAATGCAATTAATCTAGTAATTCTTCTGAGTCTGTGGAGTTTCAGTGACTTTCCATCTCTCAAAAACCTCAAGTAAATTAAATCAAGAACTTAATCGATTCATAGATTCAAGAATTCATATGATTTGTTAATATGAAAAAAATCTTTCCTCCTAGTGTTAGAAGGGGCTATGATTTCCATTAATTGTACCTGGACTCCAATTCAAGGCAAGGCACTGGAATGGAATGACTCAGTGAGATTAACTGATGTATAGTAATTAGACATTATTTTTAAAGAAATTGCACAAATCATCCAGGAAAACAGCAAATTCTAGCTAGATAAGGTTTTTCTTTCCTGTTGGAGAAAATTAGTGGTCTTGGGCTCAAACTTTACCAAATGTTCTATAAACTGACAGTTTAGACAATGCTATTACTCAGGTGGGAATTCTCCACTGCACCTGACACTGGAGAGTTTAGAAATGTCTTCTCTGCCTGATTTTATGTAAAGAAATATTTTCTGGTATAGATGAAAGGACTTACTGACATGAGTAGATTAGTTCAGAAACTGATCTAGGTCTTTATTCACTTCTACTGAATAGCTAGTGAAAATTACTTTTCTTTTCAAGTTGTCTGATTAACTGATCAGGTTGTTCAGTCTTCCCACAGTGGATTAAGTCTTTCTACGTGCATAATGATTATTTTATTGGGATAAATCCATCCCCCACACACTCCAGAATTAGACCTCTTGCAGAGCCATGTGATATGGCAGTCATTAGATGAATGGGCCTAGCTGACCACAGCACACAGGCCAATAAATCCTTCAGAGTTTTGAAGACACTTTCTTTTTATCATTTAGTAGACAATCATATATTTTATGGAGAGAATTTTGCCACCCCTTACTGAATCTTGTGTAGGATATTTGCCAAGATTTTAATCTAGCATCTGAAAGCAGAGGAAATGCATTAATATCAATAGAATTACTCATGATCTGTGGCAGTTCAAGGGATATTAAATTTAACCCCTCTTCATCTTTAGTTAAAAATCTTTCAGCAAATGCTGGAAAAGATAAAAGTTCAGTTTCTAGCACTGGGAAACAAACTTTTATGAAAAATCAAACCAAACCAAAACACCAAACTATTGGTGTTTATGAAAAAAAAAAAAAAAAAGGCATCTCCTCTTTTGCAGAGGTTTTTATTTTGCATTAATTTGTATTTTGCCATGAACCAGTGATTGCCACTTATAGTTTGTCCTAACTTCCCTCCATTATGATTGCTGTTTTGTTTTGTCCAACACTCTGGAAAGTGATAATGATTGCCTAATATCATTGAAACCCAAACTATTTGTTCCTGCAAGAGAAAAGGATGCTAATGACCAATTATTTTAGCTCATTTTGATCTCCTGATATCATGTATCAGACTGAGTTGCAGATATTGGTAGATCACAGTACTGCATTTAAAAACCAGGTTAAATAGAACATAAAACCCACTCTAAATCTAACTTATAGAAACCTATTAAAATAATGCAACTTCATTAATTAGTCAAACTGAGACCTGAAACAGCAAACACCTTTATGCACTTAAGTCCAACACTGAATAGTCCCAGTGAATACCATCAGAGGGGCTGAGGATCTGGGAGCAAAATAACTTGAAGCTCTGGTAACAAAGTACTAACATCATTGATTCTGATAATTTAAGATTTTAAAGTTCTCAGTGATTTTCCTGTTTTTTTTTTTTCCTTGAAATAGGACAGCCAAGTAATACATCTATTGAGATCTCATCTCTTCAGCTCACACCTCAACACTGAATTTTATACCACAGTCCTCTACCATGAATTTTGGTGACTGAACTATGCCAAAATCCATTTTTCTACCTTTGGTAAAAAAAGGTGGCAATACAGTACAGACATTAGTACCTTTACTGTTAAATCAGACTCCCTAGTGAAACGTGCAGCCTAGGAAAAGCTTTTTGTGAAAGTAGATGAGGGAAGGAATTTATTATAAATTGTAATATAGTTACTGAGGACACATCAGAGACATCTTTTTCTATGTTATTTCTGAACATGAGTCTCTTTTGCCTTTAAGAGGCATTTGCATTACAGGATGTTTCCACAAAATGATTTGGCGCTTCAATTCATTATTTATCCTCTAAAATGAAGCTGACCTAAAATCTCCATGCTACAGAGTGTTGCTGTAGGAATGTTAATATTAATGCTGTTTTTTTAACTCCCACACTGATGGACTTAGATAATAGGGCTAATTGCAAATTCTTAAAAACATTTTGCTTTCTTTTAGCTTCTGAATTTTTGGTCACAGCAGACACTTTAAATTGTGCAACAGTAGATGCTTCTACCTGAGATTTCATTTTGGCCTGTGTGTTGTTTCAGATATGGGACCATAGCTAAATTTTAGCTTCACTAAAAGTGAATGGTTCCCCTTAGAACTGAACTGGTATCTTCAGAGAGAGGGAGTAAAAGAAACATATCTTTTAAGCCCTCTGTTCTCAGTACACCTGAAAAGAGGCTCTAATTTCTGAATTCTGCTTTTTCCTTGTGATGAGCCATTGGTTTCATGAAAGAAAGCTTCTGTTGAATGTTATGCATGCTCTTGAATTCTTGTGGATATTTGTAGAACTGAAGTGCAAGATTAAATTCTAGCATATGCTTTTCTTACAGGAGCTAACTAAGGCAAATAAAAATAATGTTACCAACTTCTTTTTGGATTAATTTTTCTGCTTGTTTAGTGAGCTAAATCAGCTCACTGAACACTCTATGTTAATCAAAGGCAGCAACATCAGTTTCAGGTTGATGGTAAAGAGAAAGGATTTGGACTGTCCCTTCTGATACTATCAAGCTATTCCATTATCTTAATTATGCAAGAATTTCAGAACTTGTCCTTGGCTCACGAGCTAGGGCTTACCTACTGAGTCCTTAGGAAAGTAATTCAACTGGAGCATTTTTAAATGCTTATTGATATCCTTAGTAATCCATTTAAATATTTTTAAGTGAATTTGTCCTTTCCTGACTACTCTATAACATTGAATTAGTATGACTACAGGAGGAAGAAATAGAGTCACACTTGTTGTTCAAGGTGTAAGTTCAAAGAAATTCTGCAAAAAATAATCTGTCCCAAATAAACCAACCAATTCAGTTCTTATCCATATAAAAAGATTGTATATTACTTCTCACATGCATGTAAAGTAATTAATCTTTCCATTTTATATAATCTCAGCATTTCTTTCACACATAATTTTTTCACCTCTTGTGGTCAGCTACAAGAAGAAATGGAGACCAAGTCTAAGCTATGAATCAAGAACCAGTTCAAACATTTGGGCTTTGGATTTGGACCTGTGCTTTGGGTCTGCCTTTATTTTTCTTTCCTCATCACCAGTTTCCCTCTGGGTGGAATGATGCCCTAGAGGCTCAGAGGCACACCTAATTGGCAATGTAGTGTGTTCTTCAGGGCAGTGTGGGAGTTATGTACTTCTGTCTCTGAAATGAAGCTATGTAGGTACTGCAAAGTATGACTGAAGTGTTGTAAGCCCTGTGATGGCATGGACAGCACAAAGGATGCATCATTGCTCACTCTGCTTTTCTCTTAGTCAGGAGAATGACAGTAATGTAAGTAAACCCCTAAGCTGAGTGATCCACTATTGTTTCAGATCCAGGTGCACACAGATATTAATTCTTGCTGCCCACTGTCATGTCTGTCTGTCAGAGAAAACCAAGCATGTTGTGTACAGGTTATAAATATGTGCAGTCTACAGTTTTCATTCCACATGACAGAAACACTGCAATAGCCTTATGAAATATAATAACTTTTAGTTTTCATATAATATGGCTCAAGGTGCATGTAAAGCAGAGAATTATACAGACATTATGAAGCATCCATACCCATGGAGTGCAAAGAAAAATTATATCCCATTTTCATGCAGGGTTTAGATTTTAAATTCTTTCTCGAGATAAAGACATTAATATTTTGATAGCAAAAGGTCGTTTTTCAGTAGCACTCACAGATTGCCAGTAAAAGATAATACTTCCCTAGTGGACAAGCTTTTTTACAATATGTCTTCCACATGCTAATGAAATCCCCAGAAAGCAATGGCTGGTTCTGTAGTTTGCTAGATAAAGAAAAAAGAGGAAAAAAAGAGGACTTGAGAGAGTATTTTGTGCTGAATAATGTATCTGATTTATTTCACTCCTTCTTCTGCTTGAGGAGTATCTAAAAATCCATTTAAATTTCAGATTTTTATGGATTTGTTTGTTATTCAGAAATGCTCACTAAGCTCTTCATTTTTGTGTTCTTATTGAAATGCCACAACATGATCCAATGGTGACCTAAGTAATACACTGTCGTTTTGTTTTCCTGGTTGGATAACTTAAGTACTATAGCTAGGAAGAAATAAATGTATATTTGAAAATCTCTTAAAAACATGTATTTGTCAGAGCTACAATTAGCTGCAGGACCTTAGGGCTCTTCTTTCTTCCTTGAGAAATGCCTTTTAAAGTTCCCAGGAGATTCAGCTGTTTTTCATTAGTATAGAGAACTTGGAATCTTCACCCAGTGAAGCTAATTTAATAAGAAATAATAGCAGAAATAATTGGGAATTTTCTAATGTCAGAATTTCACTCCTTGAGAAATTCCACTTTATTGTAAAGGGAACTTCCCACAGTAACAAAGCAGTTTCAAAGGACTTGGGAAGTTAAGGGCTTGGGAAGGGTTAGGGTAGAGCAAGGCAGCAAAAAAAGACTCACCCATACCCCCAGAGCCTGATGGTTGGGCTGCTCCGTATGAAATGGGGAGGACACCTTAGGCTGTTTCTGCCAGTACATTTATCTCCTGCTGGGAATCACAAATGACTTTAAGTCACCTTAGATTGTCAGGGTGTGTCTTTCCTGTTGGAGAAATCCTGCTTTGGGTATTTAACTCTTTATTCAGCATGTGAATTTCTTGAAAATCAATAATCTGTATCTTGGGGGAATAGTTCAACATCCAGATGGATTTTAATTCTGAAAAGTATCTTCTTTAGTTGCTTATTGGTGCTGGAGATGAAAAATTGTAGCATTTTTGATAATATCTTTGAATGTGACTTGACACAGTAGTGCTTTTGTTGCAAATAAATTCCCCATTCTTACCTGTAATCTGTAATGGCCTGCTGTGGGTTTGTTATCCAGTTTACACCTCATGTCAGACTGGAATCTCTCCTTCAGTTAACCGTCCTATGAAAGAGTTGCTTACTTCCCCCCCAGGTAATTAAAAAGCAAGTGAAGGTGGACATAGTGCTCTGACAACAGAGCTGGCTGCACTGAATCCCAGTGTGTTGAAGTAGTTCCAGTTTGAGTGAGATCTATATACTGTTTCCTTCCAGGTATACTGGAAAAAAATCAACTGTAAAAATACCATCTGTTGCAAGGTTGACACCAGAACCCTGCAGGATCTTACTAGGAAAATGCCTACTAACAATTGTTCTTTTATTAAAGTTAAAACCATATAGGTTTATATTTTAAGGTATGCACTACCTGTCACCCTAGATGTCTCTGGACTATAGGGAGTCACTCCTCCCCTCCCCAGCCCAAGTTAGTTTGAGTGTATAGTATATAAATTAAATCCATGTATTCAAAACAAACTTTTTTTGCCTGAGAGCTCAAAAAAAAAAATTTAAGAACTTGAAATAGTCAGCACATGTCAGGTATGGAACTATTCATCCATCATATTCTGTGAGAGACTACTCATTGTTCAGCTTCCACAGAATAATAATTTTAAATCACATTTGATTATGTACCTCACTAACCCACTATTTGCTATGAACAGACAACTACAGAGCTAAATAAATAAAGAGAAGACAAATAATGAAAAGTAATAATAGTTAATAATAATAATTAACAATAATAGCAACAACCACAACAGCAACAACTAAACCAAGTCTTGGTAGTTGTAGATGAAAATATTTAAATAGAGTTCAATACTATATTTTACTGCAGGATAAAGCCAGGATGATTGTGGGTTAATATTAAACAAGGGGGGTACTATTATTTAGAATGTGGTTTTTACACATTTACACATATGCCATGTGGATATTTATAATGATGGCTATTCACAATTATATTGAGCCACTCTAAAGCTTCTAGTTTTGATTACTCGACGTAAAAGGAGAGGGATTCTCAAAAAGGAGATTCAGGTTCTTACAAATAGCTCTAAATTGGACTTCATACTGCTGCTTCTGTGTGAAATCATGACCTGTACAATACAACAGTAGCTCTGCTGCTAAATTTGGTGTGTCCAGTATTTTGTCTCACATTCTTGACTGTATTGACTGCACTTATTAAAGGCAGAGGGGAAAAATTTTTCATAAGGGAAAATCAGATGTCTCTTCAGAGACTCATCACTTCCTTCATTCCTTGCATCATCTCCCTGTCCTACTGAGACCATTCACTGCCGCAGCTTTTATATCACCTTTCCAAAATCCTAGTGTTGACCTTGAAATCTCAGTCCCCCACACTAGAAAATCTTGCCTGTGTAATCCTGACACAGCTGATTGTTTTGTTTGTTTTGTTTGCTATTCCAAAATAATGTCACTTAACTGTAGAACCAAACAAAACCCTCCTACAACCACATTTGTGAGAATTATGTTCTCACAGAACTGTTTGGGTTGGAAAGTACCTTTAAGGATTGCCTAGTCCAATCCCACTGCCACGGGCAGAGACATCTTTCACAAATGCTCTCTGTGATAAGTTACACTCTAAAATGATACGTTTCCCTCTGGTGCCCTATGGCACCTCTGTCTAGAGAACAATTGACACTAGAATACAATGCTTTTAAGCAGAAGGATTTGGAGGTTGATTCTGTAATGTTTTACACCATGTGTATTCAGCTGTCTGTGTGATAAATGGGTGAAAAGTGCCTTTGTTCTAACTTGGTAACACGGTGGGGCCGCTGTGCAGAGCTGTAAGTGACAGCAGCAGGGAGAGAGCCAAGGGTGGTTGCCTTCTGACCCACATAAACCAAGATAACATCAACAAATATGACAATAGGAACAAAGTCAGGCAATCACTGGGGTTTTTATCTGTTCCTCTAACACAGAGTATATCTCTAGGTAGAGAAAACAACTGTCACCCAAAAAATAAAAGAGCTGAAGGAGTTGAAAATGTAAGATGTAAGCTCCTTCATGCTTGCTAGAATAAAAAACCTTACAAGACAAAATCTCACCCACCAAAATTTACTTTCCCTCCCTATCCTCCTCCTCTCCCATTACTCAGCAGAGGATCTAGAACACTGCATTTTTGGTTCAGTAAATTGATTGTAAGTTGAAAAATAAATGTTCTGCAAAAAATTCACGACTACTGCTACTACTCCTTTCAGGTCAAGATGATAGAACTCTGCAACAGAAATGTAAATTTAATTTTAAATTTCAGGCCAAATGGAAAACATTTTAAATTCCAGGATGAAATAGGATTTTCAATTATGAATTACTTAAAGTTATCTGAATCCTCCCTATTTCCTTCCTTTAAAATATTGTTAGAGTTTAATAAGAAAAACATTTCTCATGATCATGGTAAAAGTAATAACACGAAAGAGAATTTCAATATTTCAAGATATATGTAAACTTTTAAAAATCTTGAATATGAATTACTGTGTATGTGTGTTTTAGTGTGTACACTGTATTTTCTTTCATCCTTCCCCTGAATGTGATAACTAGCTTAATGTTGTTGTAACTTCACTGTTAATTCTTGGTTTCCTCCACAGACATTCCCCTTTGAGAATTCTCTCTCTTCAGAGAATCCCAAACCAAAATTAAGGAGTTTTACTTAACAGCCCTGGGATTTAATTTTTCTTCTCAAGTCAAGAAGCTTGGAGGCATCTGTTTAAATTTAAACAGTTAACCCTTATGTCCCTATTGACTTCAGTGGGAATAGTGGCAATATGAAAGGTAATATGAATAAGTGCTTTTGTTGGTTCAGGACACTGCTGCCATTCTCACTGGAGTTCAGCAATGAATGTATGCAACAGAAAATATGTGTGGCACTTGAACCAGAGGGAGGTTTAAAACACTGCACAGCCAGACCCGTATGCTGTGAAAATAATTCACAATGCTGTATTTTTGATGCCTCCCTCTTGAAGTCAGATAAGTGTTGCAAAGTGGGAAAGGTTACACAGCTGCACACAGGCACATGCCAAGAGCTCTTATCTTCTTGTTACCTTACCACACACTGAGCTGATGGGTTTGTAAAATTAAGGATTAGTTTAACAGCACCTTTGAAGAAAAGTGTTATAGATGTTCTAGAACAGTTGCTGGTAGGGAAAAAAGTCACCTCCAGTGAAGTTTAAGACAAACCAAATGCTGGAAAAGGTCAGGAGATCTACAGAGCCCATACAGGGGGTTATTTCTAAAGTGCAGTGGTAGCACTGCTATCATGGAGGGATCACCAGCTCAGACTGCATTGCTGCAGTTTGGTAGGAGCAGACTTCTTTTCAAGCCTGTTACCTTGAGAGAGGAGAGTGATAACTCACTCATCCTGTGCAAGTATTAATTGGTTTTTTGACTGTAGATAGTTCTCACAAAATCAACAATCCAGCCAGCACAACTCCCTGTCCACATTCCCATCATTGGAGGATATGGGTAAGAATGGGATGGCTCAGATGAATGGACCATTAAACTCAATGCACTGGGGTTGACCAGAGGTTTGACAGCTTTGTGTACCACCATCAATCTGTCAGTAGCAGAAGATTACAGAAAAAAAAAAGAATGACTAAACAACTACACTTATATGATGAGATCAGGAAGCTGACTTGGCTGACATGACTCAGTTTTCAATGGAAACACTTTCCTGGGCCAGCTGGATAAGGGGATGAGGCTGGAATTACATGCCCAGGGCAGGAGGAAGTGCAGCACATCTTGAACTGCTGTAAAACTGCAGTTGAAGATTGAGGGCAAGTACAGAATGCCTTTCAGAGTCATACTGCTCATCTTGGGCTAATCAGTAATGGAGAAATCCTCTGAGGCAAAGGTTGGATTGGGAGTGTAATAGTTAGCTGCCAGTAATAAGATCATCCTCCATGAATCACATCAGAATCATAAAATTGGAGAATGGCTTGGGTTGGAAGGAACCTTAAAGGTCATCTTGATCCATGGGCAGGAACACCTTCCACTAGACCAGGTGGCTCAAAGCTCCATCCAACCTGACCTTGAACACCTCCAAGGGATGGAGCATCTGCAACCTCCCTCAGCAGCTTGTTCAAGTGCCTCACCATCCTCACAATGGAGAACTTGTTCCTTATATCCTACTTAAATCTACTGTCTTTTCTTTTAAATCAATTACCCCTTGCCCTAATGTCTGTTTGAACCTGTTTTTACATCTGACATCCCCAGAAACCTATGGCAGTTGATTCTACAGCCTAAGTGTTCCTAAAAAAAGTGCATTGCTTTAAGTAGGAGAAAAAGATGTAAGTCACGTAATGCAATCAGAACTGAACCCCAGATCTAGTCACTGAGCTGTCCTAAAAACAAACCAAAAAAGAAAATATTTGAAATAAAACAGAAAAATTCTTATGCAAACCTGCCTTTTATAATCAGTCTCTCATTTTATGATGTAGTGCTGTAATTTAAATTTTTTAAAGTTCATAAGTTCAAAAGTTCCAGCACCCCTTGTCCCCCAGGTTTCCACAACAGTAATCACTAAGGAATGTCAAGAAAGAAATTACTTCAGGATTTTTCTCAATGCTGAAAGAAGTTAAAAGTATTAGGCTTTCAACTACAATACAAGAAAATAGCAGAATGGGACTGTTCATCACATTCTTAGCTTAACAGACAGAAGATATGAAGGCTGTGTCATTCTGCTTGCCCTTTAGCAGCAGAGGAACATTATTACATCTTTGCACAAGTCAAATGTATGTCCTGACCCTATAGTTAATAAACTCCCTCCCTTGCACCCACAAAGAACACATAAGAGAACTTTTATTCACAGAATGAAGAAATCTGTAACCAAATGTGCTGTCCCAAGAATCAAAGTCAGTCTCATCATGTATGTCAAAATCCCCTCTTAAGAAAATTTTTGAGTGACTTATATGGCTAAGGAGGAAAAAGTTAATTTTTCAAAAAATTGCAAACTCAATGCTTTTATTGAGAAATCTGGATTGTGGCTATATTTGCTGCAGAGATTTCACAAAAAAAATACAAGTTTTTTCTAAGGCAAATGGGGATCATACTTATAATCTTTTTGTATCTATGAAATATAAACATTTTAAAGTCTCAGCGCTGGAATTTTATCATCTCAGTTACTCAGCTGCAGTTACTGTAAAAACAAGGATAAGCTTTGCATTATTAACTAATGTGTTCTTTTCCAGACTAAAACAAAACTATTTCTTTTGGCATATTGTCACTTTGGTTAACGTTAAACAAGGGAAAATCCTGAAAGTAGGCTTACTGTTCTAATAGACCTGGTTTGGATTTAAGTTCAGGGCTCTCATCCCTCTGCTGGCTTTTCAACACTCTCTTCACCGTGTTCCAAGTCAACGCTCCCCTGGACACGTGTGTGTGTATTGTCTGCTGTTGTTTTTCAATGTTACAAGCAGTAAAACTGTCACACTGTAGTGAAGGCTGGGGATTTCACTGTCATAGCTAGAGGACCTCAGTTAGTTTGCATGATATCTGTGAAGTTTTGGAGTCAATGAGGTCAACACAAGAACAAACCTGTGCTACAGGCTTCATTATGGTATCAGGAATAGAACAGTGAACAACAAATGTCATTTAATGACAGATACCAATGCAGAGAGTCACAGAAGGTTAAATATATTTCTAAAAATAAATACAATATATTCACACTTGGATGACTAAAATTAAATATCCAAAGCTTTGTATAAGTTCCTAAAGAAAATACTATTCTTAAAGTTGACAAACTTCTATGTCTGCCACCAAGTAAAAGAGGTCTTCTGGAAGTTTAGACTTCTGATGAAGGCAATTTTCATATTTGATGTCTTTTTCCTTCTCCATCTCTTTCCAATTGCCTTCTATTGATGTCCGTCCAGTTTTTACCAAAATGTACCAATATTTCTTGATATTGTTCTTTTTGGATTCTCCTTCAAACCCCTCCTGACATAGTTCCTATAATCAGGATGTTAGAATAGCTGAATTGTCAAAATACAGCTGAAAAGATAGATTTCTGTAGCTAAAAAAAATAAACAAGTCAAGACTAGCCATGGAAATATTTTTTGGTCAAAATTTGAAAACAAGGTCAGCTTCCATTTAGGTTCAAAACCAATTAAACTGAGGAGAAGATAGGAAGCTGCTGTTTTCCAAACATGTCTGTGTGCCTTTATAGCCTATGACCCTTGGCCAGTTTAATGAGGCTCAGGTCAGGTCTGTAATACAAAATTTTGCTGGAGCAGCGCTGTTGATGAGGAGGGTGGTAAAGTGTGATGTGTGATTGACAGAACTGTGCTGGTGAAATCGCTGGGGTAAGCACAGTCATATTGGCAAAACTGCGCTTTTGCTGAGGCTTCCTTTTATTCTGAGGAGTGTGGGGGAGGGAGAAGGAGAACAGTGGGATTAAATGATTCTAAGCAAAGCACATCTTTATTGTAGAAAATGCATTCATATTAGGAAGGCTTTGCTGCTAAAACATCTCAGTGATTAGAATTGGCCAGTCATTTGCAGAATGTCATCCTGCCACCTCAGGTGTGTATATTGTGTGTATATAAGTAGGTGTCATACAAAGAGTCTGCATTTAAAAAGGGGTCTCTGATACACATTTTTTAAATGGAAGTATAGCAAAGAGAAAAGAGAAGGGTCACACCATCACTGAAGAGACATCCCAGATTTTGACATGGGACTGAAACACCCTCTCATTTGGCAACCAGAGATCACAGAAGTCTGTGATCACTGAAGAATCTTAAAAAAGCTGAAAAGTAATAGAATTGGGAGAAGACCCTCGTATGTTCTTGACTGATATATCAGAATACCTTAAAGAAATGATGCAATCAGCTTGTTTCAATCTGGGCACCATGTACCTGAAGAAAACTAGTGGCTCCTTTAGAACCATCAGTTCTATAGGGTAATTACTTTAATTAGACAGTTTCTGAAAACTGTATATTAGCTACATGACAGATCAGAATTGTTTTGGTCTATTGAGTAATTATTTAATTAGGCCACATTTAAAAAACTGTTTATCTCCCATATAAGGGTTGGAACCAACTGCTTCTGGTTTATTTGTAATTATTTAATGAGCCTAAGTGTATTCATTACAAAAAATCCTTTCCAAGCACTGCAGCTACTCTGTGCTGCAGGGGAAATGGAAAAAAAATCTAAGTTGTTTTAAAAAGAGTTTACTACATGCAGGAAGCAAATGCCTTTCATTCATAATGTTACAAGAATTGAAGCAAGGAGGACAGAGAGGCTACAGCCTTTGGGGAGAAGGGCCAGTACAAAAGGCTAAAAATTAACAAAAAGGAAAATGTTAGCCACTTTTGTTAGACCATCTATGCAAAGGTAAAAGTAGAATGTAGCCAAGACTCACCTTTTTTAATCTAGCCAAGGGAACGTGAATCAGGGATACAAGATATTCTGGCAAGGTAAAAATGAATCAGAGTTCTTAATTAAGCAGAGATAAAAGATCAAAGCAGCAGCACAGTCTAAGAAAACTTTTGTTTCTTTGTTAAAAATCAGCCTGGATTAGAAGGGAATGATGATCCGACATAATTTTTTAACTAGGGAGATCTGCAAACTAGATATAACCCTTTCAACACTGAAGTCAGTGCCACAACTTCCAGTCCTTTGAATGAGAGAAAATATGAATGTGTGTTATTTCAAAAATTAATTTTTTCAAGGAGCCTTCTAGCAATGGAAAGTACTATTCCAAAGTATGCTTAAAATACTTTAAAAAATGATTTGGTGGTAAATGAATGGATGAATGTGTATTTTCCTAAGATATTTAATCGTACCATTCTTAACATTAGAAAAGTATGCAAAGTGAGCTGCAAAACCTAGGACTCTGAGTTTTTGTACATACAGGAGACTTTTACAACATTCTTGCCAACCACAGATATGGGATTAAATTTATGAGTGCTGGATTTCATGGGCTTTCATGTTTTAAAGAAACTCAAAAGACTGAAGGGATATAGAAGCTGTGGAGATGGGAGAAATGCAAGACAGCAGCAATATTTACCCACTGCATCCTATTGTGAAGAATTATATTCTTCAGATGTCTTTGCATAATTTTTTGAAGGCAGATAAGGGAGAAAAATTTAAGGTAGAACAGTGTCAAAGTAAAAGGAATGGAATGGCAATAGTGATAGTGTCGCTATAGCTGTAATGTCTAACCTTGCTCTACTGAAATAGCAACAGAGTCTCCAATCAAAAGATGAGACATTTCTGTAGCTGTAATATATGACACCTTTGCCCCTAATCCATCCAGAATGATGGCAATTTAACAAATTACTACCCATCAATAGAAATTCAGGAACTGTCTGTGTGCACACTGTGAGCTGTGTTTGGCAGGAGGTCTGAATCTGTTCAACAGAGGCTTATTTTATGCCACATTATCTCAAATCCAGGAAGAGATTTTGAACATTCATAGCAGTTCCATGCTTCCCTAGCACTGCCATGGGTCTGAGCCAGTCAGCTCCTGAGTTACTTGAGAAAACTTACTTGGCTCCTGAAGATGGGTGAGTCACAGGGCTCAGGGAGAGAAGGCTTTTAAATCCTCAAATTTAAATCATGAGCTTATCATACTTGGACTCCCATAAATAATTTTCATCCAGTTGGTCTGTATAGGGACCAATGTTTATTGTTTGTCTATATCTTACACAACTCCCAAGGAAAAAATTAAAAAGAAATAGAAAAAGAAGGAGAAAACAAGCAAACTCATGCTGCCCTAACTGCTGCTAATCTGAATTTATGTGGAATCTGAGTCATTCATATGAATTCTTCTATCTACTCCACTGCTTGGCTCAGTGGCTACCTAAAAGGATATAATTAACAGCTTTAAAAATTCCCCAGACCTCAGTTCCTGAAAGGGTAATATTTCTGGACAGTAGTCAAAAAATTGCCTGTCTTGGATTCATCTCAGGAGGTCCTTCAGACATTTTTTCTACTATATTCTCTGATTCTTTCCAGACTATTGTCTCTTGCCAGAATCCCCTCTGAGCTTTGCTGGAAAAAACGCTATGTACTTCACTTGACTTTATTTTTCCTTCTTTTGGTCTCTGGATATTGGGGCAGATTTCTCTTTCCAAGGAAAAATCTGTTTCAGAGTCTAAGAGCAGGAAAGTTCAAGGCGTTTCACTGTTTCCCTCACATCATTCTTTGTGCCAATGTGCAGAGGTAGTGAGGCAAAAATGGGGAGAGGAAAAAGGGCTGGATGGTGACCTCTAAGTTGCATATTTAAAGTGGTTTGGTCCTTCAAATCTTGAGAATACCTGATGTCTTTACCTCCTCACAGGACCTCAATCTGCAGCTCTCTAATTTAGTGCGTCATGGCAGGACACTCATTCTACTTAAGGCATTTAGAAATGATGCTGAGTTGGCTCAACAGTGAGATAAAATGTAGGGCTCCAGAGAGAGCAGGAGCAACCCCCTTGCACAGAATATATATTGTGCATATTCCCAAGCCTTTGTTGCTTAAAGAAACAGCAATTTGGCTTGACTTTCTTCTTTTGAAGTTAGTGTCTCAATACTGAAAGGAAGGGACAGAATGAATATGGGCCTAGCTAGAACTTCAGTCAGCACAAGCTGCCTCAGAGTCAGGGCTTGTCTTCTGTGCTTTTGGCTGCTTCCTGTTCCCTGTGTCTCTGATTTAAATGAAAGATGATCTTTGCGTGCCATAGAGGAATGCCATGGGCTGCTGGTGTTATGCCCCTTTAAAGCATTAAAGCTATGTATGGCTGATAAGAAGCTCAAATGTGTTTTTTCCTCTATCTGGAAAAAAGAATGGCCTGACATTCTTTATTTTCAGCTAAATTTTAGCTACTTTTAACCTTTCTTTCAAAAGACATTGATATGAACTTTATGGTATTTTACTTGGATTCATCCCGTTTGAGATTTACACAAGTGCAAAAAATATGTTTGAAAATATGAAGTCAATTATTTTAATACATACAAATAACTCCAAGAGCCTCTGTTTATTTGTATGTAAAATTTGAGAAAGGAAGAAAAATGCTTTTTGGGCAGTTCTTATATCAGTCCCTCATATGCCAAGTTTCAAATTTTGATGCCAAGCATATTTTTACAAGTCAGTTGTAAATCTCCAGTAAATATTATTTCTATTTGATTACCAACATAAGCTGAACTGTAGTACCAAAAAGATTCTGCAGGGAAGCTCATCAGTCCTTCAGCCCTGACAGTATCTATCATAGGGAGATTCTGGTTCCAGCACTGCCATGGTTCTCAGTTGTGGCAAAATATGAAAATAGTAATGGATTTAAAGATATCATGTCATATTCTGACAAAAATTGCCTAAATCATTCTTCAGGAAACTCTGCAAAGTTTCTATTTAGTGCTCTGAATTTTATTTCCACATAGTTGCTTGCCAGGATATTTGTGCATGAATTAAATTTTATTGCCTCATTATACTTGACTGATTTATGTAGAGGCATTTGTGTAACTATGAGCGAATCATTAAAAGGTTTTAGGGATTTGGTTCACTGCAGGGAAAATTTCTGCAGTTTCAATCTCACTGTTGGTTTGGAGTTCCCAAGAATGGGCTTTCTCATCACATTTTCCCCAGTATTTCCTAGTAATAAACCTGGCTAAAACAACATGCTTGCTCATAGTCAAGATTTACAGAGGTTTCTCAGAAGTGCTGTGGTTGTCATTCTGGAGGAGTGGAATTTCCTTTGCTCGTAAAAGGAAATTTTAGGGCAATGACAGCTTGTTTCAATACATTTGTAATGCTGCTTTCTCTCTGAGGGATGCAGTGGAGCATTTTTAAGGCTAGAGAAGGAAAAGACAGTTGATGGAAGCAGATGTCTCTTTACTCTCCCTGTTGGTTTCATGTTGTTTCATCCAAGGATTTATAGAGCAGCAGAAATGGCTGATGCCATTTTCCTTTGCACTGGGAGGCCAGACAATGGGCAGAGATTGGACAATGGGCAGAGGATGGGGAAGCCCATGGCTTTCACCTGCCAAAACACCCCATGGGATGGTCACTCCCCGTGGACATCATCTGGAAGCTGCAGAGGCTCCCTGGGCCACGAGTCAGTGTCTGTCTTGGCCCCAGCCAGGAGCAGGACAGCTCAGTTCTAGGCACTGGGGACAGGGACAGGACAGGATGTCAGCCCAACAGCACAGGACTGTTCCAGCAGTGTGAAGGGAGATCTTGGGCTATGGCTGTGGCAGGGGGACCCTAGGTGGCTAGGAAGGGACAGGGAGGTTCATCAGTCCCTTCAGCCCTGACAGTGTCTGCCAGAGGGAAACCTTGGTACCAGCACTGCCATGACTACAAAGCTGAAAACTGTGACCAGGTGCCATGTAAGTGGTGTGCAGCTACACTAAAACCCACAGGAAAAATGCCTTGGAAGGTGGGCAGAGGCAGCACTGCATCTCATCCCACAGGCTGGTTCCTGCACATTGCCACTGTGCCTGTTCCCTGGGATGAACCACTGAGCTCACACACAACACTGGCAAAGCTCGGCTGGAGGGTGGACATGTGGCCCCTTGTTCCCAAGAGACCAAGGAGACAAGGTGGGAGATGGGTACAAGCACAAGCTTCTGGAAAGCATCTGGGCTGAAAAGAAAGGTGTTTTAGGAGTGTTAGTGTCTGCTGGGTGTGACAGGCCCTTGCTGCACGGCTTTTCTGGATCACTTTCCTGGACTTCACAGCCTACATTCCATCCAACTTCCATTTCAGGCACCAAGCAGGTGCTCTGGAATTCATCTTTCAGTCATCTCTCTGTAACTGAGCTCCAAAAAAAGGCAGTAGCAACACAAAAAACCCACCAACCTGCTGGGCAAGTGGTGCTCAGTATGTGTTTTCATGTGTTTGGTTATTTTGAGCACAAAAGAGAACTTTCGTTTTGTGTTTTCTCAACAGTTGCCACTCATCTAAAAGTGACAAAATTAATTCTGACTGAAAGAAACCTCAGTCTCTGATTGAGGAATCTCTAATGTCAAGAAGTTATTATATTGGGGCTCTGATGAAGAGGAGAAAAATGTTCTCTTTTCTCCTGCCATTGTGTCATGTCATTTAGGAAGCTCCTCCAAACAGCTTTTTTTTTTTTTTTAAACTTGAAATTGAAGACAGCACAAAATGTTTTAAAAGTTTTCACGAATAATAGTGTAAGCATATGTGTTCTCCAGAAAGTATGAGTAGTTTGGCTTTACTTCTGAAGATTTGAAGATAATCTGAACTGGATTTGCTCAGGCTAACTCCAGAGATGGAGCTGGGTCTGTGAACACTCTAGGTAGCTGAAGTTCAAAATCAGCCCCACAGAAGTTGTGTTGTCTCTTGATTACAATGTGCCCTGAGGGTTTCCTGGACTTTGTCAATACGCAGCACAGACCTCTGCTGTGGTCTTTTATGCAGTTCAGATTTTGCTTCAGACTTAGTGCACCTCACAAAGTCATCCCATGTCACTCAGGGGATGGAAATCTTAGATTTAAAGCCTGGATATGAACAAAGAGAGTATCTGGCCATCCATCCTCCATTTAGAAAGAAATGTAATTACTTCTGTGTTAAAGATGCAGTCCTCCCCACAGAACAGCATTTTCAAACAGATTTTAATTATTTTTAAAAATATTGGCCTGAATTCTCAAAAGTCTCACACTATGTGTCCATCCATGAGAGGTAATGGGGCTACGTGAAGCTGTCACCCAAAATCTCTTGTAGGCAGAGCATTCAAATGTTATTGGTGACTTTCTGCCAGTCACCTGAGTTGTCATATGAAATACATAAAGAAAATGACAATGCTCAATATCATACTGTAATTTTTTTTTCTACTCTAAACACCATTCTTTCAGATGGTGATTCAAATTAGAACGTGAAAGGTTTGATCTTGTATACTGATGATTTCTTTTGTATTTCAACTTTCATTTTATTGCACATGTAGCTGTGTCTCCTGCTATCAAAAATTTAAGAAGAATTCCAACCCTGATATACTGGAGTTTAATTTTTCTTTGGTTTTTTCTTTTATCATATTTTGTAAAATTGTTTCCCAGCACCTAGGGCTTTCTAACGCTGGGTCCGGGTGGCTGCTCAAGGCCACTCAGCGATAGTCTGAGAGTGACCCTGGTTTCCTGGGAGCTGCGGCTCACAGCTTCCCCAAACACAGGGTGTCCTCTGGCAGCTCTGTTAGTGCTGGCTCCTCTGGGTGAGAGAGAGCCCCGGGCTGATGTTGTGGGCGCAGGTGAGAATAAAGGCCAGAGAGAAGGGCCCTGGTGTGATTTCCAGCTCTTTTATTTCCCGGGGAGAAGCAGCAGGAAAGGCAGGAGAGGGTCCGGGGTCCAGGAGAGGCGGCGCAGGGATCGGGAAGAGCTGAAGGCTTCAGGGACCAGGCTGCAGGGACAGCAGGGGATTTATCAGGATACAAGCGGGGGAGAGTGACCAGTTGGGGTACAAGGATTTACATGGAACCAATCAAGAACTGAAAAGCAATGAAGTTTCTAGAACTTAACCTTATAGAGAACCTGAAGTAATACCATAATTAACCAATAAACTGAAACATGGTAATGAAGTTGCGAGGGATGGTGGGGGTGACCCAGAAAGCTCACCCTGACCAGGGAGTGTGACTCAGATGGTGGCAACCTCAGGCTGAATCCACCAGTCTTGAGCCTATGGGGCTGTGGCTTTTGCCACGTACACCGCTACAGCTTTCTATCAGTATGGACTGCTAAAACCAAGACTTAATTCCACTCTTTTGTCTTAGAAAGAGCAGTAGATACTCCCATAAAGTCTCAAGCTTAAAAAAACCCACTGTTCCTCCACCATTAATCTTGCAAAGGGTGATGATATTTGCACAGATTAATGTGGGACGT
The DNA here is from genome assembly GCA_013398175.1 of Climacteris rufus. Taxonomy (NCBI): domain Eukaryota; kingdom Metazoa; phylum Chordata; class Aves; order Passeriformes; family Climacteridae; genus Climacteris; species Climacteris rufus. The sequence goes on along the minus strand of VZRZ01007409.1, from coordinate 132,181 downwards.
TGTGGTATGTGCTTTTGATGCATGATATACAGAGGTTCTGTTGAGTCTCTTGGTTTGATTTTAAGACAGAGTCACATTTATTGCTTGTTTGGATATCCATAATTTCAAGATAAGGAAAGTGCCTGAGGAAATTTATGCCGTCTTCTCTTCCACAAAGGGGAAGGAGGGACAAGAAGAGGGAAGAGAAAAAAAAAATTATTTTTCTCCCCTGGCTCACACAGGTTTAGCTGAAAGCTTTAATTGTTCCTAAGCAATTAAGCTATGGTTTTATTGTCTGGACTCTGACTTTACATTTAGGTTTCTCTTATGAGACCTATACAATTTCAAATGCTAACTTGTAAGAATAGTCTTGTCTACATCGTGTCTAACTTGTTTGACTGCGTACAAAGTTGAACTTTGTTGATGGGTTTTAGATTCTGTGTTCCTTAGGGGTGTGAAGATATGACCCAGTCCTTGGTGCTACAGTTTCTCTGAATGTGACCGAAAACTCAAACAATTGATCATCCCCTTTTTGAAAGGAAATGCAGAAGGAATGTAAATAAAACCAAAGAATATTCATTCCTAAATAGTGCTGAATGCTTGTCAAAAGTTTCTCATGAAGGAAAAATAGACCTGTCTGTTCTTTCATGTATGTACAACATTTTCACCAGCTTCACAACATGTTTGGAAAAAATAAAGATACAGTCACTAAGCTAGAAGTTTTTATTTTCATAATATTATGTAAGTTAATCTATTAATCTTTTCCTTACAAAATGGAAACACACTTTAATCATAATCATTTATAAAATTACTTCCCTCTAGGAAACAGACTGTTTAATGTTAACCTTAATAAAGTGATTGCTGAATTGTTTGAAGTACAAATTAGACATGAGTATAAATTGTCCGAACTACAGTGATTTTCTTATTCAAAGACACGGCATCCATGGCATTATGCTTATCACTCTCAATGCAGATACTCAAACTTTTGCAGAATAAATCAGCCCAAATATGTCAGAGTTACCTTTGCTGAAAGGAAGGCTAAATATGCTTAATACTGTAAAAAATTACTGAAGAATAATTTTCATGGAACAATTCTGCTCATATAATTTGCAGATTCTGAGAGTTTAACTGATAAAACTGAAAACCAGGCAGGACCACTGAACGTCCAGTCTGACCTTTGGCATATCATTTTGCCTTGTTACTCCTGACTGGAAAATGAAAAGTTCTGTGGTTTTTGTGGTTATTTTCATGTAACATTTTGATTTGAAGGTTTTAAGAAAGACAATATGTCATTTTCCTTGAGATTTTATTCTAATAATGAATCCTTCTCACTCTCAAAAATCTACTTCTTCTGTTGCTTTGAAAAGCGTTGATTTACAACCATTATTTTTTGCTATTCCTTAAATGACAGAGTTCATATTTTCACCATTAAAATCTGTCAGTCAAGTCACCCTTAAATCTTGTCTCATTAATTAATCAGACAGAGGTCTCTAATACCTGAATTTTAAGGTATTTTGTCTGTAACAAGAGGTTTCTTTGTGTATCAATCATATGCATCCAACATAAGCACAAAGAATCTTTATGTTTTCAGGATTCAAACTGCATGCAAGTTTTGCATTCACACTTAAAAATGGCCACTGAAAAATGTGAAGTGTGTGTGGAAAATGGTGCCACGAAAAATTGTGGTATTTAAGGCAAACAACAATATTACAAAATTTTCTCATTACAAATTCTTCTGAAATCACTGGAAACCATCACTGTGTACCTTGAGGTTTGTTCTTTATTCATATTGTTTGGGGTTTGTTTCCAAATTAAAGCTTAGAGATAGCCTACTGTTCATACCAAACACAGATCTTTTCATGATAAATTTTTTGTGTTTGCTAGTTATCTAATCATTTGATCATCTTTTAGATGGTCTAACACATCTTTTCATGCCCTATTTTTACCCCTTTGATAGAAGGAAAATCAAGAGGAAAACTACATGGCATTGGGAAATGCATACTTGGGAAGTGCATGCTATTTATTAATTTTACATGGACATATTTATATATATACACACTTTTTTTTTTCCATGTAGTTTTAAACTTTCTGTCTTCATTGTTATTGATGATACTTGACAAACAAAGAAATTTCACAGTCTACAACAACCAGTGACTGAAATTGGGCCAGATGCAACTTAATAGGAGTGACACTTCCTCTATTTGTGCAAGGAGAGGACTACATGTGTTCATTCGTGCTTGGAGCTTTCTTCCATTGTGTGTTGCAGTGGAGCTCACAGGGTTCATTTTGCAGGGAGGTACAGAATTCTTGTCAATCCCTTACACAGACCCCTTTGTCACTCAGGTATCATGTTGGGACAGCAGTTACACCAGATCCTGCAGGATGGGCTGGAGGCCATCTGAAGATCTGAATAAAGTTTCATTGTGTAGCTGAAAATTTGCTTTCATCACTTAAAGACTGTGAAGATCTCAGGGAGGTTGCTTAGCTGGAGTCAATTGGTTCCTTAGAAAGAAGGTGGAGTAAATCTGGCATAAATTGATGCCAGGTTTGACACTGTGACGTCAAAGCAGTTATATCAGTTTTACCAAGAAACGTCTCTACTTTCCATTCCCTTCATGCCTACTGATTTACTGAGTTATTCTACATGTCTGTGTGTGCACTTTAAATATCACTAAATACCATCGTGTATTTAAAGACAGAATTACGAGCAGATCCTGATGTAGGCAACCTACCAGATTTTGGCTTTGACTCTCATATACTTTTTCTCTGACTTATGCAGAATATTTCAATTTCTATTTACTAAATAATGTTTCTTTCCTTTTTTTTGTTTCTCTTACTTTCTTTTTGTTTTTCTTACCCATGGTGTTTCTTTACCTTTGAGTTTCCATGGTGTATTTGCTTTCAGGGTGCAGTTTATTTTCCCGGAATAGTGAATATTCAGCCTTCAGTCAGACTTTCAGTTTATCTATCTGTAATAGGGGATTTTCATTCACTACTTTCAGTGTTTAATAGCCATGGAGTCAATCATACCTCCTGCTGAGATGCTGTTCATCTGCTTCCTAGATATTGTGACTAATGGAACTGAAAAGTGATGCTCATCATATAACAGCGGTTTGAATGGGCATCAAGAGCTCTGCAATGTAAGCAGAGACAAACTTTGAATAAAGCAAACAGGTCTTTCAGCATGCAGCATTGGTTTCCTTAAATGTTCAGTATTGATCTTTTTTTTTTCCTAGTTCTGTTTTACTGCTGAATTCCCATGTACTAATCAGAATGAGAAAGTGTGTAGAAACTGCTAGGAGACTACAGGAGACCGGGGTCTTCCAGTTTAAGGAGGGTGCTCAGGGGCTGTAATTCTACTTCTATTCTCATAGTGGAAAACCTAGATCATAAGGATGTTGCTGCCTTAGTATATTGCTGAAACATTGTTTAATTCAAAGTTGATAGAGAGTAATAAAATTCTTCTTCATACTGGCTCAGTTCCACTCCTTGCTGGCTCAGATTTTCTATTTTCATTGAATTAAGCAGCTCCATTGACAACAGTGAAGATGCATTCTAAAAAAAAATTTTAGCAGAGGTTTTTAAAATCTTATGTGGGCTTCAGTTCAATGAAAAATACACAAGAGAGGGAAACACTAGGTGTCCTGTGGTAAGTCAGTTTACTGAATGATAATATCCATGCTCTTTAGCAATATAGGTTATGTCAGCCTTCACAGTGCTTGTGCAACCATCTGAGAGAGCAAAAGTGCAGCTTTCTTCCTCCCAGGGCAGCATCATTGGCATGCTGGAGCTGACTGCTCAGATGCAGATTGTGCTCAGGACAATGTCACTAAATACATTAAGCACCTACCCTTTTCATTAACGGGTTTAAAACAACCTGGAAGCATTGTTGACAAAGCTTATTGCAAATATATTCCAGAGATGAGAGCAGGCACTAGTACTTCTGGAACTGAGCAGTACTCTCAGATCAGATCTCTTAAACTATATTACCTGCCTCTACTACTGTTCTGTTCAAACACTTCATGGACTTTCACATTATTTACCTTTAAAAAGCTCTGCAGTGGCAGCTGTGCCTTTATCTCTGGTTTACATTGGAGGAAGTTAGAGTATAGCTAAACAACTTGCCTAAAATCATACAGGAAGTATATAGTGAATAGAGAAGTTAAATGCTAGAATAGGTCCCTGTTTGTTAGACCTTTCTTCCTCATTAAACAATTTTTGGTTTTGTAGATGAAAATGAAGGAGTTATTTACTGAGAATTGTAGCATAGTACATAAATTCTAATGCTTTTACATGACAAATCATAACATAGTAGATGTATCTGAGCAATTGCTTAATGCAAGCTGGAACATAACAGGAATCACAGCAAGATTTTTCTTGGAAATGCATGTAGGCTGCATAAAAATTGATATTATTTGTGTGAAAATAATTCACAGTAATATTGCCCCCAGCTGTCAGAAAACTGGTTTGGTATGGAGCAGCAAACCACTACAAGTGAGCAGGTTTGAAATGAGGGCGGGTAATGGAAATCCTCTGCTCTTGGTTCATGTTGTGCTATCACAGAACTGCAGTCACTGAGTCTTGTGTGTGAAGAACTGAGAGATGTGATGTGGATGGCAGAAAGCGTTTAGGTATTTACAATTTGTTATTGCATACCAGAGCAACTGTGAGACAGTAAGATTAAGTGTAAACACTTGCCAGATAACATCATATCAAGCATCTTTACTGGGACTGCACATTTTAATGCTTATCTCAAAATTATCCAGGGAACTATCCAGGAGACTCACTTCACAAAATGTCTCCTTCCGTACATTCAGGAAGATTCAGAGATAGAGAAGGGTGAGAGTCTCTGGTTATAGACTTTCCACAAGACATCCTAGTGAAAGATTAGTGAGACAGGCTGGATGAGACTGGAATAATTTTATATAATCATATACAAAGAATCCTGTGCTGTCCTGTAGAACAAAAAACTCCAAGTTGTTTTGAAAAGCCATGTGATTTCCATTAGATCCAGCCATCTGATTTTTCTCAGGTTGCTATTAATGGTCCCATATATCACAATCTAGTGTGATATGCAGTTCATAATCATTTCAGTCTATTTTGGTGTGCAGAGAGCTTGTTATGGTGGAGTGTTGCTGGAGGGTACACTAGATGGCATTCTTGATAGCTGTGCATTTCTCTATACACTTGCTGATGCTCAAGTATGGTTGAGGGATTCCTGGAATAATTTCAGCAAGTGTGCTAAATTCCCCATCTGTGGCAGATGCTTAAATGCTACACATATAGTTCTGGCTGTATGTCACTTTCCTGGATACAGACAAGTGGATAACTGATGTTTAAGCCTCGACAGCTCATTAACTAGTCATCATGGAATTGCTGGGTTACCTGCCCAGGGACAGGAGTCTCTGCAGTGCCAATCAGGTTGCCTCTACTGACTTCAAAGGGAGTAGGCTTCTTTATGTCAGCTTTGGATCTGCCCCACTGCCTTTAAAATTTGTACCCCTTGAAAGCTCTCCTGTGAAGAAGCCTGGAGCACGCAACTATGATGACCTTCTTCATGGTCTTATTGTAACATTCATCTTCTTTCCCCTTGTAATACTTGGCACCAACAAGTTGCATTTAATATTAGATAAAAACTAGCTTTAGGCAAACCCATTTCTGTTTACATTTTAAACTGCAGAGCATTCTTTGGGGATCTGTAAAAAGAAAAGCCAACAGGCCTGATGTCCATCTTTGCAAAGCCCTTATCTGCACCATATAAATTAGCATAATCAGTATTTAGAGTTCTTGAAGAAGACAAATCTATTGTATTTACATTTCTGTTGACAATCCAGGAAACTTCATACAAGATTTGTTATCAATAAATATTTATGAATTCAAGGAAATGTTTCTATCTGCCACATATGTAGCAGTGGGAGGATTTTATGCTGTATTAATGTAAAAGAATGAAGTGCGATCAAAATGTCTGTGTTAGTTTGATTCAAAATGTCTAAGAAGGAAGTAATCTGTCAGTCAAGATTTATTACTCGCTAGAGGGATATTTATCAATCATTCTAACTGAAAAGAAAATCAAAGAGCAGACTCAACCTAAATATTCATCATTACTCTTTTGAGGTTTCAGATATGATTTCCTGGTCAGTGACTGTTTTTTCGAATAACACGCTACAAGGCACAGACCTTGTAAAAAGAGGCTGTTGATGAAAGCAGCTTCTTGTGTCTGTTCTTTATAGTCATCAGACTATGATCATCAAGCATGAATTGAAGTTTTGAATCACTGAGCTGAAAGAGATCTTAAACCTTCATCTAGTGTACATGCATGTTTTAAAACAGGATGTAGTGTTTTCAATCTATGTGAAATAACTTCTTCTGAGCATCATTTGGTGGTCACTCTTTGCACAGCATCTTGAACATATGTTAAAGCTAACTATATAAACAATCTAATTGAGTTAGATATGTAAATATTAAATACGTTGAACATTAACTTGAACATTCAGCTCAGCAAAGTGGGAAAGGAATGCAGAATGGTGCAGCAGTATTTGTTTTTCATTAAAGGAGTTGATTTATATGCTATAAAACTATTTTGGTGTTAATATACTCTATACAGTCCTTTAAATTTATGTTCCTCCTAAACTTACCAAGTCTGCTCTTTGTTTATCCTTGTTATTAATTTTCCATTTGCACCTATTTAAACTCACTGTTAAAGTGAGGTCAGTCACACTGCCATGTGTAAGCAGTTCAGCCAGGCAGTTTGGTGAGCTCTGAAAATTAGTCACAAATTGACAAATAATATCTCCTGGAGTTTTTGTGTAACTGTGTCACCTTTTGGCTTTTGATATATAGGTCTATACTCTTCCCTGTACCTCCTTTTGCCTGTGGATTTTAGACTTCAGTGTAGCTGGAGGAGAAAAAACATGAAAACTTAGAGGAAACTGCCCAGATTCTTTTAGCGTCTTCTCATACCGAGTGATCTGTTTTACCAGAAAATGGTTTATCCAGCAAATTTAACTGTTTCTGAAATGCATACAAATATGCTCTGACATGTTCCGGTGTATGCAGCATTTGAAATTACTCATCCAATGACACTCTTCAGCCAAGGGTTGGCTATGAGTTGTTCCTATGTGCCTGTGGGCATCCTGTGTGCCATGCTCAGCACAACCTCTGCAGTAACAAGCAGCAGTTCCTAACTTAAAAAGATTGACTCAAAATATTGTTTTGAGTTCTTCTCTGTATATATTTTGTTCTACATGTTTAAGCACTTGGTCATCTCTTTCACATGTGACACTGTTTCAGTTTCCTTGTTGGATAAATTCCCATGCTAACATCAGCTCCCAAGACAACCTCAGGAATTGGTGCAGCACAAACACTCATACATACACATTTCATGAGTCAACCCCTATGGACACACTAAGCAAACAAAAATTGGCAGAAAGATAGAACCATTAGCAAGTACCATCAAAATGAATTTACTGATTTTGTTCTGAATAAACAAGTATTCTGTCTTGGCCTTTTCCAGTTTTAATGTCATTTATTTAAAACTCTTTTCTGTGGCATGTATTTCAAAACAAAAAATCTATAAAGGTCCAGTTGTTTCACCCTCTAAAAGATTACATAGGCATTATAATGACCCAAAGGTGAACATCAGGCTATTAACAAACCCCTAACTAGGTGAGCTTTAATTGATTTGAGGCTTCATAATGAGATTTCACACAGCTCTGTACAGCATGTATCTGCATGGAGTTGAGCCACGTGTGATTTTTAGAGTGTTTATAAGAATTCTTTGTTAGAATGCAATATTCCCTGTAAAAGAGGAGGAGCTGTCTCAGTGCTGCCTAGAAATTACTGTATGATTCTTATATTGAATACATTAAAAATGTGCAAGTGTATATGTGAAAAGATGCATATATACATATATGTATACATATTTGTGTAAGCAAAGATATATATCTATACATATATGCATCTGTTTATTTACCTAAATATATGAAGTTAGAAACATGCATACTTATGGAATTTTTATGTGTTATACAACTTCACAGCTACAGAGAAGAAATCAATCCAGCCATGCTTTGAATACAGGGGTTCTTGAATATTTTTAAAGCCATGACGTGAAGGTAATTTTAATTAGAAGTCCAAAAGAGGTCAATTTTGGATTCCTTTCTGTGCCAGGAAAGGCTAATGTGTAATTATGCTATGCTTTTAGTGTCTCTTTAAAATAAAATCTCATTGGAACAGAAAAGGGTTCAAATAAATGTTACTTTACTTAGGCTCTCAGTGAAAATAATGGTTTTCACAGTTCATTTGCTCTTGGTTTACTTCATACAGCTGTGCATGGGAATCAGGTCTGCAGGTCATTATACAATCTTGATGTTCCTGGCTGAATCATCTGCAGAGATTGATTGAAAACATACTTCACCTTTGATGTGTTTTTTTTTTCCCCCCCGAGTTTGACTTCATACTTAGTTCATTATGGTATTCCTGGAATGCTGAGTCTTTCTGACATTCGTACACCCATGAGGGCAGCAAAAGGTCTAGCTTGCACTAATAGATGCAAATGATATCTAATATACTACACTTAAATAAATCTCAAACTACTGTCTTAAACTGATAAATGACAAGAAATATAAATAGAAAGCAACTTTGGCTAATACTGACATGAAAAATACCATAGAACAAAGATTTAGGTGTTGATTTTTGACCTTAACTTTGCTTATATGCTGTTTCTGGATGAAGTCAAAAGCTTAATATTAGACTGTATTGTATTCATTAACAATCTTTCATATTGAACTGGCCTTACATGTCAAGCAAAAACACATTAAAATGTGTTTTATAACACTAAGAAATGATGTAAATCTCTATTGAGCCTTTACCTCTTCTCATATTGAAGGTTGGTAAATCCTTTCAATTTTCTTTTGTGGAGAGATAAATAGGCCACACAAGAGCCAGAAGGATGAGGCTAAATCATATCTCTGACCAAAGAGTAGTAGGGGCATTAAGTATGTGTGTTTCTGAGGTGGGTACACAGGGTACAGACAGCAAAGCTGGAGACTAGCCCTGCTGAAATGTATCAACAAGAACAGGCTGCCCAGAGAAGTGGTGGATGTCCCATCCCTGGAAATATTTAATGCCGGGCTGGGTGGGATCCTGAGCAACTGGATCTAGTGGGTGGCATCCCTACCCATGGCAGGGCGGCTTGAGCTAGATGGTCTTTAAGGTCCTTTCCAACCCAGTTAATTGTATGATTTTATGATATTTTTGACCAGAATTAATTTCTCCGTGTCTGACAATGGTGTATCAACCATTACCTTATTTGTCCCTATTTTGCATAATTGAGCATAGGTTGTATTTATGAATGCTACATGGAAACACCTTTGAAAGAGACTGGATTATTAAAGATGGAATTGAAAAGAAATACTGAATTTCTGTGTTTGTACCTTTTATGCAAAACATATCTTCCTGGATTTCCCACAAGAGATATGAACATATTACATGATGCTTGGTCTCATCACGGAGACCAAGTTATGGCTGACAATATCTAAAATTTGTGCTCAACCTGAAGTAGATATCAGCCACAGACACTTCCATGCACTTTGTAAATGGCATCTGGATAGGGCATAGCTTGAGTTTGAGGCTCTTTTCTGCTTCCAGGAATAGTTCAATTCTTCTTTGCTTACCCTCAGGCAAATGCAATAACCTCAGAGCTCCAGGTAACATTGGCAGCTGGGGGACGAAAGATAAATTCCACATTCTAGTTGAAACTTGTTTTGTCACTTTGCAGAAAAGAATGCAGGATTCAGGGAATTTTAAACACAAAGCACATTTGAGTGGCTACTCAGTAGCCAAGTCACAAAGGATGTGTCATTCTCTGAGGAGTCATGCTGACTTTTCTGGTTTCTTTCTGGCCCAAAGAATCTTAGTTATTTTATGCCTAGCCTATTACCTCTGACCACTGACCTAACAAGAAAGAAATCCCTTTGGAAGAGGAAGGAATTAATTTTGGTCTCTCACTTTCTGGGGAAGGACTATGTTTTAAATAAATGGTTTAATTGCACTGCGTCCTTCTCAAAAAATTCAGTAGCTATGAAAACACTTCATGTCTTCTGGGGATCTGATCTGGTCCCTGTGCATAAGTTCTACCCTGATAATGCTGACCAGGTCAGGAAGACCTTGAGGGGGATTCAGTGAAGGAAGGCAGCCTGGTCATCAATGTGAGCTTTACAGTGCCATGTTCAACAGTGCAATGTTCAAGCATGTCAGAATATGAGTTCTTCTGCAATTGTCCAGAAGTTAAGCTCTTTGGAAAGTGTAAGGTCACAAAATGCAACAACTGTTAAGACTAGGTACCCTTGATGATTGTATGGCCTCTAAACAGGGGCTTTCAGGAACACCGTTTTGGATGTAGTTGCCAACGTATCAACCTTTCCTCAGCTAGGTGCCTAGAGCCTTTTCTTTTTTTTTCTTTTTTTTTTCTTTTTTTTTTCTTTTTTTTTTCTTTTTTTTTTTTTTTGGGTTTGGAGTCAACCTAAAATCCCAGGCCAGATATCATCTTGCCCCCAAGCAAGACTTGTGTGATCTTGTGAGGTGAGCTTGAGTATGAAACAAGCCCACTAGTTACCTGTCAGTTCTCTGAAGAGCTGGCTGGCTCTCAGCACGTCAGCTTTACAGCTGTTTAAGCATGACAAAGATTTGGAAAGAGGGTTTCTTTTGTCTTCTGAATATGTATAGTGCATTAAAAAAAGAGCTGTGTTTGATTCAGGTTCTGTATCAGCAGGTCAATGTGATGAGGAGTATAATGGTAAAGCAAGATACTCTGGATCAGGTCTTATTTCCACCTGCAGGTAAAATTTTATCCTCAGTGGAAAAACATGGCTATTAATTCACAGAAGGCCAGAATTTCTTCTTATAGTAACGTAGGACGTAAATATTTAGCTATCATATGGAGCACTGCATAATTTAACTATGAACTTACAAGGTTCACTGATGTTCAGATGGATTCTTCATAAGTAAACAAAATATCTCTTTTAATTGTAGAGATCATACTTCCATAGCAATACTATCATATATGCTCATCTCTGAAGAGCTTGCTTTCTCCAAAAGCAGGAAATTATTCTGATAACAAAGAAAAGTACATTTATGCAAATAGCATATACAAAACCACTTCCTTTGAAGAAACAACGTAAACTGTAGGCCAGAAGCTATTTAGGCATTTTAAGTACTGGTTAAAGAATTAGGCATGATCAGTAGAATAATAAAATATTTTTTATCAGCTATTTTCTATGAATTCAAGATGTTACATGTTTTTTCCCCTGGAGGAAACTACCTCCTTGTGGCTGGAGAGTACACTCTACAAGGGAAGAACCACTGCAGTAACCAGTGCATCTTTGAATGGCTGCAGACACTCAAGTGGGGAACCTGCTTCTCTCTGGCAGGACAGGCTGCTGATGCTACATAGAAGAAGGAAATTCTCACGTGATTCAAGAGCTCCTGCTTCAAATGTGGAGATACCCAACAGGAGAAAATATGTGAGGTGTAATTAGGCACAGACCTTTGCATATCAATGTATTTACCAAAGTACTGTGAAGAAGGCCCCAGTATAGAAAAGTGTCTTGAGCTTTGCTTTTACTGGCACCTCAGCTTTCAGCCTTTGTAAAAAGTGCAGCAGAGGAAACTCTGCACAGTCTGGAGAAGGGGGTTTTCAGTCCCACCTGAAATCTGTTCAGATCACTTGTGGGAGATATGAAACAGCCTGTGCAGCCAAAATTGGTATGTTTCAGGAAACAGAAATACCTGCAGGAACAGTCTTTGTGTTCCTGATATAATAATGATCTGATATTCTCTCTGTATTAGGAACACAGGTTTTTTTCCAGTCCTAAATGTAAGCTTCTAACATACTGTGGGCAATGAAGTGTAGCCATGATGAAATCCAGCAGCATATTCCAGCAAACATAATAGCTAAGCATAGACAAATTAGAATAAATTGTTAACAACCCTCTGCAGATGTCCCTACTTTGCTATATACAATGGCTTCCCATTTTTGAGACATCTTCAAGAGAGGTGGGTTTGTTTACAGCATTTTAACCAAATACTTTGCTTTACACTGAGCATTACCCGTTATGGTCAGTATTCAAAAAAGGAAATAGGCAATATCCTTGTACTTACAGAACTTTAACACTGTGGTTAGAGTTTGGGTTGGTTTGGTTTAAAATGAATTGTAATGAATTATATTTTTTGAGAATTTAAATGTGATTCACCAGTTCTTCACTCTTAAGTGGATTATTTTTTAGTGGGAATTTTTGCTAAGGCTCTTCCAATCTACTGTATTTCTGAACCAGATTGCATCCACACAATTTAATTTAATAGCTCCTGATATATTTAGTCGCCATGAATTTCATGAATCCCATTTTGAACCTAAATATATACATATATTTAGGGAGTGTGTAAGCTGCTTGTAGAAGTGAATTTAAATAATTATGTTTGATCTATCTATCAGATCTGAGCACAGGGTAAGACCCTAAGTTTTTCATATTTGTTAGATGAGGTTTTACAAGATGACATTGAAACCATGTTAGAATATGTGGTAAGACTGAGAGTGGTGTAACCATATAGCAATCTATGGGAAAAATATAAAAATAATGATATAACTTCTGCATAAAATGTCAAGGATTATAAAGACATGATTTTGAGATTTAATGTAATTTCAGGCCCTTTATCTTATTTGCTATCATGGACAGAATTTGTGTAAATGCAACTCACTGTTGGTGTTTGGCCACCTGCACTACCTTATACAAAGGCAGAAACCTATTGCTATGTTGCACTCTGCCATGTGAACATCATTAAATTTGTTCACTTCAAAAACCTGTCAGATGTATAATGATTATTTTACAAGTTCATTAGTGATAAAAAAAAATTGCTGAACTCTCAAAGTCTTACCTAATAATTGGAAATAATTAATATTTCCAACTGTATTAGCAGTAGTGTCTCCTTTAAAAGACAATAGCATTTCTGGGTTACTAATATTTCTCAAAAATATTATTTCTGGTGATCACTCTTCCTTCTCTTTCCTCACCTTTCAAAATCGCACACAGTTTTGTTTTTTTTTTTCCCCAGGAAGTCTTAGACATGACTACAAAGCATAGTTGCATCGTTCACCTGTGTTCCCCATCACGAGGTTTTACCAACTGTGTGAAGATAAACAGATGGAGCACTAGAAAAAGTAGATTAGACTGTACTTCTCACCTGATGATAGTGGTCTTTGTCTGATTTCTGAGATTCATATGGATTCTGCATTTGCAGGTCTCAAAACATACGAGCTGCTCCCTCTTACTGTCTTGAAGGGAGTTGTAATAGATAATTATTTTATCTGTGTATGTCTACAGCTACCAAAAAATGATATTCTGTATTCCTTCTTTGGAGAGCAAGACTGGGTTAAAAAAAAAAACCCAAACAGTTTTTTTTAGAGAAAGTAATTTAAAATGACACTTGAAGAATAGTTAGGTGTAGGGTAATCATTTGGTTTGAAAGCCACGTTTCAAGGCTGTCAAATAGTTGATCTTTCTTTAGCTTTCAGGCCTCATGATGTAAACCAGAAAAATTTTCACTCCATTTAACAATACTCTTTTAGTAATCATAACATTATCAAAATTTTAAAGAAGCAGGCTATTGATCTCTTCCTCTGAAACTTTTAAAGAAAGCCATATATTATAGGAAAAGTTCCAGAGTAGATACAGGCTCAGCAGAAAAATTATAGGGTCATTTGATTTCTGTTGTTTCCTTAGAAGTGCTTCTCATAAAAATCATGTCTCAGTCAGAGATGGACAGTCCAGGGAAGGATCATTTAATAAAAAGTAGCCCTCAAGGATCAGAAACATTCTGACATATTGGTGTTATACTAAACACTCTCACCAATGCCTGCAGCTGATTGCTTTAATAGGATTTTTTATAAAGGACACATTAGAAACTTTATTTGTCAGGAGTAGCTACGGTCAATTCTGTTAACCTAAATACATCCTCTCTCCCCTTCATTTATTATATGGCAACAATTTACTACCCTTTAAAATTACACACACAAAAAAAATACATTCAAGTGGGGGTGGAAAGTTAAAAGTTGTTGCAGTATTTGCTTGTTTTGGTATAATATGATCCAGCTGAGATAGGTATAAATTATGGAATATAGAAAATATGGCACTCTGTTCCACCCAGGAATGCAAAAATTACCTCCTTCTTGTGTATATCTTTTTTTATTTTTTGTCATTATTAACTTGATCAGAAAGATGACCCAAATTAGGCAAACCATGAGCCCATTTTGGTGTGTGCAAGTGTTGATTAACTGTTCATAATCAGAAACTTTATTGGTTGTAGTAGTGGATATTGAATTTAACAAGTTTGAAAATTAACTTTATCTCTGACATTTTAGTTCAAATTTATGCCATGTGTTTTTATCAGTGTAGAATGAAAACTCATGCATAGCATAGATCTTTCATGTAAGTAAGGCAAACCTGAACTTGCATTTTGTTGACAAGATGCGTAAGATTCTATGTGTGATGAAGATTTAATTGCATTTTAATGATCAAATGGAAATAATTTCCAGATCTAAAAACAATAATCAGAAATGCTTCTCCAAAGAGATATATCCTGTGCATGACAGGACAGGGTTTCCTCAGGACAGACACCTTTTCTCTGGTAAGAATAAATTATCTTTTTTTGTTTTTTTTCTCTAAGGTTCCTGGATGTCAGATGCAGTTGTAGGGCAGTTAAAGGAGAATGAACATAGAGCAGGAAATTCAAAGGGATATGTCCATGATTGCCTGTTTTTAGTACTATAGTGCTTCTATAACGTTAAAAATATTATTAAAAATAAGATAATTTTTTTTGTGGAATAAATAGTATATTCTTTATAGTTAACTGTTCTAAAAAGGAGTTATTACTTGTGAATAACACTTTAAGAGACATAAACTGTATTAGCTCCATGTCCTTAAACTAGCTAAACACCCATTTATTGGAAATGCTTTCCAATAAATGGAATGCATTTATTTGAATGCAGAGCAAGGAATATTAAATTTGTTAATGCTTGGACTTTTCTCTGTTCTTCCAAGCTTCCACAACAATGCCAGAGTGCAGGATGATGTGTATGACTTCCTTGTAAGCCACCAGGCAATTTACAAGCAAAGAATATGTGGACTATGTGAGTGACTGACTGCACTAAAGGTCTGTTTGGAGGTTTAAAATAAATTTTCCTGACGATGCTTAGTGGGGCTAATGTCTCATTTAAAAAAAAAACCCAATGATGCAAACTAATGATTTTAATGGCTTTTCAAGTGTAAGTGTCAAAATTCTGAATCTTAATCCTTTATGTCAAAGTTACATTTTAATGTAAAACAAGAAAATTAGAGCAAATGGAGTTCTTCATCTTTAGACCATCTGAGGACTGAAGTTGTTCATTGTACTGTAAAAGAAAGAAGAAGAAATATTTTTTAATAAGAAATGCAATATTATTTAAAAAAATTTAAAGAGTCTTGCCTATAGACATAAGGATCTATGCAACTCTTCTGACAATATGATTTTTGACAGATGAGGCTTATAGCCACTCATTCCCTTCACATTGAAAAAAATCACAAAATTATAATTTTAACTCTTTTGTAAAATAAAATCCATAGTCAAGATAAAAATTAAAAAAAAAAACAACAAAAAATGGACTGTATAACTTTCCTCAATGCATTTGTAAAACAGTAGGTGCTCCATTTCATAAAATATTTGCTTCCTAGATTTTCAAAGTTTACAACTTTTCTCAAAGAATTTAACTGGCATCAAGCAGATAAATTTTGCCTAACAGCTGAAAGTGTTAGTTACTGTTTTTTCTTCAGTAAGTTTTTTTAATTATTATTTCTTTTGTAAGTTAAAATCCACTGGCTTTGAGCTTTACAACTGTGCTTTGTTCCTGTACTGTTCTCAGCATGCAAAATATTTGGAAGGTGGGGATAAATGAAACTCTTCAGATTCAGCTATTTTAGAGCTTATGAAATATTAAAAAATAATACAAGGAGATGCATAACAAACAATAGTAAGAACTGAGTTGAGATGATCAAGTGCTTTATTTTTCTCATCGTGCATTCTATTAGTCTTTATTTTAATATAACAATGTCATAATAGAAGAAAATAGATCAAAATTAGTAAGGGAAGTTGCTTCATGGATATGTTTAGTTTATACAGTCATAGTCCAAAATGATGAAAAGAGCAACGCCAGTGCCACAGCTGTGGTTTCACAAACTTTCAGTTTTTCTAGTAAGTGAAAAAAAAAAGCACATGAAAAGTTATCAGATTACTTAAGAGATCCAAATTTCTAATAAAGACATGAAACAATTATAATTTGTAGATGCCTCAAAAGGTTTCAAGTCGAAGAATTGATAGGGATATGTATAGAAAACTGGGATAGATAACAAAAGTTCAAGGTGGCATAATGGCTGCAGGCACTTCTGTGTGCTTTGGAAAGACTCTTAAAAGGTTATTGGTAGAAAGGAGAAACCAGGGAGGTAATGCTCATCTTGTCTCTGGAACTAATCTTTTTCTTGTGCATTCCGGAAAACGCCTCACAGGCAAAACATCACCTCTAACCTTGTTTTCTGTTCTGTGTATTTTATTAACCTTTCTTTTCCAAGTCTATGGTTTTCACTCGAGTGCAGTCCCAAGAGCAATCTAGGTTGACTGATTATTATTTTTTTACAATGAGTAAGGTGTTACCATGATATTAGTTCAGCAAAAAGGCCATGCTTAGTTGCCATGGCAATTAAACAATAATAACTGCAGTCTTTACTTGTCTATCAGAGTTGTCAATCCAGCTCCTGCTTCCTAGTGCCAAATTTTACTTTACCAATTTTTTTTTTTTTTGGTCAATATTGCTTCATTCAGGTGATGCAGCTGAGCTTGTTCTGAGGCAGGAAACAAGCAGCCGTGGGCCTGTTGTAGCTGGATACAAGTCTAGGCACCCATGGCTTGGGTCAGCGTTGGTCAAGTGCTAGACTAGAGGAACCAAATGAGCTAATCTCTGTCACAGCTGAGATGACAGATAAACATATGTTAAACTCTATGCTTACAGTGACCTTTGGGAAGCAGAGGCAACATTTCCTGTCAAAATTCTACATGACCATGAATATCCTTGGGTTTCCAATATTTTGAACCTTCTGGGATTGATTTAGGCACAATCTCCTGCTCTGTAGCTTCTGTGCAAGGGAAACCATTACTGTGTTCATAGATCCAATGCAGCTGTGGTTCACATGAGTAGGGATCACATATCTCAGAGATGCTTCAGAGCAAGGTCCAGAAGGTGAACAAGGACACAGCTTCAGAGCAGCAATACCAAGTGACATATTCTCAGCAGCTATTGCTCACACCTTGCTGATAAAATAAATGTGGTCTATGCACATCTTTTGTCTTTATGCTTTCACTTTGTGGGACTGCACCTGATTAAAGAAATGTTCTAATCAATGAAGCATCTCTGGACACGCAAAACCAGCTCACTTAATGTGTTAGACTATCTGAAAGATGGCAACTGCTGGTGTTCTCTCTGACAATAAACTGGTCTTTCTGAAATACATTTAGTAAATAGAAACTGTCTCCCAAGTTGTAGACCACCTTTTTTTTTTTTTTTTTTTTTTTTTTTTTTTGAGTCTCATAATAAGAATCCAGGTCAATAATCTGATAACACATATTTCAGGAATTCTACAGCTGGGACACAAAGTTTGTTATTGTGTTGGACATTTTCATTCACATCTATCATTTATTAGAAGGCTGTTTGAATAATCAGATTACCAGATACAGGTAACTTGTTTTACAAATGGTAGTATGACTTTTTACTTTTCAATACTTTTTTTCTTACCAGTATATATCAAAACGTTCACATTCTAAATTAACATGCTGGCATGAAAGTAATTAGTTTGTCAATCAGTTACTGAAGGAACAGAAGTTCAAAAAGCTGAAGAATGAAAAGAAAACTCCTAAAATATATCTACCAGTGAATGGAAACTTTTCTTCTATCAATACTGGACTACTTCAATTATTTCCAACCCAGATCCCCAAAACTTTACATTTCCATATCCATATCAGGGCAAGTACCTTACAGGGGACTATGGTCTGTGCTAGTGTCTCCTTTTGACAGCCTATAATGACTTCTAAAGATCTCTTGGCTCCAAATTTTGTTGGAATGTTCTCATAAATGTTGAAGCACGTTTAGGCTAGAAGGAATATATGAAGGAACAAATGAAGAAACAGTCTCAAAGAGTTTCTTTATTTTTTATTCTGACAATCTCTTCTCATTATTACTGGAGATCACTTCCACCCTTGCTTTGCCTGAGAGCTTCCATACTCAAAATTTTGTCTTCTCTGTGTCTTCATTTATGTCCCTTTTACTTTCTTATTTTGTCTTTTCATTCTCCTTATCTCCTTCTAACAGTACATCCCTTGGTTACTTTGCCTCTAGTGCTGCTTGTTTTGCAATCCTGGACCTGCTATGATGTTGACCAGCTATCATTCACTCCCCCTACAATCTTCTGGCTTTATATCTTTACACCTCAGGCTTTTCAAGAGGGACTATCTGCTGGCTTCTGGTGATTCATCAGAACACAGCACTGTATCCTAGATCTTCATTGATATTTCAGGGCTTCTGTGATAACAATCAGAAAAATTTGGGGCTACTTCAGTTAACTGTAACCACACTGAAAGAACCTGGAGTGCACCTTGTCTAAGGAACTTGTCTTGAACTGCAGGAAAGGAGAAGTGAACACTGCCTCTATTGTTAAAAACAATAAACATCCTGAAAAGACACTTCACCAGCAGTGCTCATCCCAGAAAACATGAAAGTGGAGAGAGAGAGAGAGAGAATGTTTTCCTGAATTCCAGTGACCCATTATATCAGATTTGCCTTCACCATGGCCAGGGATTCACATTCGTGATAAACTAACAAAAGAGATTTTTTTTTAATAACAGTCAAGTTGTAACAGGGTCAGACATACAACAGGAGAACGTGTCACAGCTGCTGACTCCTCAGTCTAAACAAAAACAAATTAACTTCTCGACCTGTTTGCTTATGGAGGGAAAGTGCCTCAGCCCAATATTTGTAAGGCTACATTTGTTGACCGCTGAAAGATGCAGTCACACTGCTTGCAGAAAGAGATTCAATACCCGACAACAGGCAAATTTTAATTCTTGGCTTACTTAATACCCTTCTTGAACAATCTCTTCCTTACAAGAACAAAACCAGGGATTTGAGTATTATTTGTCCCTTTCACTCAAAATGAAGCAAGTTAAAAGAGAAGGGAGAATAAATCTGTGCCTTGAAAAAATAAAAGAATTCTGTCTTGTTCAGATTAAGCCAAAATGTTTTCAACAGCATAAGCAAAGAAAAATCCTTTCAGCAATGGAGGCAAAATTAATATAAAGAGTACTTGTAGAAAATATTTTCTAACTACTGTCCGAAATGAGAAAAAGTATCCATGTATTATTTTCCTACAAGCATGAAATTATTGTATTAATATTTTTTAATTCCCTAACAGCACCTTCTACCTAAAGGATTCTGATTTATACTTCAACTAATTCTCTCCCTAAGAAAAAGCTGAAGGCAGCATTATGGAAGTTTGGAATGCCTGTAGGTATGATTTCACAATGTATGCTGTTGTGTAACAGGACCTTCTCTTGAGAGTGTATTTTCAGTCAAATTTTTTTATAATTCTATAAACTGTATCAGAATCAATATGTTGAACTGAATTTTGCTAGTTTATCAATTTCTGAATTTAGGAGAATTTATTATGTTCTGCATATACTTTGCCAGACCCTAAACTTATCTTCTCTAGCTCCAGAAATATGACACACAGCCAATACAGGAAAAAAATAAACAGAGACTCCAGCTGTCTTTCTTAAAATCAATATGTAGTGTATTGTTCTTGTTTTGCTGGTTTGAGTTTTTTGCACCTCTGTGAGGAAACAATCTTAACAGTACCTTCTCAAAAAGGATTTTCAGTTCAGTATTTTATAATAAAGCTCTCTTTTCTTCTTCCCTTAGAGTAAGAAATAAAGAGCCAGTTGAAGGACCATATGGCTTAGAAGTTCTCATTTGTTTAGTTAGATGATACCACAGACAGGAAATCAACGTATAGGAATTTCACAACCACATTTCCATCTGTTTTATGTGGGTGATGCCATCAAAGAAGCTGACAAGTCTTAGCAATACTCCAGCATATGTCAGCTTTTGGTAGTGCTATAGGTCCAAAGTCCATTCTCACACCTGCTTCAAGCAGCAGCAGGAGCCAAAACTGGAGATGATCTCTGTGGAAGGCCTATGGTTATCTCTGAACTGTGATATTTCTGGTTTTAGCTGTGTTTGATAAAATATGCTATCGTTTCTCGTGGAAGTTCTGGTGTAATTAGTACCAGCTGAAATGAATTTCAGTATACAAAGATCAAAACAAGATTCTTTTATAACATGCTGATGGGCTATAAATCTGCTCATCAGGTGCAGGATCTACTGAGCGTTGCAAGTTACTGGAGAGCATGAAAGCCCCTTTCTGAAATCAGACATTAAATCTCACAGTCCCTGTGTGCTTTGAAGTCATTCCCACTCTCCATGTCTGGAGGGTGCAAAAGAAAACCAAAGTTGGATTTGTATGTCATGCAAAAGGAGAGATCAATTGAAACATTTAAGATTATTAGTGTAATTTACATGTAATGGAAAGTCTTGTAGCTATGCTAGTTCTGATGATTTTCTCTCATATAAAAGAAGTTCAAGCTTCTCATTCTACTTGCTTTTCTCAAAATACCAGAGAAATGGTCAATTACAGATTCAGCCTTTAAAGAGGAATTTAATCAAGAGAAGGGAATTTTAATTCTTGTATAAATAATCAACTGAATTTTGCAATTTGCATTCATCTGCTGGTGCTTTCACTTGCAGGTCTTAATTAGGATCACTATTGCATCTTGTAGACAGCTAGACTATTAGTATTGTTGGTAGCTTGCCACTATATTTGGCAGTCCAACAGAATTGCAAAAGCTGAAAAATAATCCTATTAAAAAAGTCAGTAAAGCCAACATCCTTTCTGAAAGCTTTAATCTAGGTTTCCATATGCTGTACCTTTGCTGAGGGTGAAAATTATCAACCTGCTGCTCTGCTTCCATCTATCAGATCATTTTCTATGAATACTATCTCAGAAGAAATTTTTTTTTTTTTGCTATCAGTCTGGATATTGATTATCATTTTAAGAGTCTTCTGCCTTTCATGTAAGCACTCTCGAGAAGGCTGTTTAGGTCTAAAGAGGCAACTTTTATTGCTTGTAATTACATTTAGACTATTTGATGGATGCATTCCTTAAATGAAAACAGAAGGTATTTTCACATTTTTGTTGTACTTTTTACCATCTTCCTTCACAAGGCTAAATTTATTGGCAAATTTGGAATTTGCTAATTATAAGGAACAGATATTTAAAATCAGGCAGACTATAGTACACAGAAGAGGAAAGTCTGGAGAAAGACAATGGCAATTCTATTTTTGTCACTGCTATAAATCTTTTAGACCAATGGTTCTTCCATTTCCTTTCTTATCAACTCCTGTGTCCAAATAAAGTGTAAACTCCTCTTAATGACTAGTTCACTCTATAAGTTTGTATAATATCCAGTATAACGAGCCTTCAGTATTTCTTGGGAGCTAGATGGAATATCAATAAAAACAACAAATAATAATTATTATAACGTAACAGAAAATATTTAGTTACTCATTAAGCCTATCTACAAAAGATATCAATTACTGATTAAGCACTATAGAAAAACGAACTTCAGATGGAAATAGCAGAGAGTAAAGATCCAGGGAATCATGCAGCTACAAAGGGAGCAAACCAATCTGTCTTATCTTTGTTTGCTAGAGAAAGAGCATCTCTATCTCCTGATCCATTATGATGACATTGGAAAGGACATTTCCCTTCCCTGTGTTTCAGGTTAGAAGAGTATTGTGAAGTAGCCGAAAGAAATTAGAAGGCAGTGGTTTCTTAAGTGATTTGGGTACTGAATTAATGCAGAATTTCTGGGAAGTTTTCACCTGAATAAACTGAGTATGTTGAAGAATCCCCTATGTGGTTTGAATATCATCCCAGCATCTAACAGCCATGGAAACTCTAAATAGGACCTCCATGGTACAAAGTCAAATGTCTTTTTTAATCTCTGCTACAGATGAAATCTAGAGAAAAATGTAGACAAAACAGTATTTACCAGAAATATTTTTTCTTTTGTATTGTTCTGTACTTATTTTATCTTTAGTGATATCTTCCCAGGCAGTTGGAATGTGCAGTGGTTTCATTCCCAGTAGCAAGTGAATTTTTCCTTATTCAAGTGATTTGATACAGTACATTACAAACACAGCAAAATTCACAGCAGTAAGAAATATATTCACTTTATCTAAAGATGCTTTCAGACTTTCCTATCAATGCCAGTATTTGTAGCCACTCTTTGCAGGTATATCTCCTCTCCTCTCCTCTCCAAAACTTTTTTTATTTTCACAAAAATGGTTCATACAGTTTGTATTAGAAAGCCCTTTAAAAATTTATCTCCTGCTTTACACACTTAAAGATAAAGCATTAAAAGAAGAAACAAAAAAGTCTTTACAGACTGTTAAAAATATAGTTGCAGAAAAAGAATTCTTAGCCTTACACTCTTACTAGATGACTTTTAAGGTAATAAAATGCTTCATCTATAAGTTGGTATTTAATTACCTGAAAATGTTATTTATTACCTTAGGCAGTCCAGTTCTATACCGATTATCTTTTTATTATGGTACACAACATAAAGGTTCATATATGCAGAATTTTTTTTCTTTTAGGATTTGTAATCCATTATGTAAGATGGTAATTATATGGGGAAAAAAAAGATAAATCAAAAGTAGATTAAGAACAGGTTTTTATGAACAGTTTGGAAGGAAAGAAAGGAAATTTCATATCTACCTGTAGAAACATTGGCATTTTTATCCTTATTGGTTTTTATACATCTAAATAAAATGACCAGTATTGAGAAATTTCAATAATAGTCTTTATTTAAAACAAGTCTACCTTCATTAATTATTATAACTCCATAAATGGAAGATATTGCTTCTCATTGGTTTAATTATTCCCCTGAAACACCAGTCTGAGCTGCCTGACGTAAGAGTACGAGTAACACAGGAGTAGCATAAGTTCCTTTCTCTGGAGATGTACTGTGACCTCCTGCAGTGCCACTGGAATTTTCCATGTGCTCAGTGTGGTGCTGTAAAGGATCACAGTCACCAGTGCTGGTTCCCAGACCCTCTTAGGAACCATTTTTATGCACCAGTTGGCTAAAAGACCTTTGTGCTGGCAGGAAAAGGCAAAAAAGTGTTGATATTTCTGTGGTCTGACAGCCGAGAGAGCTGGAGAGGGGGCTGGAGGCACGGGTGGGTTCTTGATCCTCCACATGGGCTTAGGTTATGGGTTAGAGCCACCACAGTAATATCAAACAGGAACTCTGTGTTCCCTACTAGAGATGATAAGAAAGGAAACAAAGATGACAGGTTAAGGCAAAATCATTATAAGCAAGGATCATGACTAGTAGATGCAAAGCACAAGAAAAATGTTTTTACTGGCATCATAGCTAGGCTTTCTAGAAAGGAGTAAAAATAAACTCTTTTTTAATGATGATTGTTTTGTGGCTGGACACGAAATTATAGTAAACAGTATCTATTACATAGAAATACTCACCAAATCTTGTCTGAGTAATTCTAATAACAA
This sequence comes from Climacteris rufus, assembly GCA_013398175.1. Classification (NCBI taxonomy): domain Eukaryota; kingdom Metazoa; phylum Chordata; class Aves; order Passeriformes; family Climacteridae; genus Climacteris; species Climacteris rufus. Next base: position 108,440 of record VZRZ01007409.1, on the reverse strand, counting down.
ATATAATTGGAGAACACTATATGTAAGCAGTATCCACATGACAGAAAAAAAAAGGAAAAAAATAAGAAAAAAATAGGACAAGAAAATCAAGTTTTGTACAAGTAAAAAAACCCCAAAGTTCCAGTTCTAGAGAATGAAGCTTAGGCCTATTGTTCCACCTCACTATAGGAAGAAGGAGGTTGATACTTCTGCACAGTGTCCAGAGGCTTCTGCACAGTCTCCAGAAGCTCCTTCTGAACCCAACAAGTCTGTGATTTCGTATGACTTTGTGGGGGCAACCCAGTTGTGTTTTTCATGTATGCTCCAAAAGAAGTCCACCTCAGTGACTTGCAATCATTTTGGAATTTGCTTTGAAGATGATTATGGCAATTTTTAATACATAAATTTATTACTGTAGGAAATTTTATGTATTTCTGATGTTATTCCTTTCTCCAAAGTTAGGCTGAGAAGTATTTTCAGTATATAACATGTGAAAAAAATGAATACAAAAATTCTTATTGCTTTCCTGCTTTTGTGGATATATAGTAAACATTTTCTAATACCTGCCATAGATAGAAGGAGAAACTGCAATACTGAAGATAATAAAATTAAATTACTCTAGTTCCACTAGTTTAAAAGAATAAATGGAAGAAATAAGGAAAGTTGTACTTTATTGACTTTCCAACCTAGAATCGTCATACACTGATTACTGTTAGAAGAGGAGCAGGTGGTCATTTAAAAGTCAAAAGACAAAATAGAAAACCTAATCTGATTACTTCTACTGCCAATATCATAAGGTCACTGTCAAGCTTTTTGCTGTCTGACTGATGACTTCTGCTCTTCCAAAGCTGGCTATGCTCCAGGTGGTGCCTGAGCCTCCACAGCCCATCCACAGATGTTTCATTAAAGAACCAGGATATTAATAGTGTCCCAGTAATTCCACATCAACTTTTCTGCACTGGCTCCCTCACAAGACTGTGAAGCAGACCCTGTCCCTCACACACCAGCTGGCTCTGGTCCTGCTGGTCTCTGCCCATCTGCTTTTGCCATGTGCTGACCACTATGCTCGATTGTTTTTCATTTCTAGACCAGTGGCCAAGGTGGTCTGTCTAAGCAGGTTTAACATTGCTATGGACCAAGCAATGTTCTAATCTTTACACATAAAAGTAGAATTCAGAACATCAGAAATACAAACAAAGATTAATGCCATACTGGTGAAAACATATATGGACTGTTATACAACCGAAATACCATTTTCATATTTTCCTGATGTGAGACAGAACCACAAAAATAAATGTTCATCTTACAAAATTTGGACTCTGGGTCCCAGAATTATGAAATTAGTGTAATTATATCCCAAACATACTTATAGCAAATCTTTCTGACTCCGCAATTAGAACTTCAACTGATCTAATTATGTGATGTAATGGTGTAGAGTAATTATGCATAATGACACAATTATAATTTGTGATTATATCATAAAAAGGATTCTGAAACTTTCAGAAAGAATATTGGGCACAAACTGTCATTCTTTGTTTTAAGCTGAAAGGATTCATCTGTTTCAGACATTAATTCAAAAGTATTTATGTGATGTTGCAAGTAAATTCTGTATTAGCTAGGAAAAAAAAAAAGGATGAGTGAGAGATTTCGTTCCTTAAAAATTATTTATAAGGACAGGGGAATGTGGCATTCACTGCAGCAGTGTCTAGAGCTGTTTAAAATGTACTTTTTTAAAAGCTATGAAAGGAAATTTTTACTATGCCTGTTAGAAATTCTGACCGAGTATTCAGTCTTGACAGTTTTCATCACAGTACCTGAGCACCCTTCCTGGTAGTTACTGAGAGCATCTTTATAAAGCAGTGCTATATATAAGAACAGATAGCAGTGAAACTTCAGGAATTTATATAAGAATATTTTTATAACAGGAAAACACATTTTATGGCAAGTATGAATCTTGTTATTATTTTTCAAAAGAGATTTTCTCCAGCTGAGAGCAAACAATACACAACCACTACAGAGATGTTGAAGGTGGAATAGCTCTCTGGAGACATCTGCCAGCTCTTATATTTCTCACTGAGTCTAAAGTCACAGTTGATGAAAGCAGTTCTGTCTTCCCTATCTAAACAGTGGGAGTGGAGCCAAGTGACTCTCAATAGCACCATGCCATCGAGCCTGGGGAGGCCTGGAAAATACTGAGGACAAATCCACTTGTTCTAATATTGAGAAATATCCCAAAGTAATTTCAGACTACCTTTGGAGGCATCCCTATAGCTCACTCTTACATATTTTTTAATTGTGGAAGTGGAGGCAATGAACACTGCACTTTCTGTAAATTAACTCCACACGTCCTCTATCTTATTATTTGCAAGAAATTAATTATAATACCAAACCAGCAAAATCTTGTAAATATACCTCTTACACAGTTGGGCTGTTTGAAATGCTTTTCAAACTTGTTCTAAACCATCATTCAAACGTGGCATTTGCAAACAGTAGGAAAATTTGATTCTAAAGATAATTCTAAGATGACGTTTGTCACTACATGTGGGATTAATCTGACTAAATTGTGGACATCTGCTTTGAGTTAATTGTATAGGTGTACCACTGTTATTGTGGTACATTTGTGAATGTAGTCAATTCTTATTTTCCTGAAGTAGATTTTTCAAAAAACTCAGGTGAATGAGACTGGAAATGTCTATTCTCAGTTTATATAGAATAAACAAGTTCATTATGCTCAATGACAATGGGATTGCTTTCTTTTTGCACAGTGATATTAGAAAAATTACTGGTGAATTTATTATATAGCCTGTATTTTTCACTGAAAAAGATGCTTTGCATGTATATCAGCTTTTGCAACTCTTAAGTAGAATTTTTCATGGGTAATTAATTTATGATTATGTCTGAATTATGTGAACTTTGATACTATGGAAGGCTTTTCATTGTGAAAGATGGTTAAAAGTGCAAACATTGCCACAGACATTACTATCTCTGTTGCCCTTGAAGTGCTATTCTGAGCACTACTTCTCCATAACTGAGTTTCAGTCAAGTTGTTGTATCAGTCTAATAGTTGCAGCAGACAGAGTTTTGAAAGGAGAGATAATGTCCTTTATTACACCAATTGATACAGCCAGGAAAAAAAAAAATCTTTGAGCCTTAGAGCTTTACAAAGAGACACAGAGCAGAAAATCTTACTTTAATGTTTAAAACATTTTTCTGGTAAAGAAGATTTTCCCTCCCTTAGCTCTCTTTTTCCTTGAGTTACTTTAATATAGAATATATTTTTGTCTTTCCTAGAAATCCCGACTTCTCTTTTCTATTTCTGAACTGGATAAATAAACCAGGAGAGAAAAGCCAACAACATATAAAATCTAAAGAACTATTTATTTAAGTATTTACCAGGGCATTGAGCAATATGCAGCTAATAGAGGAAGGATGAACAAGATTTAAAGAAAGATTGAGGGGCAGTAATCTAAGAAGGTATACTTCCATTGAAATAGATCAGATCTTAATTTTCTTATTCTGTGAAGATTTTTAAGGTTTCAGTAATTATCCTTGTGATTAATAAGGTCAAACTGAGAATCCAAGAATCCAAGTCACAACCCCAGGATAATATACTTTACTTGGAATGCAGAAAACACAGACTTGCAGTTGTGTTCAGTCATTCTGCCTTTTTTCAGACCAAGCAGCTAGTATTGGCATGATTCTTGGTTTGAAGTAAATATGACATTTTATCTTAAACCACAGAAATCTTGTTAACCATGTCCCTGTGAAAATTTTCTCTTCTGGCAACTAAAAGATTTCTTAAAAGACTCCTAAAAGGATTTCCAAATCAGTTTTTTTTTTTTTTTCTTCTAACAGAGAGTGGGAAGAATTAAATAAATAGAAAGATATGGTTTGCTCACTGTGACAAAGAATAAAAAGGAGAAAGATTTAGGGAACAAGAAGATCTGGTGTGAATTCTTTCAAAAGGGAAAAGGTGAGAGGATATCCTCATAGAATGGCTAATAAAAGGGAACAAAGGAGGGGAATGCATGAGTGATACTGCAGGTAGATAGCGCTCAGTTTCTCAGAAAGTAGTTATTGACAGACCCTGGCACAGTCTCCCAGACAGTAGCTATGGAAGGAATAAAATAATTCAGAATGACAGTGTGCCAAAGAAGACTGAAAATGGGGAAAAACTGATTCTGATGATGAACAAAACAACAATAATATGAGTATTGTCCAATCTCGGTCATGAGAAACTTCAACTGTTTCATATAACTTCATTAGTACATAAAGAATAAAATGTGTTAAATGGCATTGGCTTTCCTTACTGTTTCTTTTCTTAATTAATACATCTGACAAATTAGTGTACATTTGGTGCATATATAGAGTGCAGCAGCAATGACAGCTTTAATTAAATAATCAGTTGTTGTGCATTATGTAGCTACTTAAGATTATTACTCAGAAGATTTTCTTCATTATCTACAGCTTTGAAACCTAGATAAAAGATATAGAGACATTCTACTGGACAGTTTCCAAAGAAATTGCAAGAACTTTGCAAGTATTAAGTGCTGAATCCAAAGCAAATATTTAGCAAGCTGACCTTTTTAATCTTTTTTATTTTTACTGTTAATAAAAGTCAGGCAAGAAGATTTGAATTTAGATATCCAGAGGAAATTTGCCAAGCTTTGCAGTTTCAGCTGTTCCAGGATCTCATTTGGTTCTTTTAAATGAAGAGTGGTGGGTTGGAAGAGTCACTCTGTATATTCTTGATGTCATTTTGGCATCAAACCATCCTTTTCAGGAAATCACATTCTGAAAAAAAGGTAGGAGATGGCCACAGAAGTATTATGTGATAAAGTGCTTGGAAGAATAATTACAGCTGATTAAGTTGAAGCATTGTTAAAAGGTCACTTTTCCTGGAAATTTACTGTACAATCTTATGCTAAAATTTTGATTGAAATATTTCCATCATTCAAGGTCATAAGCACTCTCAAATACATTCCCTTAGTTACTTAGAGGCTTTTGAAATATTCAAGTCAATGTTATTACTGTAAAGCCAAGAATAAATTTTCAACTTGCATTGAAAAGCCTATTACTAAAAATAGGTTAGTGGAACTTAAGGACAAATACTCTCACAAAAGCATATGTGACTCTAGGTGAGGAACCAGATGATCAATGCTGATGAACAAATAATGAGAATATTTGGTAACCTTTGCCAGCTGCAGCTGTCGATATGTAGAAATCTCTGGCCTGAAACCCTAAAATTCTTGGAATTATTTGTGGCTGATATTTGTTTATGGGCAGGAGTGACAATAGTCAAGAGCTCCCCAAGAAACTTACCTGAGACAAAGCCTCTTTCATGGCCAGAAATCTTGTGCTGTCTTTTCTGCATGAGTAAAAAAGACTGTATCAGACCATGTCTGTATGATTATTAAGTGGTATCTTGAGGAACACTGGTTCAAAATACACATTTTTTTTTTAATGATATATATTTTGATGAAAAATTCAACTTGAGCCAGCAGTGTATGCTCACAGCCAAGAAAGCCAATGGAATCCTGGGCTGCATCAGAAGCAGTGTGGTCAGCAGGTCAAAAGAGAGGATTCTCACCCTCTTCTCTGCTCTTGTGGGACCCCACTGGAGTTCTGATGTCCCCAGCATAAGAAGGATGTGGAACTGTTGGAGTAAGTCCAGAGGGGAGCATGAAGTTGAAAAGAGGGCTGAAGCACTTTCCCTATGAGGTCAGGCTGAAAAAGGTGGGACTGCTCATCCTGGAGAAGAGAACGTTGTGTGGAGACCTCAGAGCAAACTTCCAGTACCTGAAGGGACCTACCAGGAAGCTGGAGAGGGACCTTTTGTCAGGATGATTGGATAAGGCCTTGAGCAACCTTGTCTAGTGGGGGGTGTCCCTGCACATGGCAGAGGGAGTTGGGACAAGGTGATCTTTAAGGTCCATTCCAACTCCTTAACATTCTGTGATTCTATGATATAGTGACTATAACGAACGTATTCAGTGCATAACTACCTGGATACTTTCGTAGGAAGAAAGCCATTCTCTATTTGTTAAAATAGGCATCTAATCTATGGCTGATTTTTCAGACTTGGTGTTTTTTCTGGAAAATGTACACTTTACCCCAAAATACAGCTCTGCCCATTGCAACTGGTTACATCCATAACTTGTGATCAGGAAATCATGTTCTCCATGGCCAGCCAATGCAATTTGCCATCTCACACTTAATATGAGGCTTGAATAAAGAAGTGAGGGCTTGAAAGTTTAGTTTAAGTTCTTAGATAGAAACCACCAGAAATAATGACAAAAATATTTTCTATTTTCTTCCAAATGGCAGGAAGTTACTGTGTCATTTCTTCTGGGTTTTTTTGGTTTTTTTTTTTTTTTTTTTTTTTTTTTTTTTTTTTTTTTTTTTTTGTGGCTGGAGAAAAGATGAGGCTGCTGAATGGAAATGGTAGAAGAGTGGGTTTTCTAAAGATACAGGGCTTTGGCTCTTGGAAAAACCCGATGTTTTAGACTGAGATACACTTGAACTCTGTAGACATTTCTCTTAAATAGATGTGAATCATGCCTTGAAAAATCCTGCTTCGTTCCACTGGCTATAAAGGGAATTTAGGAGTCTGGCCCAGTTCTAGATGTTTACAGTACAGCTGTCTCTGCTTTGGTTTAGTCTGCCCTGCAGCCCGGTGTGTCTGGGAGATGGAACAGTGTTATTGCAGGCAGTCAGCTGTAACTGTGGTGGAGTGTGAATTTGAAGCAGTGCAATCTCTTTTACAGAAAATCCTAAATTGTAATCCCCCATTTTATTTCTCAGTCACGAGATAAATAGGTATCCACGGCTATCCATTTCAAGTAAAGCAAAGATCGTTCTTCGGGGGAGCTCACTTGAATGCAATCTTAACATGTATGAAGTATATGATTTAGATAATAGCAATGAAAATAATAATAATGTAGCATCCTTATTTTAAAAAAACCAACCAAACAAAAAACCAACCAACCAACCAACCAAAAAAAAACCCAAAAAACCAAAAAACAACCAAAAAAACAAAACAAAACAAAACAAAACAACAAAAAAAACAAACTAGCACAAGCTCACTTGCAAATTAACCAGACTGAAGGCTGTGATGTCAGGCCACATAATGTCTGAAAGTTGCATGACTTTTGGAGGATCCTCTCTCTGCTGTTGGAAGAAAAATCTGACATGAATTATGTGGATCTGAAACTTTCAAAATTAGAAGAATTCTCAGCTGGTGGCTTTACATTTACTCTTAAGGTATGAAGTGGGAATTTGTTGAGTGAGTTGACTCACTGATATTTTTCTCAGAAGGATGCATACACATTGCACTAAAAATGCAAAATCAGAACTAGAAAAATGAGCAACAGTTGTTTAGTCCCTTCAACATCTGTTGTACTACTGAGAATATTTTCTTGGTGGTATTTGAGCATTTACTAACAAGTGAACAAATCTGATTTCCTAGAGCTTATTATCAAATAGAAAAAAAATAATAAAATTAACTCTGAGCTTTTAAAATTATATTTAAAGCCAAATTTATCGGCCAAAAAATGTTAATTTGTTTCTAACATTTTTATGAAAACAGGAATAAAAGGAAATAAATATCTTCTGGTTACGTTCAAGAATGTATTTACCATGTTTGCAAGTGGCACTTTGAAAGACTGATTAGCGTTTCCTCTTTGGTGGTTTCATGATTGTTCCTGAATCCTTGATCATTTCATAAATCATAATTAAGTTTCATAATCCCTCATGCTATAAGCAAATATGGTCAGTCTTCTATGGTTAATAGATGAATAAGAACATTAAACTGCCATATGCTGACATTCCAGATATCACTTTTTAAAATATCTAATTAAAAAATGTATTGTCTTGATAAACTTTGCTACCCAAAAACAGTTAAAAAATTGCAATGATGTTTGTACATCAGTGTTGGACAAAGACACTGAAAGAGGAATGTATTACTCTTTTCTCATCATCCAAAGTATTTTCAAATATTTCTTCCTGTAACAATTTTTCCTATTTTATTCCATGGCATCCTTCATTTCTGCCATATCAAGGTGGTTTTATGTAGTTAACACTTTATTTCAAATGTAAATTATTTCTTATAATGAACTTTCTGGCAACTGATGCTAATTTTCATAAATATTCCCCATTATTAATTTAAATGATCAGATCAGTACTTAGAAGACAACTAGTTATGGAAAACAAAACACAGTTATTTTAGTAATCTGACCACTAACTGCTGTGAGCAATTTATGAGTGCATGCTTTCAGGATAGAACCACATTGTGTCACTGAGAGAAATTATGCACTGGCATGAATAAAATGGTAACTATTATCATACCGATAGCATCTCTATTTCTAATTAGGCTCTAATTACCCTTACAGCATTCTTAATAATTTCTAAGATTTTTTTATTACTACTACTACTATTCTTTTGTCTTATGATAAAAATCTTTCATTTGTCACACAAGGTTGACTATATTTAAGCAAAATTTAATTTTCTATGGATATCTTTATACTTGAAATGCTGATACTACACAAGAGTAAAACAATATAAAACTAAGGACTGCTCTAATTCATCCCAGAAAGAAGAGCCTAAGATCCTTCATGTCTCCTGCAAAAAAAGGATTAAAGAAAGAAAAAGCTCCACACAATTGAATTCCTTATTACAAATTATTTCTAAATTACTCTTGGAAGTTAAAGGGCGACATTATACTACAACAATAAGGGTTAACTGTATTACATGGTTTTCAAAGTGTTCTTAAACTGTGTGCATCATCTGAATGTTAGGGATGTTAATGTAATATTGACTTTCATCTTAAGGGAATATTTCATGTGTGTGCACTCCCACTTATCTTTGTTACAAACTCAGGAATCCATGTAAAAGTTGTGCCATTCAGCCTCATTCAGGTTGACAACCCTTTTGATCTCACCTATGCTCTGTTCATTCATCTATTTCTCCTAAGGTCACTTCCAACAAAATAATTTATTTAAAATGTATAAAATAGCATTTCAATTAAAGAAAGAAAAGGTTTAAGAGGGCACTGATTTTGGGGTAAAGGAAAAAACACTCATTACACATATTTGGAAACAATCAGTGTAAGTGTTGAACACCACAGCTGCCTTAAGGAATGGTGGTCCTAGGTCTAATCCTCCAAACTTGGTGTTTCCAAATGTTCTTCTCCTACAGTTACCATGTACCAGCTGCAATATGACCATTATCCATACCTACCTTACAAGAAGTAGTATGCTCTTTTCCATACAGAGTTCAAAATTCCTGTTATCCAGTATGATGGATGCAAGGTTGTTGTACTTTTTCTGTCTTTGGTCCTGTGATACTGTAAGATGAAGCAGCCTCTACATCTGCAGATCTTTAGGACTTTGCTTTAACTTTCACCTAAACTTGTCTCACAGCTACCAGCTGTGCTTTTTAGGACCCAAAGGAATACTAGGTATACGGTATGGAAAATAAAGGGAATGTTTTATAGCATGATAGGAAAAGTAAGACAAGAGGGACAAAGGAATACAGATGGATGATGAAATGGATCACTGGGAGTGAGAGGACCGGGGAATGTGAAGGTTTAAGACAATTTAGGGACTTTAGTTCTTATCAGCTGATAGAACTTGACACTGCCCAGCCCTAACCCTAAGATTACATCAGCACACTCTCATACCACCGCTAAGCATAGAAAAAGGTGTAATGAAAATATTAAACAGCAGAATCACACAGTAAAATTAAAACATCCTACCATTCCTCTTTTCCCCAAAAATGATTCTTTTTTTTTTTGCTGTTATAATGATCTTGGTCCAGTGCAAGAAGTTCTCGGTATGAGTTAAAGTATTTATTTTCTATAGCCTCTTAAATTTTAGAATGGGATTTTTGTATCACTTGATATTCTCCTTAGCCCTAGAGGAAGTCAAGAGACAAGTCTTCAGTTGTATAAAATACTTATAAGGATTAAAGATAGAGAAAGCCATTTTCAATCAATCAACTACTTTTTCATGTCACCTAATACAACAGGCTTCATAGAATATTGGTTAGAAGAAAACAGGCAGTACTAACATGTCCTCTGAGTAAGGCCTTGTGTTAGCAGAGGAGAAACATCCTTTAACAGCACAGCTTAGAATTCTTTATTTCATATTGATTTCAAAGATTCTTAACACCTTCCTTGCCATGCATTCACTGTGATGAGCACACAGGTAAAGAATCTTATAATTCTCTAAAACTAGTTTCTATTCTCATTAAATTGAATGCCGAAATGTCTAATTGATTTCGAAATCATAGAAAAAGGTCCATAGTTTAACTTTCCAACCAGTCCTGCTGTATGGTTATTAGAAGATTTGTGAAAGACCTTTTTTGCTGCTCTTAATGGAGAATGAATCCATCATATCAAGAGCATGTCATGAATGTGTTCCTCTTATGCACACACAATTTTTATTTTTTTTTCTGTGTTAAATTGAAAAGTATATTTAAGGTTTATGCTTCTTCTAACTTAGTCTGACTCAGCAGAGCATTTTGGCAGGTACATAACTTTAGTTGGTTGAATATTGCTATTTAAAGTCAAATGCAGTTCACATACTTTAAAAGGTATGGGTGATCTGAGATTCTTATGTGATCTAACACGTGGAAAGGAGGGTAGTCTTCAAGGCTGCACCAATCATAAGTATTTTTCTAAAGAGGAAAAATGAAAGCAAGAGAGAAGAGAGCAATATTTTATGAACTAAAATTAACAAAACAAAACAAAACAACAAAACCCAAAACCAAAGATGTTATTTGAGTTATGTCAGTCTTCATTTTCTACTTTTGCTGCTTTCTAATCTGCTTCCTGAAAACATGACACTGTTCGTGAGTACATAAAGTGAGCAAAGCCACATACCTGGAAATTCTTTGTGCACAAGGAAGGCCATCCTCTTCAGGAACCCAGGTAGATATTTTGTTTATGATTACTCCAAGGAAAAAACATATACTAGATTTTCTGTATTTGCTTCCCTGGAAGGAGGCACTCAAGAGTTCCCAAACACATGGTGTTTTCAATACTTAAACTGACAAGTGGGAGAAAATAAAGGGTATAAAACTTTCAAAAAAGGCATGATCCAGTTAAGATAAAAGAGAAAGTAATTAACTGCTTACTAATGATGCAATCATCATTTGCCAAGGATAGAGGTTTCAGTCTGCACAGTCCTCAGCACTCAAAGGAACTGAAGCTACTCAGCACCACAGAGAAGCCCTTAGGCCATTGCAGAGCACATTTGCCAAGCATAGACATTATCTCAGCCTTTGCTAACCTAATTAAAGGCATTCTGTCGCATAAAATAATGTGAAGCTGGAAAAACCTGAAACACCGAAGCCTGTTTTGAAAGAGTTGCGCTCTACCAATGCTTGCTCAGCACACATGGCAGCTGCTTTATTCAAGGGTTTCCCATTTGTAGCATTCTAATATCTGCCTGCTCCAAGTCACTTTCTTGTGGCAGCAGCGTGGGATGAAGTAACCCCACCTTCTGAGAGCTAAGGTGGGCCATACCAATGCAGCCAACTCACTTCTCAGTGAAACTTGAGACACTTGTCACTATTGTGACATTAGGAGTGGAATACTCATTTAGGGAAACTTCAAAACTTTCCTGACTGCATATTCTAGTTACTCTGAATACTTGTTTGTTGTTGCACCTTTTTGACTACTAGTCCTTCAGACTACCCTTAGGACAGACTTCAGTGGAAAACACCTGGCCTAATTAATTCCAAGTCCACTGTCTGCTGTTTGTATTAAATACAGGGGTTAGAACCCTCTTTCATCGATTTGGAAGGGTAATTGCAGTGTTCTTATAGCCTGAACAAGCCCAAATACAATTGCCCTCAATGCTGACAGCAAGTAAAATTGCAGTAACAAAAAAGGAAAAGGAAGGATAATTTCATCAGGCTAGAAAAGAAATAGTTTTATTAGTTTTTATTAGTATTATTTCCCACAAGATATTCTTGTGGGAATGGGGGTGATCTTTGAGTTCCTCCTGGCTGGAGACATATGTTTTTGTGCCAAGAACAAATTTGATAAACCATGCATAAATTATTTCATTCCTACCTTGCTATATATTTAGAAGTCCTCTCTAAGGCACAAACCTCTTTCATCAGTGTACATGGAACTGGGGGTTCCAGTTCAGACTTGTCACTTCTACTACTGCAATCCTTTCTTTATGTCTGTTTGTGGATTGCTAAAGTTAATGTTCAAGGTATATTTAGTCCTAACTTGAAGTGTTTAAATCAGGTATCTGATCTAGAAACATAATCACCTTCTATTTATCCGATTGTCAGTGGTGAGAAATGTGCACCTTCCCACAGAGTGGTGACAGAGGCCTTACCACAGCCATCTCAGTTTCATACCTCAAGTTCTGTGGGACAGTGAGATGCATCTCCTCCAGGTTAAGACACCCAGCTTTAGGTATCTGCTACTTACATATCTGAAACTTATTCAGTCAATGTAAGCTCCTTTCACAGTCCCAAAAGCAAGAATGGGTGTTGTCTGCTCCAGTTAGATGCTTATCTTAAAATGGATTGCATTATGGAAACATCTTTTTATCCTGTGAATCTCAGTGGTGTCTTGGGTAATTTTTTTAGATTCAGATATTTAAATTTTAGATGCCCACTTATGGGCAGATGATTCATCTCCTTTGTTGAAAAGCCTCCATTAGCAGTTAGTCAGACTCTGAATCCAGTGAGTGACTATATCACCTTGAGTCATGCCTATGTAGTCTATTACATTCTTTTTCTCAGAATAGATCTTCCTCTACAGATGTTTTCTGACTTAATGCACTTCCATTTCCCTTTTAATACCATAGTCAAGCAGGTCCTCTCAAGGACTCCCACTGAAGGATGTTCTACTGCTTTTCTTTGGGTGTTCTGTATTCAGGGTGAGTGTCTATGTAGACTTTGATATTTGTTTTTGCTGTTCATGGAAAAAGTTGCAACATCCTTTTTACCCCTGACTCCTCTACCCCAATCCTTCCCCTCTTTGCAGGTTCAGGAGAAGAGATTGCTACTCATGTCACTTTGAAGTGTACTGAAAGACAGAGTGAGCCTGTGCATGGGGAATAAACTGTTCTTCCTGAAATGGGGCAAGCAGAAGACCTGTGGCCCTTGAGTGGATGTCTGGAATGTTTCAGATGTACTGAAGTAGCTTCATAGTGATGGAGGTGGGGGGATAATGGAATTAGTTTGGGGTTTACTCCGTACCTGGAGGCAGACTTAAAGGTTGAGTAGTCTCCATGAACAGCATCACTGCAGAATAAGGAATGATGACTTATGTCCCCTCCTTCTCTTTCTGCCAGAATCTCTCCCTTTGTGAGAGACTTTTGGTTCCCCATGAATTGGAAAGACAGTAGGACCTGACTGTCAGAAATATTATCTTTCATATATGTCTTTTTAATTTTTCTGTTTGATGCTGGATTTAATACTTCCAGGAGCCATGTCTTTGAGTCCAAGCTATATGAATGTGTTGCATAATTGGTTTCTCCTAGATAATATCCCAAATAAAAAGGTAAGGAGTAGCTCAATCAATTAAAAAAGTATTTCTTCTCTTTTTAGTAGCAGAGGGAAGGGGTTCCAAAATATGCTGAAAGTCTCACACAGGCAAAATCGTGAATGAAGAAGAAAAAGAGTGGGGGAGACAAAGATGACAGATGGCAGTAGATTTTGATATCTACCCTTCTTTTCAACACCTAATTAACTCATTATGTAATACGCTAAGAAATTTTGAAAACACATAACAAGGGGACAATGTGGATCAATGAGAAGGATACACAAGTAATAACAGGGGATGGTTTGGAAAAAAATGCAAAAGTTATCTGATTTACTCCATGAATTATAAGACTGAAGAAATATCAAATGACTCGCAGAACATATATTTCAACTACATCTGAAAGTGCTTATAAAGTGTAAGGTGATTCCTCTACCTCTTTTTATTTTTCTTCTGCTAACAACACCAAAATTCTTCATAAGTCATATATTTTTTTATGAATGAGAGCTATGTGATAATTAAGATATTGTTTGTTATGTGTTTTATAAGTAATAAACAAAATGGAGAAGCTTGCATGACAAGTAAGAGATGACTAGTAGTAGATATAAATGTAATAAAATAGGAGGAGTAGATTATTTTCCCAAACTAAGATGAAAAAGGGACTTAAAAAGACACTCTAAAGAAAAGTAAGAAGAAAAACACAACAACGAAATGAAAAAGTTACTGTTACACTTTAAGTATGCAACTAATGGCAAAACACCCAATGACACAGGGGAAATAAATCAGTTTAAGTCAATTTTCTTTCAAGGTTGGAAAAGAGATTGGAATTCTGCTATAGACCCTTACTGGTCCTTGTTACCCTGGCACGTATAAAGACATTTGTAGTGTGATGACTCTGTCACAAGCAACTTTAAGTACTTAAAATAAATATCTATTAATATAATTGACTTTATAAAGATCATGTTATATTGTTAAAAGTAGATCAATTTCTTGCCACTATAAGTGACAGATTCTTCCAACAATCTTTTAGAAAATGCAAGGGGTATTGCTGTTTTATGTATAGTTCTAGTAGGTAGTGGGGTCATATAGGAGAAAGTTACTTGGAGAAATAAAATACCTTGTGCTGAAAAAGCATGGATTGCTTCCATTTAAATGTTTGAAATACTGAACACAAAATAATTTGTAAACAAGGTTTTCAATACTATGAGAAGAGACTGAAAAAATAAGGATAACAGACTGATATTAAAGAAAAAAAACCTGTATGAAAATTAAAACCTTAAAAAGGCAGGAAAATATACTGTGAAATCAGAGTAGGTAGTTCCATATTAGAGATCTTGAAAAATTAGAATAAAGTAATGATGACTTATGACTCTATTAGACCTTGCAAAGAAATTAGCACAAATGATAAAGGGATCTTTAACCACAGTATTCAAAAGAAGGCCACAGTGGAATTGGCAATGCAGTAAGAGTAAGACAAAAGCTAATGTTAACTTTAAAAGGGCACAGAATCAAATGAATAATTTTAATCTTAGACAAGGATGTGGATCATGGGTCAGAAGGTTGGATGTCTGATAGAGATGTGCAAATCAAGACAGAAATTTCTGCTATCTGGACAGTGCCAAGATGTAAAAGTTCTGCCGATAAAGATGTAATTCTGGGATGATCCTTGTCCCTCAGACTACGTGCAGAAGACTTGCTTGTGTTTATATAGTTCAGAGCTACTTAATCCAGAGGAGGCTGTGTGTGTCCACATTTTGTAATTCTTCACCTAAACTGCTTCTGGGGCACATCTGGCAGCACTAAAACATATGTTTTATTGATCAAAGAGCATAAATAGTGTCAATGTTGTTCCATGATAGAACTTTTGCAACATGCTGTTGAGAGGGTGTGACAGATGCACTGGGCATTGGTATGAGATTATATGGAACATGTAGAAAAGCAATATGTGAAGATTGAAGGAGTTTAAGAATAATGGTAAATGACTGTGAGGCAACACATTTTTGAGGAACCTAAGCCTTGCATGGCCCTCACTGTCTATAATAACCCCCATCCTCTGAACTATATACAGAACTTCATCTGCCTTTCCTCTTAAGAAAAAAATATTATTTTGATGCATACAGAAACACCAGGAGTGATCCAACATATATGTTCCTAATCAGAGAGTGAATTAATATGCAATATAAACTCAGATGATTGTATGCATGCAGATTAAGGGCAATGGTAATGTCCATGTTTGAATGCAAGAAGAAATTGGAACAATACAGGAAATCACAAGTCTGATTGAAAATATTCTTAATGATTTTATCAAAATAATATCTGTTCCTTCAGAATAATACTTATTAGATCTATTTAACTATGCGAGAAAAACAGCCAATAAAAAAAAAGAAAGATTTGCAAGTAATATTAAATTGGATAAATTGTTATGAGAAATGGCCAGGTTATCCACTGATGATGATATGTGATCTAGAGGCATGAGTGAACCATTAATGACATGTGATCATTCACTAACAATTGTGTCCATAGTATTTATCAGGCAGGAAACTGCCAAAGATATACAGGAAAATATAATAAAGCCACTGCTAAGATCTCTTATGCAGCACTGTGCCGGGTCTGGCTGACTGTGTTCATGAGAACAGTCACATTGAAAGAGGTTGGAGCTTGGCACTACTGAATGAACAGGGAAGACCTGTTTCACAAAGTGAATTTAGAAGAGTATGGGTTCTTTCAGCTTAAGAAAAAGAAGAGTTTAAACAATTTGATCTTCATAAATACCCTGAAGTTATAAACACCAAGTTGAAAGTAGACATATTTAAAGTAAGTGTTTGGATAAGAATAAATTACTTTAATCAGGTTCTGACATAGAAACAAAAGGTTCCTAATTTCCTGAAGCATAAGGCCTGTCCTAGTTACCTTGTAACAAAAAACCCAATTGGATTCATCATCCTAGGAAATGAAATATATGAAGCATTTTCCTGATACAGCAATATCTGGTTGTGGAATTGATAACACCAACATCTTCATCCATACATTTTAATCCTATTTCCTATTATTTTAATTTAGGGGTAAAGAACATAGATTTTTTTTAGTACGTTTGGTTACTGTAAAGCTGTTGTATAGACAGATGCAATATAAAGAATTGGAGTATGGATTAATGTCACAAGGCAGGTGTTGTGATCAATGAGCCACTTTTCTATTACCATTGACATCATGTGTAGGTAGATTGACAGAGATATATATCACATAGACATACAGAACACATACACATAGGGAATGTGTATAATATTGTTAGATACTGTTTCAATTAATTTGATTGTCTAAAACATTATTGTTTATATTTGGAGAAAAGGTGTTAGAGGAATATGTAATGTTGAAGAAGAGGAGGATGAAAGAAATTGAGATGCAAAATTTTGAAAAAGAATATAATTTTTTTTGCTGATTTGCAGCTCATTTGTGCATTTTTGTAAGTCATTTGGAAGATTTCAAAAGAAAGACTTAGGAACTTGACATATCCTTCAAAAGCTAAATCATATGCTTGGCAGTTCATTTTGTCTTCCATTTTCCAGTTCTTGTTACATAACAATGTTATACACAATTATTTTATATATGTAAATAGAAGAACCATTCATTTTTATGACTTCTCCTTGTTATTTTCTTGAAAAGGAATTGGCTTAAAATTGTATCAGTCTTCTCTCAAAAAATGTCTTCATCCAGTTTCTAGTGTATGTAAGATTAAACCTTGCGGTGCTGACTTCATATTCCTGGTAGAAATTTCTCCATATCATTAGTCTAGTCCAGTTACTACCAAAGTGAATGTGAGTTTTGTGATTTATCTCAAAGAGAGCAGAAATATAGATGAAAAATAAGGAGTGCTTCTTTGACACTGCTGTTGTTCACTAACAATATTCCTGTCTTCTTAATATCTCACAATCTCTTTGAAGACGTATTGAACCATCACTCACATAAAGAACTGTATCCTTTTTGCAAAGGGAAACAACAGTAGCAAACCTGTGGAAGATTTTAAAGTTAGATTTAAGGAGTGTGACTAAGTTTTAGGCCAGAAATGTGAAAGAAATTCCAGGCAAAAAGGGTTAATAACATGTCTGTAATAATTTTTTGCTAGTAAAAATGTCATCTGGGTAAAACTTCAGCGGGTGAATAGAGAACTACTGAAAGAAAACTTAAATAACATAGAGTAATTTTTAGGAGTTTGGATGTTCTGAGATGGAATTTCCAGATGCCCTAAGTAAATTAGGATCTCAAACTGTGAGAAGGTCCTCAGCACCCTGGAGAAGTGCTTTTGAAAATATCGTCTTTGGATTTTATACAATAAGAAGATAATTTAGAGCAGCCATAATACAAAATATTTTGTTTTTAGAAAGGTGCACTATCTTAAAAAGAAAAGGTGAAACTTTCAGTTGTCTCATTGATTTGTCTTAAGTCAGTTTTGGTACACGCTGCCTTATGTTAGCTTGAAGTATTAATGCACAGTGTCATCCCTCAGGTATGTGAGCATCCCTAAAAGCCTTTTTCATATTTTAGAAATTGTATTTCTTCCCTACAACTACTTTTTAACTTTAGGAATCTGCTAAGAGTGAGAGAACCTGTTGTGCGTGACCTCTAGGAACACCAGAGGGGAGTGAGGCAGATTCCTCAAATGCTTTAGATGGAATCAGGTGGTGGTACATGGATGGGGCTATAAATTTTCAGTTTCAGCATCAGTCTGCCAGAAATGGCTGAGTCAACAATTAAGGAAAATATGCTGCTTTCAAAAAATCTTCTAACAAAGTATGTGGAAGGTTCTGCCCTAGCCCTGCTCTGTCCTCTGCTGGATATCAGCACAGGCAAACAGGCATCAGGCTCTGGGGTTTCTCAGCCCAATATTTGCAGCTCACAATACCCACAGTCTTCCAGGTAAACTGGCAATGAATTCCAAACCCAAATAAAAAACCTCTGAAATTTTGAAAAAAAAAAAAATTGAAAAAATTGCTCTTTCAATAGTTTTTTTCCTCAACCCTGCATTTTAATATTTCTTTCAATTTTTTCTTCTAACATTTTTTTTCTTTTGACCAGCTTTACAGTTTAAAGGATAACCATGACATAAATATCCTTTATATAGAAGGATTATATTAAAATATTCATTTTCAGTAATGCACAGAAGATAACCAATTTACATGCAGCCCATTGTCACTTGATCTACATGCAATATTTATTTTAATATGTCTAAATTTTTGGTTATATGAAATACTGCACTTGAAAACGGCTGCTGCTCTAGCTCATGCAAATTTTAACTTGTGCAGTTCTTCCTCATTATTATTTTAGTGACCATCAATATTTCATGACAAAAAATAAGTGTTTGCATTGGCTAATGAGGGTGGATGCCATGCTCTTCTCTACATATCAATCAGCACTTATAAGTTGTCCATTACCAATAATTTCTTGTTTCAAGTTTTATGTCTAATACTGAGAATGCACTTAACAGATGATGGCTGCTTCTGGTGTCCCGAGTGATTGTATGTTACAGCAAAAGGATACTTCATATTTACTAACTGAAAATCATCTCTGGAGTCAGTGTTGTTGAGTTTATTGCATGTTTGGGGATTTTTTTTCTTAAAGAAGGAATTCAGCAGCATGGCCATTTTATATTTGCTTCCTATGGTACACATTGCTGAGCTGAAATTGTGAGATATTGCAATTAATAAAAAATTATAATTTGGAGAGCTTATAATACTATCATAACAAGATTAAGTAAAATAAATCAAATCCAATTTGTGCTTGATGGTTTTGGGAATAACATTTCTGTCAAGTTGTTGAGCAGTAATCATTAAAACATGGGAATAATCCACCTCCTAATTAAACAACATTAAACAATTGTCAACGGCACATAATTGTTAAAAGTCAACAAAGGAAGCATTAGTATAAACAAGGATTAGGCATAGTTCTTGAAAATGAGAATGGGAATCTTATTTAATGCCTGACAGAACAGACTAGACACAAAAAATATTTGCAATACTGGAGTAACAAATACCTCCATCTATATCCTTTAGATAGTAGAGAAGCTGAGTAGTCAGTTGATAATACAAGCAATATGTTGCATGTTTTGTCTCCTGCGTTTACTTACCCTTGGAAATGTCATTACACTCCTTGTCATGTAGCTTGTTAGTCTGTAATTTTTCATTCCTTTTAGTCTTAGGACCTGCCACACCCTCAAAATACATTTTAGGCCTAATCTATCTGTTCTTCTAGCAACTATTTCAGAAGTCACACACTGGTTAGTTAGGAACTGAGATTGGTTCACCAAACCTTGAATCTCTCAGTTCAATTCCCAGATAAGCTCTTAAACTGTAACAAGTCTGAGGACACATACACATCCCATGAAATCACACACATACACACACATAAATATGTGTTATGTACTTCGGATTCACAAAAGTGTCCAGGTGCCTGACATGTACTCTTTAGTAATCTAAAAAGTCTTGTTTCAGTGTACTGTGGAGATAACCCAAATTACACATATTTTACACAATTACCAAATTACACCCTCTGAGTATAGGCACAGAGATGAGTTGTAGGAGGGAAGGGTGAGGTATGGAATTTCAGAACCCTTCAGTACTCAGCTGTAATTGCTTGTTCTTGTAGCATTACTGTGAGTTGATCTGCCATGTGCTTTTCTGGAAGGTGACAGTCAAACAGTTCTCACATGAGAGCTGAGGGAAGTCCAAATTTATCATGTGGAAATTTGTCCCTGTGTTTCTAATCTAAGTCTGAACTTCCCCTCAGGTTCTCATTCATGTGAATGAGTTTGTATACGACCCTGCAAATTTTGAGGTTGTTTAGTAGAATGAAAATCTGCACCAAATTCACACACAGCACATTTTCTCCTCTCTCACCTGTACAAGCTGGAATTTTATTTTGCTAAATCTACAATCTGAAGTGCAAAGAGCTTTCACATGCTGAAAAGGAGACTCCTGTAAATAAATGTACAATTGAGCCTTGAATTGCTTTATAATTTATAGTTTCACATCAGTTACACGGTGAATTAGGCACTAGATACACCATTAAAAAAATTCCTTGTTTTTGAAAAGTTTTCCTGACAACACACATCTCACTCATTTCCATAGTTTGGTTCCCTTCAGACCTCTGGATTGTGAACAAGAGAGAGCAATCATTGAGGACTTAGGAGAAAAGCAGGTCGTGAAAACATACACCATGTGTAAAGCTAATAGTATTCTGGATAATCTTCAATACTTTATTCATACACAACAGACCACTTTTGTTGTTGTAATGTTACTGACTTAGCCATGTTTTAGCACTAGTGAGTCTGACTCAGCAGTTTGTTTTTTCTTTAAACAACACCCATGAAGAAAAATCAAGCCAAACCTCAGACAAAGGCTCTGGGATCAATTCCTCTGAGTACATACATACATTGCCATTACCTTCAGTTCTAGTCTACAGTATTTATAAATATATACATTAAAACACCCAGGAAGTAAAAGACCTACATGAAGTTAGAAAACTCTGCAAACATTGATTTGAGGATGTTTTAATGTCTTCTCATTTTGAATGAATCATGGATTTTTTCTGGCTCTTCCACTATTGAAGTTTCATTAATAGTCTTCCACATTTCCCCAGAAGGTAAATACAATAATTTGCATCACTACAGTCCACTTCACATCCCAAGCAATCTGTCCAAATGAGAGGTGATGCAGTGGAAGCCTTTTCATGTTTTTATTATTAAGGCTTTGTGATTTTGTTAGCATACCAATAATTTCAAGGAAATCACTGGGGAATCCATAACAGTGTCATTACCACGGCAGTTGAGGTCAGCTAATCTTCTTTATGAGTATCATACATGTCATATGTATCATGTTGCAGAATTCCAAGAGGGGACATAAACATTCATTTTCCATATGCTATCCCCTATTATTGATTTTAGTAGGTTTTCATGTTTATTTTCTTAGGGGGAAATTATGGAGAGATATATGTATATTAAGGTCCTTGATCAAGAAAAATCTATAGGGAGACCAAAATTATGGTATTAATGTTACAATAATTCCAGTAGTGATATTTTAATTAAAGCAATTGAATTGTGTTTTAAATAGAAAAGCTTGAATAACCAGCAATTTGAAAGCTGTCATCTGCATTGACTGCTGATATGTATTAGATTAAAATTAAGGGCATTGCTGACCTATTGGAAAGCACAGATTTCTAAACTGCTGCAGAAAAATTGTTTTTCAGTGTTGAAGGAAGCTAATGGTCAAGAATTCAAAGGATGCAACTTACATGTTTGGGATGTGGGTGCTCTTCCTGCATCTAACCAGAAAACACAGTCTCAGTTTGTGTCCTTTACAATCTTTAATTTATAAGGTCTTTATTAGGATCTCTTTTGAGAAATGGCTTTATACTCTTGTTTAGCAGAGCTATTGTGAAATTGTTTTTCAGCATGTGTAGGTGTGGCAGAATCTGGCCTAATACCATTTCCATATTCTGCACTTTCCCTTAAAAGAATAAAGAATAATTTTCTTCCCTCTCCTTCACATGTGTTATCTTGGAGTTCCTCCAAGGATAGTTATATGCCTCCTTAGACACTTGGTGAACACTTTTTTTTTTAAATTTTTATTAAAGAATATAAAGATTTTTGATCTTTTTTATTTAGTCATTAGTTTCAATTAAGGAGATGTGAACCTGTTATTCAGGCATTAATTCAAATGTATCACTGAAAGGGCAGCAGGTGTGATAATATGCAATAAGGTGAGAGACTTCATGGATATAATTCCCTGGTACAATGAGTAGTGTAATCCACTAATTAATTAGTCTTGGTAATTTTTAGGAAGGTAAAATTTTAGGGTTGGTTATTTTTACTTTTCTTTCCAATGAGTGGAAGCTTCTTTTTAGAAGTGAATGGAGCCATCCTGGTGTTCTGAAAGGCACTGAAAAATCCCTCACTGAGCCCTAGAGGAGAAGAGTCCCTGATCTAATTAGTGCTGCTTTGAGAGGGTGGATAGGATAATGTGACATACAGAGGGCCCTTCCAAAATGAATTATTCTATGATTCTATGTTTTCTGTGTAGGCAGATAACACAATTTCCTTAAGAAAAGCAATGCCTAAAATTTGCTGCCTGATCCAAATCCCACTGAAATTGGTACACAAATACATCATAATTCAGTTTATGTGTTCCATTTTGATACCTCCTTCCTTTCTCTTACCAATTAAAAATGAAATGAAGCTTATTGAATTCTTTGGGTCAATATAATACAGCAGGACTTGACCTGGTCAAACTCGTGTTAACCTGGTAACCATGTATGGGAGCATGATGTAAGCATGTGAAACCAGCAGTGCATCACTTATTGTGATGCAGCTTGGTCTTATTCTCTGCATTAAGGAATGCAGACTTACCTTGTTGATGATTTGGATCCTGGGGTTCTTTATATTATGTCCCCTTTTGAGGAATCTGCATGCCTTTGGGGAAGCTGGTCCCTGGGGATTTCAGTTATTAAATCAAAAATCACTCGTGTGATTAGAAAACATAGCTATATTTTATTTTATTTTATTTTATTTTGTTTTATTTTATTTTATTTTATTTTATTTTATTATTTTATTTATATTTTTTTCATTTCATTTCATTTCATTTCATTTCATTTCATTTCATTTCATTTTATTGCATGTTATATTTTGCATGCTGAATGCAGTGTTGACTAAAACCAAAATGGAATAAAGACTTCCAAAGTTGATCACATGCAATATTGAAAAGCTCATATTGCAGTCATACTCGTTTGGTTTTGGACACAAAATGGAGCACATAAAATGCTCATGAAATTTGGTTATGTAAACAGCAAAAGAAATATTTCTCATGACAATGTAGACTATAGACACATGTAAGAATATGTGTATCTGCATTAGGTTCAAATCCAAATTCTGGATGAGGTAACAAATATTTTTATAGCTTAGCATTCTAATTATAATTCCTATATATTTTTCCACTGGTAATACCATTGGAATTCAATTCGATTGTCCAGACATAGGTATCTAATAAG
The DNA here is from genome assembly GCA_013398175.1 of Climacteris rufus. NCBI lineage: Eukaryota > Metazoa > Chordata > Aves > Passeriformes > Climacteridae > Climacteris > Climacteris rufus. The sequence continues at coordinate 84,919 of VZRZ01007409.1, read as the reverse complement.
TTCTGAGCTAATGTACAATTTATAAGACTCAAGGCTAGTAAATGTGACAAAGCATCTCCAGAATACACAAATTATTTTGAAGTGACAATTGGAAACCAGAGAGGATATCTGGAATATCTAAAATATCATGAAATATCTTGTGTGGCAAACAGAGTCAGGTCTTTTTGAACAGCCTCTTCTGTGTCTCTGTGGTTTGGTCTAGACATTACACATCCTAATGGATTCACATCTAATCTTATTATCTAACAGTTATCCTATGCTTCAAAATTCTTGTTAAAAGGGCATTATGAAAGGATTAAGTTAGGGGCTATAACCTTTAAGAAAGGGTTATTTTTCATATGGAGGGACATGGTTCTGGTTAACCTGAAGGGAAGCAATGAAGCTGCAAATAGCTTTAGAATTTGGGACTGATGGAGTTGAAAACCCACAATTTTGTCTCAACTGAATCTTACAGTTACCTCTTCCCATTTCATATTTTTGTGGGGAAAAAAATCAATTCAAGCTTATTTTTGTAGATAAAATTGCAATTTTTTTTTGTCTTTTTCACCTTTGTATGACACAACCTTTGAAGTCAATAAGAATGTTCCAATTGTTTGCTGCTGCAAGCATTATTGTAATTGACAATATAGTTAGCTGCCTTGACATTCTTGTGAAGATATTTGGGCTTTATAATATGAATAGTGTATATTAAAGAACTTAAGAAATAACCAACACATCTAAGAAAACATTCATCCATGGGGATTAATCATCACCAGGGATGTTCCTAGTGTGGATACACATAATAGATATTTTACATGGCATTCAGTATTTTCATCAATGAACTGGAAATAAACATAAAATTGCCATTGACAAAATATGTCAATAACATAAATGCCAACCATGGAAGGACAAAATGATCATCATATGCAGCCCAAATTTCCTGTTGAGCCTAACCCTTTGAAATTTAAGGTGGTTTAATGCTTAATTGCTTAGTCAAATCCAGACTGGTGGGATAATTTGCGAAATGTGGTACCTTGTAACATGGAGCCAGTCAGTCTACCTGTCTGAATTCTGAAACTGCAATTTAGCAACTTGCTGAAGACTCACATTAACCATTTTGTCAAAGAGAAAAATACACACGACATAATATCTACTTTTGACACTGAAAAAGAAATCCCTAAGAATATACACAAACAACATGAGTTCGTACAATGCAACTATCAGCACCACAATTTAGCAAGGGCACTAGAAGTAATATTGCTATTTGCAAAAAATCTATTATGAGACATTAAATGATAGTACATGACCAGGACCTTTGTCAGCTTATAAGAAAGCACATTGCACTATAAAAATATGATATTGGCTCTCTGGCTATTATAAGTCATCCTACTGATTCATCAGTATTTCTCCCTATAACACTTGATTTTTTTTTCTATTGAGTTCTTCAATCAAAACACTGAACTCATATGAACCCAATTAACTCATAAAGTCTAAGAGAATAAAAGCACAAAGTAGGAAAGTTGCAAGGACTGCTGTTGAAATGAGTTAAATGTGTTTGGGAACACAGACTTTTAGATAGTGGAAACTACATTGTCAGCTGCTTCCAAATGTGCCAGAAAGATCACAGAGATCAGTCTGTAGAGATAAATTGTGTTGCAAAAAAGAATATTTGCATACAGTGAGAACAGCCATGTGCAAATGAAGTTTTCCATGCCATGGAAATGAGAAGAAAGTAGATCAGAAAACATTACACTATGAGTAAACATTTTCAGTAAGCTCCTCCTTCATGTAGCACCAAAATTTACATTGTCACAATTAGAAATCCCCTCTTTCTATTTAAAATAATGCAGTGCCTTCACATGGGATTTCTTCTTCACTTAAAAAGCACTACACTTATATTTCACTACTTTATTTATATTTCACTATTTTTTTTATATTTCACTTACAAAGAAACGCAGGCACCCACTTTCCCTACATTTTGGTGCATATGGAGCAAAAATTCATGGTCTGATGATGTATTTGTGGAAGAGCCATAACAGAACATTTTGTCTTATTGTCTTTATGTGTGTGTTAGAAGATTACATAACAAAACCAGGCCTATGCACTGCCATAGGAAGGATGTGTAACAGGCTGGTAAACCACAGACCTTTCCTGCCAGGTGAGGGGAGCACTTCCAGTCAGGTTCTGCTGGGATCTGTCCCAAAGCCTGTTCAGAGTAATGTGCTTCTTAATGACTGCAATGGAGCAGTCAGTACACTTGTAGCACTGGAGGCTTATTCCAGATTGAGAGTGGTTGTGGGCACGCCAGAGCCCTTCCCAGAATTCAAAACACTCCTCAAAAATTGGTAGTTTGGAAACTTAATATAAGTAAATGCTTGTACTACCTATAAATTCAATGCCAAGGAATGTAGTAATACAGTTTCTTTCCCATAACAGCTCACCATAGTCCACTGTGGGCATTTGCTGCAGCTATGAAACAAGTGACACAAATTCAGCAATCTGGTGCAGACTTGAGTCTTCCCTCCTTTTTCTATGAAAAGATTCAAGATTAATTTAGAGCAGAATAACAGAAGTACTTTTTTTACAATTTCAAGGACTATAATACTAGTACCTGTATTGCTGAGCAGTCAATTTAGAAATCAGTTTTTCAAGTAGAGGCTGGGGAAGATATGGGAAACACCAGTACTGCAGAAAAAGATTGAGTAGCATAGTGCATTTCCAGTGAACATGAGTCAATATAGTAAAGTTTTTACAAAAAATTCAAATTTCATTTGGGATGTGCTAATAAAAGTCTTACATATAAGAAAAAGAAGTATATATTCAGTCCCTTTTTGGAATCTAGACTGTTTTATGATGTCTGAGGAGCCCAGGCTGAGAAATTTTGTGTTCCCCCTCAAACTTCCTGAATTTCTTTCAGTGTTTCATGGTCAATATGTGGCTGCAGAGCAGATGACAGTGCTAGTGATGGAGAAGCCTTTTGGTTCTGCCAGTAGTCATTCACCATTTTCAGTGCTGGTTCACACATGGTAGAACTAAGTGAAGCCGAAAAAAGAAAAGACCAACAGAAAACAAGTGTTACTCACCCTTAAGTATATGTTGAAAATCATGGCAAGGGCTGAATTTCATATTGCCATCCCTTCCCTTTAATCCTCTTTAATCCTTCCCCATCTCTCCCTAGTTTACTTTCTCTATTGCTTATAAACCCCTACAGCTGGTTTGAAGCAAGCCTTTTTATTCCTCTCTCTATCACTGCATAACTGTTGTAATCAAGATTTTAGAGTAATGAAAACTGAACAGGAGAGTTCTAAACCTTAAACACCAGATGTGAAAGGCCAGTAGTGCAATCTATATAACCTTTCAAAACAGGTAGAAAAAGTTAATGAGTTACTCCACTAACATTGTTCACGATGTTTTGCTCCAGTCTCTTAACTATCAAAATCTCATGTTATTCATTTTCCCTTGTCTGAACATTTTTATTGGAGTGCGCTTGCTTTTGAAAGATTTCAGCCTCTAGCACTCTGTGTTCTCTTGTATTTAAAAAAAAAAAAAAAAAAAAAAATTGGCTTCTCTTCCCCTGAGGTTTTGGAGGGATTTTTAAAAATTTTATTTGGCACTTTATAATTTATTACATTCCTTGCTTGCTTGTACATGCACCTTGGCATTATGCTGCTTTAATGTGAAGACTGGAAACTCATGACAGAACAGGTTTACAAGGACTGGCAAGCATGTTTTTGCGCAGAATATCTCAACAGATATCTGGCATTTACTATATATGGAAAAATTGCTAAAAACAACTTTGAGGAAAGAATCTGAAGAACTAATTTCATTAGCTTCCAAAACAGATGTTCACATGTACATATATAGAAAGTGGGACAGTAGACAAACACATTGATTTGCCTGTAATGCTCTTTTGAACCTGGCATGTAGTAAAAGTAAAAATGTCATCTAACAAGAGATCCATCTGCCCTGGTTTAGGCATCCAACAGAGTAACTAAGTTACAAAGTGACTAAGACAGTTGCTACACACTCTTTTAATAGTCAATGGAGAGAAATTCCATCTCCAGACAGCAATTCATCTCTTCCCGAGATAGGTGTCTAGAACAGATCAGATAAACTGCCCTCTAGGGAAGCCTATGTCTCTTTACTGACTGCTAGGGGAATGGGAATAGCTTGAACTTGGTTATCCAACTTTTAGACTTCTGAATCCTGATGAATTTCATTCTGATATGGCCAAAGAGTTGACACAAAATCGTTGGCCTGATACAAAGAAGAAAAATAAATCCAGTTAAATCCTACACATTTTATAACCAAGAATATTAGTGAATGAAAATTCAAGAATATTTTTTTAATCTCTTATCTGAATTAATTTATTATGATGTTTCATGAGGGTTTTTTTTTTTTTTCCTTTGTAATGTATCTTTTACAGGAATACAAAAATTTGCAGCATAGGTAATTTTCCATATGAGAATATAAAATCTGGAAAACAAACAGAAGTATTACAACAGCCTTTAATGCTTATAATAATTGCTATTAGGTATAATTAAGATATCTAATTAAAGGGTAATGCTTTTATAAATATACATATATTTCAAAGGCATCCAAGAGATGTAGGAATCAAGTAATTAATTTTTATTTGGTTTAGGTACATAAGTGCTTCAGGCTGCCTTGAAAATCCTTCCTTAGTTATATACACAGTCATATGATCGCACCTCTTCAAATCTACCTCATGCAGAACAGTCTTATTGTGTCTAAATGTTGACTGCTAGGCTGCCATTCACATGAGAAGCAATCACAGGATCAAGACCAAATGATATTGCTTTCAGGAAATGTTATCTTCTGATACCATATTTTCCTCCAGGAATTTCTAAAATTGTATTTTCTTGTAAGATGCAAACAAGATGAGCTGTTGACAAAAGCTCAGCCCTTTTGTCTTTGGAACAGTAAAGAGCACAAGCCATGCAGTGATGCTGCTAATGGTGACAAACAAACATGGATAAGAAGGGCGGGAGGATCAGGGTGCATGGGTGGGATAGAAGGCCATTCTGGTGACTTGTCAGGAGTTTTTGTTAAATGCATGATGCTCTTGCCACTAATTTAGAAAAAAAACGAGGTGTAAATATCCAAACCAGAAGAATGTTTCAGAGCTGTGAAAAAAAGGTCATCAGTGAGAAGAAAACATCACAACAGCCTTGAACAGATGATTCTTTTCATGTGTTTTTACCTCCAGGGTGGCAATACATAATATAGAGCTCAGCTCTGGCCTGGTGAATAACTGCTGTATTCTAATCCATAAGGAAAAGAAACGTGGCAACACTGTGCAACAAAAGTCCCTTCTAATAATTTGGGATTAGGTTTGGACTAAAGTTTATCAGTGAAATGTGGGTTTTTTATCAGTAATAAATATCTGGGGTTAAATATAGAACAGTGCATCACATTTGATTAACATTTTCATAAGAAAGAAAAAAAATATATTCAGAAGAAGATGGGATGTTGAAATTTTTTCTTAAAATTCTGTAATTTCTATAGAGTACTTTTAATGTTTTTTATTTTTGCATTCTCATGTAATGTAACTTCTTGATATTTCAGAACAATGATAAACATACTCAAAGTATTAAGAATCTCAGAATAAAATTCCAAATTTAAAATAAGAATGCTTTCTCAAGAAAAAAAGAATATCAGAAATAGTAACTTCCCTGAATTTTTATTATGTATAAAAAGGTTTAAAGAATACTGATTTCAAATGAAAACAAATGTTATGAGCACTAAAATTTCCTTTCAATCTGAATAGTCAGAAATTTGAGCAATTGTGCATCAGAGACATCTGACAGTGTACAGCAAATTTAATGTTTTTTCTAAAGTTAGCAAGAGAAAGAGACACAGGAGGGCCTTAGAGAGTCACTGTCCCTCATCACTTATGAACTCAGCTGTATTTGTGAACCTCTATCCCAAGAAGAACCAACGTGATTACTCCCACTCCTTGTTATGAAGACAGTGTTTTTTGATAAAAATTCTTTATATGTCCCATACTGTTAAGATGCTGGGCATATCCCCATTTCTGAGCATGGCATGCTGATTGCTATTGGTTTGTATTTGCCTCATTTTCTCTGTATTCCTCTGGAAACCAGGTCTCAAAGTAACATTCCCCTTTCATGACAGCTGAACCACTACTTTAAACATTTTTGTGTGAATATGGATGAAACAGGGAAGAATGTAGCCTCAGGAACTGAACTGGCATCATCCAGTTTTCTCCGCACCTCCCTTTCACAGATGGGTTTAGATGACCAACCCTCTTTCCCGTGCCTCTCTTGTCTCCTCCACCTCCTGCTTTTAGTTTCTCGTGCTTGGTCACTGACCTAACTCATGGAATACTTTTTGCACGTGTTTGGAGAATGCCTAGCAGAAAGACATCTGGATTGCCACTAGGACCTTGAGTGGGTCTAGACAAACAATTATAGGTCAAGTTAGGAGCAAGAAAGGGAGGATCTGGGTAAAGGACATATCCTGCAGATGTGGAGGATGGAGAGGAGAGGCAGAAATATCAAAAATCACGACTGGGAACTGCTGTGGATAGCAGAGAGAAAAGAGAGCAGCAAAGATGTGTACTGAAAGGTGAATAGTTGGACAAAGGTGGTTGCTCTGTGCTTTACCTCTGAGCACCAACCCAGTTATGTTGCTGGAAAATGTTGTCTTTGTTTGGAAGCCTGTTCAGCTTTCAGTCTCTCCCCTACATTGCTAGCAAGAGTTTTCTTAAGCCACATAAAGGGGGAATAATCCATTGCTGCCACAGAGGATTGAGTCACCTCAGCAGCCAGTCATGAAGTGGTATTTCTCAGTCAGACTTCTTTTGGCGAATTTACTTGTTTATTCCATGGATTAACACTTCTCAGTTGTCTCCTTCATGTTTGCAATTTCCAATTAGCTCAGTCATACCCCGAGGGATTAATCAAACAATATCTCTGCAAAATGGCAAACATCAGCCTTCTAGAACAGTGCTTTCTTCCTCAGGTTGCATTTGAGCCCTCTAACACTGTAAAAAAACAATTAAGTTTAGTGGAAAGACTCATGATAATTTTCAAAGTGTTAGAAAATCAGGCATTTCTATGGAATTTAAACCAGCACACACAGTATGTGGGTTATTTTGGTGATGGGATAAAAGGAGAGGATACCATCTCAAACAAGAAGTCCATTACGGCTAAATCATAAAGTTTGTCTGCTAATTAAATCAAATCTGCTTTGGAGGCCATTTGTTAGAGGCCATGAAACTTACTGAATGTCTCCTAATGGTTAATGAAGTAAATAAATGAGAAATGTAACTGTTGAAGAAAGGTAAGATTGGTGAATTTAACTGTAGGACTTTATTGCATCAAGCCAGAAAGGACCATCTATTTTTTTTTTTAATTTTGAATTTCCCATTCCTTGAAAGGATATGTTTTTCACTATTAATCTCCATTTCTGCCTTTTTGTGACTGTTTCTTAAGGTTTAATTTATTTTAACTGAATATTTTTGCCTCTGCTTTTAGTAAAAAGTAAAGAGCTTTTTTACTTACAGCTTGTAAAATGTTGTTTTTCTTTAGAAATTTTCTGAGCTGCTTGCCTTTCTTCTCTAGGATGATCATACTGCTAAAGATCAGGGGGGAAATATTTTAGTAACAGATACAGTAGTATGCAAATGTTAGCTTTTCTAGCAACTTAAGCATGGCTGAGTAAAGCTGCAGGTTCTTATATTCATTACGCACAAATAATAAATCCAGAGGTATCTATGTTGCATTTCTTTGAGCATTCAAGAACCAATAGCTTAAGATAAATATTCTGATGTCACGTCTGGAGATTGAAGAGAACATGTAACTCTCCATAGGGTCTCTGAGTGGAAACTGTACAGTACAATGCCTGTCTATATACATTGATGCATGCAGATGTATGGAAGAATGATCTTTTGGGCATATCTGAGGGGAAAAAAAAAATCCCTGAAATCTCCCCAGAATATCAGGGAAAAGTTAGAGAAATAAAAGGCCTTGCATATTGCTCATTAGAAGTGACTATCTGTATAAGGACCTGTAAACTCCCTTCCATAATTTCTCAAGGTACAAATGAGCTCTTACAATTCCTCTCACATAGGGATATTGCTACATAGCCAAAGAAATTGGGTAAGCTGGTTTACAACCCTTACAGCCAGATATCTGTTTCTCATAGTTTGGTGTGGCTCTTGTTCTCGGATATTCATTTGATGTATTTACTCTGTGGTAGCTTGGTAATGGGTAATTCCCATAATCCCTGTCATACTTTTCCTGTAGGGCATGGAAGGATTCTGTCTCATTTACAGTATTACATACAACTGAAAAGAGTTCTGTGTATGTGGAGAGAAGAGTATTCACAAGTTTGATCATGAGTTGTTCTTCTGGCTGCTCTACTTAAGGAACTAAATCAGATTTCTCTAGCAGAATAAATTAATAAGCATTCTTTGCATTTTCTGCTTTTAAGTAGGACTAAGTCCAGGTAGGTTTTTCTTAGAGTAAAAGGCAATAAAAGTGTACTTGATCATGATGTGCTATTTGAATGCAGAAAAGAAACAGCATGCAGAAATCTGCCTTAAAAAATATTAAATCTGTTGCAGAAGCAACCAGAAAAGTTAGCAAATTCTGCAGAACAGTGGTGGCCACAAATTTGTATCCTTTCTCTTCCTAAACACAGCTTCCGTATGAATGATATGGGAGAGCCAACAGAAAACTAATAAGCACTTATATTATTCATTATATCAAATTATGTGTCTTGGCTGTGAACATCTTCTAGAAGTGACATTCCTGATTAAATTTTTTTTCAGAAATTAGAGCACCGGCATGCTTGTAGAAGCTCAACTGGGAGCTGAGAGACATCTTCTCAAAGAGCAGAATCTTACCTCTGGAATACTCATGTTCCAGCACCGAGGTTTGCTGGAGGGAGTGCTCAGAGGCTATGGCAGGCTTTGCTTCCCTCAGCTGCATCCCTCAGGGGGCTGCAGCTCCAGGTTTGGCTGGGCTGGATGTCAGCACTGGACTCCAGTCATCCCAGCAGAGGTTGTGCTCAGCTCACACTCTCCTTTGTCCCCAGCCTTTGTGGCAATGGAGGAGTCCCCAGTCTAATTTGGGGACAGACACAATCCAAGGAGATCCTGTTGTTTCTTCTTCTTTTACGTCTTTCTCCACATTTCTGACTCCTTTACTGAATTCTCAGCTATGTGGGATGCCTCCTCCTCTTTTGCATTTTGGGAGCAGTGTGAGTCTACACATACTTAGCTAGTACTTTGGATTTTGTGGAACAGAAGCAGGAGAGAGGAAGTGGTGGTTTGTAACAGTTTATTTTCAGTAAAACCTGGGCATAGCTTCACACATTGTTCTCAGAGAGTCTTTGATATTTGGAGCAGGGAACTCCTTCAGGCGAGATATTCATTTTGTGGCTTTTTATTTGGGCTGTGAAATTCTACTGTTTTCACTGGTAACCAAAACTTGAAGAAGGCCCCATGAATTTTCATTAGACTCTCTTAGGCTGCCTTCTGAAAGGAGTTTCTACTTTCTTCTACTGCAATTTTCCTTTCCTTAAAAACAGACTCTTAGATTTTCTGCTAAGACATAATGTTTTAGAGATGCATGCTGAGTTTTAGGGCTTTCTAGCAAATTAAAATCACCTTAGCTAAAGGTGGGATTCAATTTTTTTTTATTCAGTTTGACAGTTTGATCCCACACATCTGGGATGGATTCAGATAAACTTACTATGTATTTCCCCAGAAGACTGTTTTACTCCTGGGAAAATCAGCTGTTTATGGTGGTGTTGGAGAATAGGACTGGGAAGCAATAGCACTGTTTTTTCCTCATCTTTGTCTCACCTATGTGTTGGGGAACAGATTTAATGGAGAGAGCTCTGCTGTCACACGTGGTGAGGTGAGTAGCTCCTGGAAATTTTGAAGATTGTTTTGAATTAAGTGAATGATTTTCTAATATTTCAAAAGAAATGAACTCCCTTGGACTATGTTTGATCACTTTAAACACATCATAAACAGACATAGTTGAGTAGGGGTGAAGTGAAAGCACATTAACTGTGCAGTGCTGAATGGGTAAACTATGTGAGCTGACATTCCTGATACATTACTTGCTGACATGAAGTGTTTTACCACATGATAAGTGCTTGACTTGCAAATGAAGGTGCTGCTTTGAAAAGCAGAGAACTCTGTTTCCAGCCCTTGGTGGGTCCCACATTTTAGTACCTTCAGAGGTGCCTTTAGGCAGTCCCTGTTATTTACAGACATAAAGAGTACTGCAGTTTTATTGACTTTCATGTGAGTTTCTCAGAAATTCAGCATAAATTCTAGCGGAATTTTGAACAATACCAAATGAATATTTTTACTTGTTATAAAAACTCTGGATTTTGCTTGTCTTCGGAGGGACTCTGACATTATTTCACTTTGCAGTTTTATTTGATATCAGCTATGACAACAAAGCTTCACAGTTTTCCAGTAAAGTAGAGTTTGGTTTGTCCTTTTTATGACCTGGTAAATACTGAATGAGTTTCAGTGCAATAACAAACCATAAAAACCAGAACAGAGATAAGAATAAACTTTTATAGTTTTAGCCACAAACCTGTTCCTTTTTAACTTTCCAAGGAGACAAAAAAATCTACCTTTTGTTTCATCACTGGAAAGCCTCTAACCTTCTTTGCAAACACTAGTAATTCATCTTTCATTTTACATTTATTTGAGCAAGAATATAAAAATTGCTAGCATTGAACAAGGAAACAAAACTTTTTATATAGACAGGTGAATATTGAATCAGAATAATGCACCTGAGTTTCAGGTGGAATGTTATTATTTTTATTATTGTGTTCATATCATGATCAGAAATGGCATAACTGAGGGAGGAAAGTGGTACTGTAAGGGTATTGCTTATTGAAAATATTGTCTAAATGACTCTTTGTGAGGCAAAGAATCTATCAGTTCTTGTTCCACAGTCATTAAATAGTTGTAGATCGCACATCATCCCCAGTGGGGGAAACCAATTTTTAGCCCGTTTCCCTGGTTTCTAGACTGTAAACAAGTGGGCACCGTGTGACTCTGAAAAGCCATCATCAGTGTCATGAATAAAGTCAACCAGTAAGTGAGTGACAAAACTCTCAGTTGAATTCAGAGCTTTTCACTTCCATATATATGTCAATGTTCTTTCCTCTAAACATTTTTCAAAGCCACACATTTTCACCCAGATGGTCCAGATCCCTTGTTTTCCAGCCGTATTGCTTTCATTGCAGTTACACTTGTATTTCCAAGATAAATCACTGCATGTTATTGAGCTTGCATCTTTGCTATAAAAATGTATTCTAAACAAACAAGGATTAGGGAAGCATTCATGCACATTCTCAGTGTAGGAAGGAAAAGGTGTTTTAGCATTTCTTAATGTTGTATGAAAGTACATATAGACTTTGTGACCATGAATGACATTATGAAGTTTTATTGTTAAAACTCTGAAGGAACATTACACAAGGCTAGGAGGCTATTCTGGTTTTCTAAGAAGCTGTAAAACCCTGACTGCTCTTGTTGTACAGTATTTTGTTTATACCACAAACAATTTTTTACAAACTTTGTTAATTTTTAACTTTTCATTTTGCTTTTCACCAACTTTCTGTCTTAGAAATACAGACTCATAAGACACTAGAACAAATATGTCACCATCACAGGCTAAACCTAACACCTCTTGAAGACTAACCTCTGCTCAAGTCACTTGCCTAAAATTTCCCTATCACTCTTTACAATCAATATGGAGAAAGACAGATACTTCTAGAAGGTGAATAATTCTACCAGACTTCATTATCTATTTTCAAATGGTCCTCAGAAAGTGTTGATTTTTCTCTCTAAATCTTATAGTGTGCTTAGAAAAATAACAGACAAAATGCATCAGATTAAATTAATCCTATGCCAAGAATCCTTTGTCTTCAGTGGGAAATACTTCAGTCTGTAACCTGTTTAGAATTCTGAAATGTAACATGGAAATGATACTCCTACTCTTCTCTGGTATCCTTAAATGATTAAGGCTGATGTATTCAAGAAAATTGAAGAATTTTAGATTATGTTTGTTTTTATGGACTGTCCAAAAAGGAAAAATAAGAAAAGAATCTGCTCAACAGGGTGAAATAGCAACTTTTTAATGTGAATTTGGTTTATATTTCTATACCCATCCTTCATTTGCATATGTATTTTTATGTTGTAAATGAAGTGTGTGTGTATTGCACAATATTTATTATTTCTAATGTAATGGCACCTAACATTAAATTAGGAATGAGTTCCTACTATAAAGAGCATTACAAAACCAAATACACCACAGGCAATTCCCACTCTGGAAAAAGCTTTCTCTCTTGGATGTAAGTTTTTATTTCTTTTTTACATGTGTTTCTTTTTTTTTACTCATATAGTAACTGCATTAATGATGAGTACTTTTGTGGCCGGTGTGGCTAGACCAAAAATTGAATTTAACTTTATTTTGTTCATAGATTTGAGAAAACTACCCATTTTTTTTTTATAATTAACAAAATTATATTGCTTGACTTGAGAAATTAAGAATAGGGGAAACATTTCCTTGGGCTGTCTTATTTTCAAGTTATTAATATTTGGCTTTCCCATTCCTAAAGCATCTAGTTTTGTTGCAAAAATGATTGTTACATTTAAGCACACATTTATTCATCAACTTGTATATAATTTTCTGCTCTGAATATGAGACAAAACAGTGCTAAATAAATGACATGATTAAAAATGCATATGAAAGTAATTCTTGCTGTAATGGTTTTCTTTACACTTACATCAGAAGTTAAAGGCAAATTAGTTTAAGCATTAACTATGAACATCTACTTGGTTTAGGCAATCCGCTTAATTTGTTGTATTTACTTACTTTCCAAGTCCACAGGAGCTTACAGCTCCTTATAGAACATGCTACAATTGTAAAAATGAAAACACATGAACTATTTTGGTTCAGGGTGCCTAGATCAAATAACTATCATCTGATTAAAGAACAAGGACTGCTTAGAACCCTAAAAGAATGCTTGGTACTGTTTTAGAACATGTGTTTTGCAGGAATCATATGATAAGACAACAACATGGAAAAAGTTTCCCTTTTGGACACCCCTGAATCAGCTGTTCTAATCTTGTTTTGGCATATAGGGGAAAAAGTAATCAGGCAAGTTGTAATATGCTAATCCTGCTTCATCTTCTGATTTCTATAATTGTGGTGACTGCTTATGCTTCTGCAGTTTCGGGAGGAAAGTTTTTAAACATTTTCTGTTGCTTGAAGTGTACAGAACTCTATCTGGGGAAACATATTCTAAAAGTAGTATAGAAAAAGGCATAAAATTAAAGAATATTATTTTCCTCCAGTAGGTTTAATTAATAATTAAGATACCTAATAAGACTTTTTTGAAGAACATGTATCTAAAAGCATTTGTTGGAAAGCATCTTGTTTTGCTCCACCATTTTGGTAGAAAGAAGGAGCATGCTGATTTAATGAAATCAACGTAGAACCAAAATAAGCTGAGATGTGAATTAATCTTGAGGAGGTCCCCAAAAAATATTGCTGAAAGTAGAGAATTCCATTTTCTTAGATGCATTCTAGACAGAGAAGTTGATAGAGAGGAACCTACAGGAATGATATGCAAAATTCCCATTACTTGCCGTGAAAGAGAACGTTATCTGAAGGACTTAGTGTAAAAGATGTAAAAGGTGTTCAAAATGGCAGCTATTTTCAGTAGTGTAGAGGTTGTTTAAATGTATATTTCTAACCTATCTCTGCAATTGTCTTCAGAAATGGATGACCATATTGGATGCCAGTGTAAGGAAAGGCAAATAGGCAAGACAGGCAATTATTCTTCAAGCTATGACATGATATTCATTGTTGGAGATGTGCAAAGCTCATCTGGAAACGTGCACAACAAACCTGATCAAAAGCTGAAGTTTTTCCTGTTTAGACCAGACAGTTGGCCCAGACAACCTTCTGAAACTAATTCCAGCCTAAACCATCTTATGATTGTATGACACTTTGAAAAGGTGTTTTGTTTTTATTTTCACTTTAAATTGATACTCAAATCAGGGTAAGACAATGACTTGAGCCAAACAATATAAGATAACATTACTAGATAGTTCATAAAATATTATAAAATAATGTTAACATTTAGTAAAACTGATACTGAAGATTATTTTGCAACTATGGGGGAAACAATACTCACTAAAAATCCACCATGATAAAGAGCCTGAGGCGTTTTCCACAAGATCTTTAGCACACATGCACAAGTCCAATTAGCAAGGATCTCTTTTCCAGCAAAATTGAAACTATTCATCTGTCAGTGAGATCTACACGTATTTGGTATATGTATCCCATTTAATTGATAAATATCAGTGCTATTTCTCAGTTTAGAAAGCTTATTCTTTAACTGAAGTTTTCAACACTGAGACACAGAAAATGAAACTTAGTATAAGCCATAGTATTAGTAAAAACTTTTTGTTAAATGTGTGCTTAATACTCAAAGCCACAGTTCATATAGCCTCTGGAACAGGATTCTTGCACATTTGGGTAATTTGTAGCAATAAGCCATACAATTGGAGCTGTTCAAAAGGCTTTCCTGTAACAGCCAGCAAGACATAATAAAATGAGGACGGCATTCTCTGTTGTCATGGAAACACAAATGTCCACTGCAAATTATGTGATGTTCAAAGTTATTTACTATGCCAGTTTGAACAATTTTTCTAAAATATCATGTTATTTTCACAGAGAGGCAACACCCCTGCTGTTCTGAAGTTTAGTACTTTGTGAAAACAGATACATAAATTTTGCCTGGACCACCAGCCAAAGATTTTCTGAATTGGAACTTTTTTACATTTTCTTCTTTTGAGTAATAGGAAATGACTAAGCTCAGAGAGCTGAAATCCCCTTTTTGTTGGAAACTGCTTTATTGTTTTAGGCTGAAGACTCACAAGGAAAACAAAAGGGGAATACACAGAACTGGATCACAAAAAGAGTTCCTTGGCTTGTACAGGGAAGTGTAGGACTTTGCATCCAGGTGTCAAGGCCTTTTCTAAACTTTATAGCTAACAATTTCAGCCAAGCGCTGGGCCCACAGATCATCTCTTTCTGAAACAAATTGGTCTGTGTCACAGTTGATGTGAGGCCCTGGAGCCCTCAGACTAATGCTGAGATTTCTCTGTCCACGAGCTGTATGGAACCTTCGCAGTTATTCCATGTGCTTGCAGGATCTTTTTTCACTGTGCCCAGATAGGAGCATGGGCAATCCTCTGGGATGACTCATTTAAAAAGAAAGAAGATTTGAGGTTTCTGTGAAAATCTAGACCCTTGAAACCATAGTGGTTTAGTGACAGATACACACTTGGCATCCTCAGGAACATCGCCCTCAGGTGAAGCCTGGAGAAAGACGCCCTCACAGAGCTGTCATTAACCAGATATTGCACATCTCAGATGTGCCTCAGCACATTCTGGTTTGAAGGGCTGGCTCTGCAGGAGAGAATGCAGGAAACCTCATGTCTCCCGAAATTCACCGATAACACTGAGGAAAAACAACATTCCTTCCCTTCCCAGGGTTTCTAATGGCTACACAGACTATCGGGGTGGCACAAAGGCCAATGCAGCTCCCTTTACAGACTAGGGAAGAGAGAGAAGTAAATTCCCCAAATATAAACCCTGCAGCATCTGTAAGTTAGGCTGGAGTGGAGAGGGTGACAAGTCAAGGATCTTAATTTATTCTTCTCTTCTGGGTTTGCCAGGTGAGGCCCAGCAACAGCACAATGTTTAGTGCAAAACTTGCACAGTTTGATTTTGATCCAAAACTTCACATGGAGAATATCTCATGAATAATTTTACCAAAGTCAACAACTCATGCAGCATCAATCCAAATGTTCACACCGGTTGTATCTGACTAACACAAAGGTTTTCTGGACTTTATGTAAATTTTTTACAATCTTTTTAAATTCCAGCATATGAAAGGCAGATAAATTATTAATACATATTGTTGACTTTTATGGCAGCATTCACCTTCTTTGGTAGCAAACCTCACTGGACCATGGATTCTGTCCAGGCAGTCCAGTACAGGTCTTTGATGATATTGCAAACATCATAGTTGTTCCATTTAGAAATCTTTATTCAGTAAATGATTTATAAGTGTTACAGATCAAACAGGAAAAAAAGCAGCAACATTGACATAGCGCTCATGTGATGCAAGGCACAGCACCAGATTTCCATGGAGCAGTTCTATGTTTTCATGGTAAACAGCTTTTGAGACTCAGCAAACATTGTCTTGGGTTGCCTCAGGGAGTCAACTCATCTGCACTTGCTCTGACAATGTCAGATGATTGTTCAGGCTTTTAAACATCACATGAACAAACGTCAGAGCTGCCTGAAGGCTCTCAAGCAGTGTGGGCTAAACTGAGCTTTGCCACCTTGGAGATGAGAGGCTGAAGCATTACTTGGCTTCGTGTTAAGGAAAGGGGATGAGAAGGAAGAAGTAACAGAGCTAGACAGTCAGAGGGAAATTGATGTGGGAGAGGAGAACATGGATAGAAAAACCGAAAAATGGTGGTCAGTTACTGGTGTTCATCCTCTCTTGTGTCCTGTCAGAAATCTTTCTTTCTTTTACACTGAGGGCAGGGGATGTCCTGGGTTTCCAAACCCCTGCTGCTGGCAATGGCACCAGCAGGGACGTAACCTTTTTACCTCTCCTTTTGCATGTTCTTCTTCCAAACTGCCTCATAACTTCCTGCCTCTGGCTCCTCTATGACAGCATTCTCCTTCCTTGGTTGCACACCTCGTAGGGCCACAGATTCTGCCCAGGAAGTGTGGCACATGTCACGCTGTTATAGCAATTAGCACCATTATTTTTTTCAGTAAGTGATTTATAAACATGGCATATTAGACAGGAAAAACAGGTGGCTTGCTTTGCATACACCTGGGTCTAGTTGTGATGAATGTTAAGGAATAATATTATTAGCAATAAATAATGCAGCTCTTCTGATCCCATATCAAAATCATACCCAGACAGCTCTGCCATTGCCTCCCTAGATAAATCACAGCTATTATTTTCTAAAGAAACCATCTCTACCCTAACTTTAGGGAATTTATAATGACGAAGGCTTTTAACCCTAATTTCAAACAGAATTGTTTTTCTATGTCCAGCCTAGTTTTTCTCCTAAGAGCTGAATTTTTTCTTAGATGTCTTTTATGACTCAGCACCCTGCCCTTGTAAACCCCTGTCATCACTGACATGGTGACAGAGACAGAACAGAAATGTGTCACACAGTCATATTGTTAGGATTGAAGTGAACCCAGAAGGAGCTTTTAATATTTAGGCCAGAGGCTAAACAGGTAGCAGAGTAAATTCATGGGCATCTGGACTGTGCAATGCCTTTCAGACTTGATGGCAACCTGAGGCTGTAGAGTGAATAACTGATGAAAACCTCAAAATGTATGTGTGGGGAGAAGTGTGGAAGTGACTAGCTACAGGCACATATTTTAGACAGGAAAAATGCTGTCTGTTAACAACAGTTCATGTGGGAGCACTATGGCGCTTTATACATCTGATTGTCCACACAGGCAATGGTGGAAGGCAGGTATAACACGGGGGAGGTCAAAACTGCTGAGAGATCAGATTCAGGCTCAGGCTGTGCCTCTGAACTGCATGGAAGTAGAAGGGATCATCTGTGGCTGCTGAAATCACTGACTCATTCGGGTACGATCGTATGCCTGTAATTAATTCAACATGCCTAGTGCCTGGAATAGTGGTGTAGGCGTTCAGACAACATGTTCCTCTGAAAAGATATGTAGTGAGACAGAACCTTGCACAGCCCTACTTACCACAGCTTGCACAGCTTCTAAATTATGGACCTCCAAGACTTTGGGAGTCATTGGGAGGGCTGTAGCTCCAAAGCAGGACTTAAATGCATATAAGTAGGCACACAGGAAATATCTGAGAGCTTGAGCTTGAAACCCGTCCAAGATCAGGCTTCTTCTTCCCTGTCAGACTGTGGTTGTGTGAAATGGCTGTGGAGCAACATGGGACAGTGAAGACAGTCCATCCAGACCTCGTAGGAACAGATGCAAACTGAGACTCTAAAGGTCCTCTCAAAGCTAGTCCTAAATATGGCTAAATCCAGGCAGAACATCCAAGACAAAACTATGACTTGGGATTACCTGTTTATAGTCACTAAAGAAGTATTCTGTGCACTTGGAAGCAGAGCAGACCTGATCATGTCTGGGAGCCACACGCTCCCACTGCTGCTTGCTCAGGAAAGTGTGTGGTTCATTTACAATCACTGTCTCATTCTCAGTGAACTTCTCTGTGCTGAAGCATGTTAGCACTTACAAAAAACAGAAAAGCTGTGGACTACTGACCCATATCTGCATAAAGCCTCAAATTAATCTTCCTCTCCTGCTCTCTTCCATCTTCAGTGATGACTGAAAATAAGGGAGAACAGTGATTAGATTATTTTACTAATCTTTATCCTATTTATTAAATCATGACATTTCATCCCCCATTGAATTGCATAACTATACTGTTGAGAAGTGTAATATGATCCATTTTTATTTCAAAATGCTGAATAAAAGGCATTTCTGTGACACATTTCAGAGGAAATTAGACAATGATATTTTTGTGCTCAGAAATGAGAAGTGTTTTTATCTTGCCATGCTTGATATTCATGCTAATTCACAACACACTTTTTATTGTTATCAGAGAAGTATATTCTTTAGGTGTAAATTTGATCTACTGCCCGCTAACTCAGGATTACATGAACATGACTTTTGGTCCACTCCTCTTTGTATTCTCTTGTGTGCTGCCATGCAGTGCAAGACAATAAAGGTCTTCCTGAATAATTTTCGTCTCATTTTTTTTTAAGCCTACAGAAAATTCTGGTTTGATATGGGCATATGACACAGGGTTATTTTTCCATTCTAATCTATCAGAGGTGGATCTGAAGCTCTCTTTACTCAAAGTACCCCCAGCTTGCTTTATAATTAATTTTATAATGTTTTATTATATTGGACTTTTAATCACTCAAAATCTAATAAAAAAAGCCATTCCCTTGGTTGAAATAGATCATCTTGCAATTCCCCTCCCCCTTATCATATTAGGTAAGTTCAAAATTATCCAAAGCTCTTCCTAGCTCAGTTTAGGGATTTGTGTATACATCTAAATCATAAAACTCTCCCATCATATTGGGTTTTTTTTAAAACCTGCAAATCCTGTGAGCTTTCCTTTAACCACCAGTAGATAGATGAAGTATTTCCATTAGGATTTTATGGAACTCTGTACATAAGAGGTTCAATATGTGCAAGCTTATTTGAAAAAGCAGGGTTATTTACTGCTAATCACCAAGCCTGATAGTTGCTTGCTGGATAAGACTTCCTTCTTAAAAATAAAAGAAAAAGAAGAAAATCTCTCTAGTTGATGTTCAGTTATCTTCTTCTCCAGGAGCTGTATCAACCACCATACACACAGCTAAGGAGGCAATTACTGGGTTGCTGATGTGTGTGTTTTCTCTCCCTGGATGAGGATTCCAACAGGATATCAGAAGGTGAGCGCTGTCCAAGCACATGGACACTACATTTACAGAGTTAAACACTTTGCATAATAGATGTTTTAGTAAATACAATGAGCAGATGAGATGATGAAATAATACATGTTACAGACTGGTGAACATGTGCTGCTTTTATATACTGGTGACTTCTCAACAGAATACCACAAAAAAAGATGGGTTCTTTTTTCAGTTTTCTTCAGTTCCTGTCAGGTAATCTAACTAAAGAATGGCAGATACAAGTATCTCAAAAGTTGCCTATGGATGTCGTGACAGAAAGTTTCTCACTTGCTGAAGAGATTATGAAGTTTGATGTTTAAATCTGCAATGCATCTGTGCTTCACACCAGTGGTCTGTGCAGTATGGGACTCCTCTCCAGGCAGCAGCTCTTCTCTGGAGATCCCCATTCATAAGGTATAAAACCTGTAGAACAGAAGGCTGTGGTGTAGCGTCTTTCTAGCAGAATCTGTTTGGTGCAATTTTTGGACTGTTGTGTTAGAAAAACAAGGCTTAGACCTGGGTTGTAAAGTGGTTTTCCCACCTACTGATCATCTCTCCTCAGTTTAGGCACTGAAAAGCATAGTTCATCTTGCTTTTCACAGTTAAATAAAATATCTGTTTGCCTACTGGGATGGCAAATACAAACACATGGAAACTATTAGAATTTTCCAGTGCTAATTCAGCAGATCTGTCTTTAAACCCACAGATATGCACTGACTTGTTCCGTAAGCCAGCACTTTATCAGCATTAACTTTGAAATGTCAGAAATAGGTAACAGTAGTGTACCTGTCCAAAGTCCACAAGAGTGGAATAATGCTATATTTAATATACCTATATATTTTTTTTAAATTATTCAAAATGTGAATAATCAGAATAGAATAAGAAAATAGCATGGAATATGGATATTCCAAAGTCAATATGATTATACGCTTCAGAAATTCTGGTAGATTCCAGAGTTAGAGCAAGGTCAGGATCAAATATGGTTTCTTTGCTCAGAAAGAACTAAACAAAGAAAAACAAAGTGGAGAATCAATGGTCTAAGAATCACAGACAAAGTCCTCCAAACTCTTTTTTAGCCCTTTCCCGTTATCCAAGTGGCAGTCAGTTATAAGATCCTTGATTTTCATTCTTATGCACAGTTCCTTATGACAAATTATTGTCACTTTATGACAAATTATTGTCACCTGAGACTTGCAGGAATGGGTGCTGCTCTACCAGTAAGTCTGGTTTCTATTGTCATCCTTTCTCTTCAGCATTTATTTTGCAGTATTTCTCAGGTATTATACATTTCCAGTTAACAGGAAAAGAAAGAAAATAAGAAAAAGCAATTCCTTTTTTTTTTTTTTTTAAGGTCATTGACTCTTTACAGTGGGAAAATTCACTATTGTATGACTTTGGCAGTAAATCAGGCCAAATGATTTTGTAAAGCCAAATGCTTGGAAACATGGTCAGCTGATTAAGGCATTGGGCTGTGACTCAGAGGATCTGGATTCAGTTCCTGGCACTTACTGCATCACCTTGGGCAAATCACTTTACTGCTTTTATCCTTGCAATTCCAAATGTTGAAGAACCTTGGCAACATTTCTTCTTCCCTCTTCCTCCCTCCCCCCACCACGGACCACCAGTGCATCCTACAAGCTGTACACAGCTGAGAGAATGGGGTTTGTGCTCAGCTCAAAGATCCCTGTCATCAGCTGAAATGAAATACATATATGTAAGAAAATTTTTTTGCTGCCTTAAAGGCACTCTGAGTTTCAAAGAAAGAAACCAATGCTCTCCTTCAGCAAGCCAGCTCCATCCCTTATTTTCACTGCTGCCTTTCTGGCAAAGAAAGCAAGCCCTGTATTGTTAGCAGTGGCAGTAACAGAGCTGCTGCTCCCTGCTTCTGCTGATAAATATTTCCACTGCCAAAGCAGCACCTGCGGTGCCACCCTTCAGGGGGTGCCTGCAGACACTGCCGAGCGTGGCTGCCCCACGCTCAGGGTGCTCTGTTTGGGCCTGGGCTCCAGCGCAGCAGCAGTGCCTGGTGGAGGCTGTGCATGCCTCAACAGCCCTTCCTGGATATGATCCTTCCCAAGCTGTCAGCAGTGGGAAGCAAAGGAATCACTTTTCAACCTCTGATCTCCCAAGTATTCTTAATGGGCATGTATCCAGACATTTTCATTAAAGTAAGTAGCAGCTAACTAAACTGGCTAATAAGTTGTCTCTGTTTTTCGCTCATTTTCAATCAACATAACTAATCAACATGCCAGAGAATGCAAAATACGGTACAAGCCCTTGAGAGGAGAAGCATTTTTAATCATCGTGATTGTTCATCTGTTGATAGAAAAAGTGTCTTAAAATTAATAAAATGATAGCTTGTGATGTTGAATCTTTAATAGCATATGGAAAGCACATTCAATACAGAAGGGGAAAGGGCATTGTGAGATATGCTCTGAATCACAAATGTACTGATGTGAAAATTCAGCAGGCTCCAGGCACAGTGATGGACAGTTAAATACCTAATGTAGTTAGAAAGAAGATATGAGTAGGGTGAAAACTTAATCTGAGCTGAAAATACATATGAGTAGGTGACAATAAAAAAAGAGGAATAACACAGATAATAATGTTTGGCCTCTGTATCTCTTTGCATTTACCAAGCACTTTATAAATCTGAATGGATAAAGACAAACCAGGTCATAATAAGATTAATATTATAATTCACAATTTACATATGTAATGGCTAAGACAAAGAGAAATTAAAACCAATATTACCAAAATACACCTGCTTTCGTTCTGATGTTCAACATCTTGTCTATCCTTCACTGAAACCAGGTTCCCAGAACACAGGAAAGACTATTAATTTTAGGGGCCTTAATTCTCAAAAAATATAATTGCCTGTATGTATACAGCAAGCTTCTGCATGATTGCTGATGGAAACCATAATGATTACACCGTATTAGGCTTCTTGGGATCAATTTGTCTAAGTCAGTCAGCATGGACATCCTTTAGAGCTAAGGAATTTTCATTAGTACTGCCAATGGAGTCTAAGGTATGATTCATCACATCTTAAAGTGACTGCTTTAAACAAGCCAGATGAATTACACCTTAAAAATGCATGTTTCTCTGCATTTATCATAAAGAAAACCTGCCTTGAGCAGAGCAACTGTGATTGCTGCAGTCCCAGTTCTGGAGCTCTGAAAATGCCCAGGGTTAATGGGCTGCTTTTTTGACATTCTGCCCTGAAAACAAAGCCAGTAGCAGGTAAATCTGATGCACACAGTGATATTTCTGTTCTTTAAATTTTTTTTGATAATAAATTCTTTATATCTGTTGGATAGTATCATAAATATTTGATAAAATTTCTAAAAAAATATACATGTTTCCATGAAGGATTTATATTTGCATAGACATTCATGACAGTCGTTTCCTGTTGGCATTCTCAAAATAACACAGCTGAGAATCTGACCTGTATTTTGTTTATTTGATCAAATTTATTTTTTAGCAGGAGAAAATATGAGTCTGTCGTTTTCGATATTTGTGTTCAGTGGAGTAATTTTCTCTCATAAGTGTTGAAAACCCTGCTGTATATACAAAGGGCATCTAGAAATTAATTTCACAACTCTATTTCAGAGCAAGCCTCACCAACCCAGGTTATCTTTTTAATTATGATTAATTATCCTGTCAGCTTAGATGAAAGACATTAATAAAAACACAATTTTGGAAGTGCTCACAGAGAAGTTCATCTATTGTTCCAAACAATTTTCTGCTGGAAGTTCCTGATACAAGGAGACGAACTCCTGCTTTCTGCCTGTGGTACTTAATATGTAGCCAGGGCTCTTCAAATAAACTTAGAGTCTCTAAATACAAGTAAAGTTTCTCTAAAGCAAGAAAATGGCTGAGAAGTGATTTTGAAGACCCAAACCTATATATCTGTAATTGTGATACTTCCAGAAAATCCCATTTTCCAGCACAAGATATAACTAAAAAGAAGTATTAAGAACAAACATTGCAAGAGAAAAAGCATTGTGTTTTATCATCTGGAAGGTCAATAGCTCTAATAAGCAGTAAATGGGTGCAGTGGCAAAGTCCAGGTTGGGATACTTATTAGGACATGCAGGTGAGTGTGTTTATAGCAGACATCTGTGTGTTGACATATACACTGTGGCCAAGCAGCAGAGCAGCAGATCCAAAGCTGTTCCTTGTCCTCAGTGTCGGCAAATGTTTGTGTATGTTTGGTAGCCTGACAGTGAGAGAATGACCTTGTCGTGGTTATATTGCTAACCCTTTGCATTTCTCAGCAATTCAATATATTAGCTATTGATTTTTGTATTGATGATTCTAGAAGTTGAGCAAAGGTGTCAGAGGATAGGACAACAGGAAGGTATTATCTGCTCATGGCAAGTCTGAAAGGAAGTTTAATAAAGGAATTAAAACCTTATTAGGGTGAGTTTAATATGAATAAGAGAAGAGGCAGATCAAGAGATTTGCAAGGCTCAGATGAGTGGGTATGATTCTGACATTATTTGCAGAGTGCTTCTGAACAATTTTATCCTTTCTTATCTTGCATTCAAGTAGAAGAGCTGAAGTAGCCATGAGCTGGCAAACAGTTAAAAATACTCCTGGGTGAAAACAGATGCTATAATTTGTGACTTCTTCAATACTTCAAAACCAAAGGGAAAATAAGGTAAAACAAAGACAAAATCTTCTGTACTTGCAGTCTGTGCAGATCTCAGTCTTCATTCATTAACTCAGATTTTATACTGGGGTCTCCACTGAATTCAGAACAATGAGCTCCTGTTTGAGATGGAAATATGTAGCTTCAGAAACACTTAAGATTTTATCTGTTTAATCACAGATTAATTCTCCCCTCAAGCTACTTCATGGAGGTGGTCAAAAGGTCATTGAAATCAATGAAAGAGTATGAGTGTATTTCAAAAAGCTTTGCATCAGTCCTTGAAATGCAGAAGGGTTGAAAGTATTTTTGAATAATATTTCAGTCAATAAAATATGTTTATATAGTTTCTATGAACAGTCCAGGAATGTTTGGCACTCAAACAAGAGGTGCACCAGAGAAAAACCTATAGCTTTTTGAGTAGCACCTTCCCTTGGAAATAAATGATCATATTTCCTCCTATCACTAGAGGAAAAGTCTAACTTACAAATGACTATATGAAAAAGAAAGGGAAGTTTCTTCTCTTGGTTGTTCATGAAACATGAGAGTCATGTTATAAAATCATCTGCTGGACTATGTCCAGTGGTGAGTTTCTCAGAAATTAGTGAATACCACTAGGACTAAGACATGGAATAGTTAGGTGTTTTGGGAAGATTGCTTACCTAAATATTGGTGCACTTTAGATTCTGAAATTAATTTTATAAATTTTGTCTTTTTATGTGTGTGTATTTTTTTCTTTTTCTCTTTGTGATTATATATTAAAAAAAAAGAACATGAAATAGTAACAATAATAGAAATTATTTTACTTTTGATTGAGTATAACATAGCAGAAATTTCCTGTTATTCTAACTTGCCTTCTTATTATTCTGGGAGAAACAGCTGAAGACAGCAAATGAATCATTTTAACGTCACTCTCCAACTCCTTCCTTTGGTCTTCACTGAATTGTATTGTAGCAATGTCCCCGCACAAAGGAAAACAATGACATGGGTTTAGGCTACCAAACTTTATACATTCAACTGCAGTGATTTAAATTAGGACCCTGTATATCTTGGGCTCCCATAAGGGAGATGAAAACAGACATTCATCAGTGGAGGGCTATTTAGCTTCTCTGCTACCTGAATTGCCTTTCTCTCTTGGTCTAGGACAGTGATAGAGATTAATTGGTGCTCGTGATGAGTTGGGCTTCCATCAAGAACTTGCCTTGCACAACAATAATTAGCTATAATGCATCAGAAATTTCCACCAGACTCCAAAACCTGTGCTAATCTTTTCATAGAAAGAACCTTGAAAGACTTGGCTGCAAGCCTAATTAAAGGTATTAGAATCTCAATTTTGGTTTGTACTGAGGATTTAAAGGCCGGGTCATGTCTAGAACTTAGCCACCATTTCTCAAAGAGTGTGTATGAAACTGGAATTATGCATTCTTTGGTACACATGGTAGCAAATGGGATAGAGAGAAATACAGTCCTTTTTAAAGAGCAGATGAGTGAACCAGCCAATTCAAATCTTTTTACAGACTTTAATGATTGCTGATGCAGATTTTGTTATGGTAGTAAATAAGATATTTTACACTACAAGTAGAAGAAATAGTTTGAACTATGCATCTAGGTGTGACACAAAAGAGAAATGTAAACATTTGAGGGAAAATCCTAGAACAACCAATGAAAATATTTGAATGTGCAGCAGTGGTCAGAAATTAATTCTTATGTAAGTGTAGAAACAAACACAAAAGTGTTAAGAAGACACTAAATAAAACAATTGTAAATTTTCAGCTTGAACATGGCTCTAGACACCTGAACTCAATATATATAGCAGAAACCAAATTGAATCAAAGACAAGAAACAAATTAAAACTAGAGAAAAAGTTACATTAAAAGACATTGAAAATTTGGGGATTGTTTAACATTAATAAGGAAATAATGGAGAAAATAATGAATGAACTATAAACACTAAAGCAGATGTTCCACTATAATGTGTCCCATAGTATAAGAAAGGGGAATAATCAATAAAAGTTTGAAATAGTATACTGTGCACTGCCCAGCAGAAGCAATTCTGGAAAACACCCACTTATCTTGGAAATGTAATAATTTCAAGATGTTCTTGCTATCAAAAAATTTGAAGAGATACACAGAACTCTCATTTGTGGCATCAATATATTTAAAAATGGCATAAATCTATGCAAGATAATACAGATCAATATATTTTAGGATGTAAAAGTTTATGGACAGATCCGTTGTCCTCATGGGGTTTATTATACCTTGTTCTAAGTAACATGATGCTGGGCAACTCCTAAAGAAAAATGCAAAATGAAATGCTCTGCTGGTTAGGTGGATATTGGAAATCTTTTTATCCTTTTTATATTTAACTTTGTAATTCTGACCTTGTGAATAAAGAGCTCCATCCGTCTGATGCTCAACAAAATGATAGCTGGTATAGTAAGTCTTCCAGTTTATAGGACAGATATATTCCAGTAGCATATGCTACTATAGAGACAGAGCCAGCAGTGACATCTAATCACTGTGAGAAAGCTCATTCTAACTTTGCTGCCAACAATTTAGGTTAGATAACAGACATGCATTGACTTGATAGCAGGTGGATAAAAGGGTATAAACTGTTTTGTGCCTTCTGTCTGTATTACTTATAGATTAGCTGATTTGGGGGATTCAAGAGAGATTGTGTCAAACAAATTTAGTTTCTGTGAGGGCTGAGTACTTGTGAAAGATGGCAGATTGGTGGCTTTCAATTCGACATTCTTCTGTTAACTGTAAGACTGATAGATATGTGGAGATGGTCACATTTGTCAAAGCTTTATGATGTGTAGGAAGAAGGGGTAACCAAAGAGCACAGAAGATTGTCTCCAAACTTAATATTGTCTAGTTTCTTCTTATTTTTATTTTCTGATTATCAAACATTGCTGCTCATGAGACAAAACCAGAAGATCTGTATGTGGCTCTTTTTTCGTTTACTGGTTGAGGAGCTCCTGAACCAACAACTGCGCAGACAAGGGATGAGAACAATTGCAGTGAGGAGAGTAAAAAGGTAAAGTTACTCTTTCTGCCAGGTTCTTGCTGTCCATAACTGTGTTTCTGTTTTGAAATGTGCTTTGAAGGAAAACTTATTGCCACTCCTCTGGAAGGCACTAGGATTTATAAATCAAAACTGCTGTTTGATTTATTCCTGTGTAATACAGAAAATAACAAAGGAAACTTCCAAGACTAGCCTTATCAAAATTTTCCAGCTTTAATTTAGATGGAAGACATAAAAATGACTATATAGTTAATTCCATTGATTTTCTGGCTTCTTTGTTGACAAGAACAAAGAACCTAGCAGCATTACTGTTGGTTCATGCCATTATTTGACCCCTCCAAAGTGGATTGAATCCAACAAATCTATCAGAACAACAGTTATCACATGACAAAATCTGTCATCACTGTACAATCCAGTGCAAATCTGATGCAGCAACATAATAAGCTATTCTTTCCGTGTTTGTAATTTGTTATTGAATTTTAAAAAAGGGGTAAAGTTCAGATGGTTTACAGAAATGTTCTTGAGAAGGCAAGGCCAAATAATTCTGTAATTTATATGAAGTCTTTCACAGAACCTCTGGGATGCAGATTTTTTTCTGAGTATAGAACAATTTAGAAATGTCAGACAAAGGGAGCAAGTATAGGAATTAGGGAAGTCAATCCAGAAGGTCCAAAGCTCACAGCTTCAGCTATGTCACATTTACAGATGACCTCATTGCTTGGGGTGAACAGAAACAAAAGAGACTCTTTAATAACCCTCTGCAGGGCCATAGCTCTGACTGTGTCTGGTTCCCACCTGACAGTCAGGTGCCTGAAATGACTTTATTCTTGCTTCTCTTGCCAGTTAGCATTCATACTCCCATATATCCATTTGTTCTCTCCTCACTATTGAAGAGTCTATGCACACTCAGACAATGTGGAAAGTGAAGCAATGTGTTATGGCAACAAATGTATTATGGCATTAATGTTTTTTTAATATAAAAGGCCAAAGAATTAGAAGACATTCACCTCTTTTAGGACTTCGCACAATTCCTATTGTAACCAGAGAATAACTTCCACTTCACTTCCTTCATAGACTGGGGTGAACAATGTGCTTAATCTGGCAGAACTTCACATAAACAAGATAAGCCTTCCTCACACAGTTTCTCAGCTGAAAGGATAACATGCAGACTATGACAACGAACCAGAATTTAGCACTCTCTGGGGAGAGAAATGAATAAATACCGAATATTTTTTCCTGTGTATATTTTGTGAATACCGAGTTTAAAATGACAGTTGTAAAAGAAGAAATATTCTTCTGCTATGAACCGTGCAGGAGACAGCTTTCACTAGATCACAACTTTATGTTGTCATTTATATTCTTATTAAATTTCAGTCCTAAGGAATTTCCTTTACTTAATAAGTTGCATGAAGGTACAACCCTTGTTCTATGTCTGGATAGTTTCCATCTTGTCAGGTGAAACAACTATTATTTCAGTCATTGCTATCCTAACTCATACATTCAATGATTTCTAGAATGTAGTGTTTTGAAATAAATGACATTAAAGTGTTTTCTTTAACAGATATTAAAGTCATAAGTAAGAGTCCATATTATGAATTAAAAACAAAGAGAATAGAGGCAAGCTAATTCGTGAAAAATAGATATCAGTTCAGCATCATCAAAAAAGGTACCTAAAAATATAATGTTTGAGAAAAGAAAGAGCTTAAGAAATGAAATGTTTTACATTCTGCCTTTACATTTTTACCAGTAAGCAATGAAGTGCTGAAACGTTGCAATACTATTTTTGGCAGTGTCTAACTACTAACATTTCATTTCTAGTTGCCATTTCTACATTTAACAAGACTTTAACAAGTCAGAGTTACTTTATGAAATGCAGCCAAATGTACGGAGATACCTTTTATATCTTTTTATTTACTTATATTTTTATTACTTAAGATCTTAGCTATTGAAAGCTAAGGGTCAAATTGATGTAAGGAAAATGCTCACTAGAAAATATGCTGTGAGAGGAAACCACCACAGTCAATACACTTGCTTGTGTGTCTGATGTTCTCAAAAGTCCCACTGGGGCATTAGATGGGCACCTCTCTAAACCTATGGACAAAATCCAGTAGGTTTTATTGGGAACAGGCTTTCATAATTTGCCTTATCTTTAACTTTGACTGGACAATATTTTTCCAGGACCATTCCAGATCATTCCTGTGGAAGCAGATCCAAAGCGGTGCAACTGGGCTGTGTTCAGTGTCACTGCACTCAGGATGGATTGAACAATGCATTCTGAAACGGATGTTAGTGTTACTAATAAATAGGGGACTACTTACTCTATTTATTAAACTTTCTAAAACCCAAACAGCAGCTGTAGAAAAAGAAAGATTTATCTACCAATAAAAAACCAAAGATTACATTTACCAAATCCCCATTCTTTATTGTAATGAAATTTGTCTTTGAGCTTTTAAAATGCATTTATAGAGCCAGAAATGTATTCTGGTCCACTGTCTTTGAGATGAATAACCACATTATTACTTGCCTGTCAAATCTAAGTAGGGTTGTTAATAACACAGAGACAGCTACTAAAAATTCAAAACATGGGAGGTTTCCTTTGGAAAAATTGCAGTTTTAACCTCTGATTTCCCTTCTGAATCAATTACTTACTTTCATATACACCTTGTAATACCTGATCTCCAATCAGAAGTGAAAAATGAATCAAAGAATGCAAAGATTTTTTTAACACACTTATGGAAATACACTGTCAGAATTTTAAAATTCTATAATCTTTAATCTACAGAATATCTGTCCTCTGCACATCAACCAGTAAGCATGGTAGAAGACTAACTTGACGGAAAATATTTAAAAGTATTTTTTTTAATTTTGTGCTTCAAACTTTACTTTCGCCTTAATCTGTATTTGCAGGCAGAAAACTGAACATCTAAACCTGGATTCTTTTCTGATATTCTATTTTAACAGTTTTACTTTACCACTTTTCATTAAATGAACAAAAAGAAAGATACTCCATATTTGTGATAGATATAAGGGAGAGTCACCTAAGCTAAACATAACAATATAGTTTATTTCCCTAGTGTGAACTGTGTGCTGACACATTGAACACTACAATCTTACTGAAAATTCTAATACTTCAAAGTGTCTCTACAGTTATAAGGATGCCTTTCTACTATTTTTACTACAAACAAATGTAAAGAAGTCTACCCATTTAGGACTTTAATTTCGGTTCAATGTGACTATGTTACTCCTGGAATCCCTTTGTACTATCTGAGGGACAAATCTGGTACCTCCATCTCTGTCCTGTTTTCCAAAGCTTCCCACCTGAATGATTTGATTTTTT
Source organism: Climacteris rufus (assembly GCA_013398175.1). Lineage (NCBI taxonomy): Eukaryota > Metazoa > Chordata > Aves > Passeriformes > Climacteridae > Climacteris > Climacteris rufus. The sequence continues at coordinate 54,346 of VZRZ01007409.1, read as the reverse complement.
TTATGAAATTTTGACTTGAGATTCCCAGAATGCACTATGGAACTTTTATGAGATATGTAAATGTAAGTGAGCAGCCCAAGACATAGAACAAAGATAACAAATAGTGTCCTTCATACGCCACCCATGTATCACAAACCATTTTTTTTCCTGCAGACTTTAATTGACCAACCTCATCAAACCAGGCTGATCATCAACCAAGAATGTGCTGGAAAAAGTCTTCTGTTGACCAGGTTTGTTTCTAAATTTTAGGTTTTGGAAGAACTGGCAATCTGAGACAGAAGATCAAAATCAAGATGTATAATTAATTCATCTATCATTTCCCTCAGTCTTAACTATTTCACATTATAACAGTAGAAAAATACAGTTATGATTTACTCCAAAAGTATCGCAAATACAGACTCAACCTAAATCTCAGTCCGAATTTTGGTGTGGAGGATCCAGTGAAGTGTGCATGGGCAGATCTTTAGGAACCTCTGGAAAAAAAAAAAGGGAGGTGAACTCACAGCTGAGATGCTGCTAATACCATTCTGTAGAGCAGGTAGAGACTGCACAAGTATGTATAAAGGTTTTCAGGGTTTGCTGAAGGGGTTGAAAGGAGTTTACTTATAAAATAAGACTTCTTCTATTTATCAAGCCTGCATTAAAAACATTTCAATTACATTTTCATTATGGCAAAACCAAAAGATTTGTAAAAAATAATTTTTTTACAGTAACAACAACACTGCTAGTAGGCTACCATTTTAACCTTATTCAGTAACATGGTAGTCTCAGCCCACATTCACATTCATTCAGTTTAGCATCACATGTCAAATCAACCAAATGTGTATCTCACATTTGAGGTGTTTCATCACTGTGTTTGAAAAAAAGGAGTCCCAAGAGGTTCTGCTCATTATTAAAAATTGTGCTGGTATGGTCCTCATGTGTCTGTCTCCTCATCTATGCATTTGCCAACTCTGGAAAACCTAATCACACTGCACTGCCAACTCTCCTTTCAAGAAAGTCAACAGATAATTATGCAATCTGTTCATGCAGTGCAAATAACTTGGCATTCTGGGAGCCTACCACTGCGACGGGAAATAATCCGTACTTTGTGGGGATATGATCACCTTAAGTGAATTCAAATTCTATGTTCTTCTAATTCCACCATATGAGTCAGCAGTGGCAACATGAAAATATTTCTAAAATTACACAGCTGGCTTTGAGGTTGGATTATGACTTTTGACAGCTCTTTCCTTTCAGATATTACACTTGGTAAAGCCCAGTGTACATCTGCATGACATGCTGCTTTTCAAACAAAAGCATCTGCCTTCTGTGGTATCTTGTGTCTCCAAGAAAACTGCTTCATGCAAAGTCTACAGCTCTTTCCCTCCACCCCACCAGTTTGCCTCATTGCAGTCAAATTACCTTTAAAGTATATAAAGTTATTTCTTTTTCCCCTAAGGCTATTGCAAGTAGCTTTAAAAAAAAGAAAAAAGTTACTCTTGTGATACAGTATATGAGTTCTTAGTTGAATAGCTCTATTTTCAATTATTTCGTTTCCTACATATGTAATAAGCAGACATCTACATGACCTGCTGCATTCTACAGATTCCAGAGGAACAGAGGGGCAAAGACACAGTCTTTGGCTGATCAGACATGTTATGAAAAGTCTCAGAGCCTGATTGACAGCTACAAGTGGACAGACAGTTACAAATACAGTAAACCAGAGTGCAGTTGCTTTGTCAGTTGTCTTTAGACAAATAAAATACCCCTCCACAGATATCCAGCTGTTGGAGTATCTTTTTAACTACTCGTTAAAGAAAGAATTATTGTGCTTGTATGCTTGATGATCTATGCTTGCATGTATATGATTCATATTTCATGTGTGCATGCACTTCTTCTTAAAGCATGACAGGAATAAATACATTTTAACCTGCAGGTAATAAAATGAGAAGTAGTATTAAAACACCAAGGGACATAGAAAAACTGTGGTGTAAGAGAATCTTAACTTCATGTAAGATTAATTTGAATAAATGTAATTTTCTATAGCCACGTTGTCATGATGACTCATAATTATTCCATAATTAATTTACAGTAATAAAATCAAGATAAGACTATGTTATGAGGAATGGAAGTATATTTCCTTCTCAGAAGAAGATTAGTTATAAAGAACCTTGTGAACACAAGCAAGATGCGTCATGTTCCCCAAAAGAAACATTACTTGAAAGTATGAAAAGGGGGAAAATACAGACGAGGAGTAGACATCTTCCTTTTGAGTATAAAAAGGTTTTCCATAATTGTGCAACAGCAAAAATATGGCAATACCAATAACATGCTGTAAGTACAGTGGAAAATAATCAGAATAACCTTGAGTCAGCCTTGTATAATGCTGCCAAAGGTCTATCAACACCTTCTTATTAGACCTGTAGCAATAGCTCTCAGGAGATTTGAGCCCCTCTAAATTTGTGAGCTCACTGAAATCACCAATAAGATCCCCACTGATGAGGGACCATGAAACTTTACCACAGGGCAGCTCATTCAGACACTTTCAACGTGCTCAAGGCAGAAAAGCGAAACAAGTCAATGAAAACAGATGCTATACAAAAGATTGCTCTATTGAACCATCCTAAAATCAAAATGTGATTCCTTTTGGCAGGAGACCACAGAGAGGTACAGAGAATAACAGGTGAGAACTGAGGGTGAGGAGGTGAATAGATGATTTGGTTAAGCCCAGGTAGAACTTAAGTTTGCATTTTTTTTGTTCTTTATGTAAATATACTGCATAGGAAGGATACTAGAGAAAATACCAGAAACTAAATTCCTTCTTACTACCTAGGAAACGCTATGTTCTAGCTAATTTTGATTATGTCCATAGGAATCAGTCTGTGTGTAAAAAAAATCTTTGAAATAGTTGGAAAAAAGGACTAATGAAAACTGCTTTCAAATTTCCTTATAACCTGGCTAATATTTCTTTATTAAAACATTGATTTTTGGCATTTTTTTTATGGCTAGATCAAAATTATTTATAGCTGAAATATATTTTTTGTGACTTCTCTAATCAATGGAGATAAATACACAACTGTAAAGCTCAGTTTGTACCATCTTAAAAGAAACAAAACAGCTCAGCCAAACCCTTTACGTGCTAGTTTCTTCCCATTAGCTGTGGAGATTTTGATAGCAACTGACTTAGATGTAAATGCCTGCATGATGGATGTCTAAAGGTATGCAAGGGATCCTCTCATCTGTCAGGACAGGCATAAATATTCCCTTTCCTCTTTATCAGAGCAAACACTGGTAAGTCAGAATTTACGTCTTTGGCAAAAACGGTGCGGCAAACTAAGTCTTGCTCTCTGGTTTTTGTTATGTATATTTAGAATACTCTAACAGGGATTCATGCTTTCAATGAATTGGTATTTTAAACAGAACATCTTTATTCACAGTAACACTGTTACTAATGCTTCTTAAATCTTCACTGTATTTAAGCCCACCAAGCTCAACATGGTCTGAATTAGAGGAATAACTTTAATTCTCTGTTGTGGATTGATCAAAAGAGAAGGTATCTTCTCTCTGGTCTCTCTGGGCAAAATTTGCCTTCAGAATTTGCTATCTGTGATTAATGCTCTTAGAAGAAGTCGTGTTAAACCACTACACAACTGCACAGAAAAATACTCAGTCTACTTTACATCCAGGTATGTTTCTGAACATCTCTCCACCTAGATACTCTTCCCACGGTTCAATGAAAAATCTGGGCATATCTTTCATAAAGAAGATGGAAAGAAAAACTGTCCATCTGTCTCTGTGTTCCCATCCCTGGAGTTTTTTGTCCATTCATAACCAAGTCTGACAAATGTATAGTCTCAAATATTAGAACTGCCTCCTCAGTTTTTATCATAGTTGCTGGTTATGGTGATGGCCCTAATCAGCATTTCCTTGAAGGAAGAGCCTTTGTAATCCAGTAATTTGCTCGTTTCAGGAGGGAACAGCCATCTGGCCAGTAAGCACCCATGTATGTTTGGACAGTCAGCACATGTGCAGCTGTAAATCTGCCACAGCATATGCTGCTGCTTGTACAGCCAAATATGTGGAAGATTCAGGAGGAGAGAAGGTAGCAAAGGGTATGTGGAAAAGCCCTGCAAGCATTGCTGAGGGGATTAAAGAAAGGTGAAAAGAAGTCTTCATAATGTTTGTTGCTGATGAAAGAGTCATATATGTTTTTATGTTTGTGTGTTTCCACAAGGGAAGCTTTAACCCTTTCCAAGAATGTCACAAGTCCTCCATACTCTGCTCATTTTTCACGTCCTTTCCAGTACTGTTCTTCTCAAGGAAACAATGTCTGGTAAGATTTGTAAGTGGGGAGATGGAAGCTTATTAGTGGCAAAAAGAGGGATGTATGTATTAGCATTATCATGAAAACATTATAGAGAAGCATATGCAGAGTCCAGCTGACACCACACTTCCTCATAGAGGGCAGTGCACTTGAATAGTCTAAGTGCTTAAAATGTATGAAGTGAATACATAAAAATGTTTGAAAACAGACTATATTTTATCGCCAGGCACATGCTGAAGGTTGCTTCAGCCAGTTGCTTAAAATGAATGTTTGAAGACCAATGTCTTTCATCTTTTTTTAATATATTATTTTAGACAAAACTGATATTCACAGGGTGAAAGGGAAGACTCTGCATTGTTAAGAAATGAGCCACAATCCTGGATATTCAATAGGAAAGCAAGCTTGTCAGGCTGTCAGAGAAGCACCAGAGTGTTCATGCAGCCAGTTAGCCTTTGTGTAAGCTGCTTAACTAACTTCTCTGCAGTGCTGTACATTGGAGATTAATGGTATGCACAGGACACTGAAAGGGAAGATTTACCAATGAACTGAAATACTGAATGAAATAGCCCATAAACAAAATTATATTCTCCAAAGCTTCAAATTCCTGGAAGGCCTATACTAATGCCAGGGAGAAAAAAATCAGAGTAAGCAGCCAAGAAAGTAATTGCATTCTTTCATAAGCAATTTCTCAATCAACAGTAAATTTAACTATTGTATGTGTTAAGTTACAATGAAAACACTATTCAGTTGAAGAAAACAATGCAGAGAATAAAAAAAAAAATGCTTTCCTTGAAGAAAAGCAATATTTTTTTCTGCAAGACCAAAAGTCTGGGCCTGAAAATTTCAATAATTTAGCTGAAATAATTCACAGATGCACCATGCCAAAACCTTAGTTTGGCTAACAACCTGTGTCCTTTCAGCTACAGTCCAAAATCTTAGTTCTTTAGCTTCTGCCTGCCTCTGCAATCACCTGAAAAGCTTGAAACCAGATATATGAATATATTTAGGAAACTGACTCCCACTTGCTTTGTCAAAGTCGGGTGAAAGTATCTTGGATCTGAACTAAACTTCCACAAGAAGAATTACTGAGAACTTGTTTGTCTATGTGTGTAATTATCCTCTTCTAGGCAATACCGCACATTTAGGTTCCTTTTTTCTCCATAAGGCCTATTCCTTCACTGATCTGGCCTGGAAATTGTCATATTGTCGGTGTGCTTTCCTTACACCAAGATCAACACACTGAAAGGAGAGAAAAACCTCTTTTATTTCTGCATGTGTTAGTAGTTAGCATATTCAGTTAGGAAAAGGAGATTTTTGAGCAGATTTTAACTGACAAATCTAATTCTTTAGATCATTTTGCTATTTGGCTTTATTGCTCCAGTAGACACCATTCCATTTTGTACATAAAAAAATTATATATTTCAGAATTTCCTGAGGTATGATGTTTAGAAAGCTCGTTGAAGAGGTGAAGTCATGCTTTACTAGTCAGTAGAAAGCACTGAACGTGGTCTTCTTTAATCCTGGATGTTACAACCCTTGAAAGAGACAACGAGAACTGTTGGAGATAAAAAGACAGACTAGGCCTGGCAAAGTGACTCAGGACACTGAAGAAAGTCCTGAGCAAGTACTGACACTCTCTTCAACATCCACAGAGCATGCTGCATCATTATCTGGAGGAAGCAGGTGAAGATAGCAAACCTGAGGAGATCTTGCATGCAGAAGCATTAAAAAGTGCAGAGTGATGTTGTCTTACCGGTGATCTGGTGATATATCAAATTTATCGTTCCTTTTGACTGTTGCTCTAAAGCATGCCTTAACACATGTTAAGAGCTGACATTGTATTCTTCAGTCACTTGCTGCTCATAGAAAGTTACTTGTGACAGAGTATTTAGTGCAGTAATTTAACCAAAGCTGAGTTCAATGCAGGGATTTGTGCTGATGCAGCTCTAACAGTTCTGGTTCCAGAGCAGAACGAATGGTGCTCCAGCCTTTGGCAGAGCAACACCTCAGGCCCCTGAACCTGGAGGAAGCATCGTGTCAGGAGCACCTGCTTCTGGTTTTGTCTTCCAAAGCCCATGGAGGTTTTTCCTGATCAGAAGGCTAGTTGGACTTCTGCTGACCCTTCACAATAAGTGTCATTTAAAGAGCCATGCTCTGTGAAGGCAGCTCAGGCATTTTGTTGGAAGCTGTAGCACATAGCAAGTGCCTAATTATCTTTGTTTGTGTCTTTGAGGTCTCTGTTTTGACTGAATGAACCATGTCTCACCTAGAAGCTGCAAAAACAGTGGCCAATAAATAGATTTTCACCTTTATATTTCTAAGTAATGTTTGCATTGTTGGGCTTTCAGCTGTAGTACAAACACAAGTGTAATTTAAAACATAGCAGATGAAAAGTGTACAGGGTACAGTGCAAAAAGGCTCATGGCTGTGGAGAAAGTAACATCTCCAACATAGGTTGAGATTTTATCCAGAAAACAAAATAACCCCTCATTTTCTTATAAAGACACATTTTTTTTTACACTAGAGGAATATTGTGTTGAATTAAGTTTGTTGTACAGCAATGAGAAGCATTAACACTTTTAGGGTGTCAGACACTGGATTACACTCAATTGCTTGACAGTCCTGATGTTGGCCCTCTGTTCTACTGGAGTACAGAGTCATGAGATTACTTAGAAGATTAAGGCTTCACTGAATATTTGTGTAAGGGTGGATTGTTAAGAAGTGAAACATAAACTGCTCTATATACAAAACCATTATGTATCTGTTTATTTTTGTATTTTCCAACATAGGATTGGTTTCCCTGAATGTTTCAGAGAGTAGCCATAAATTTGTGAAATACTTGATGAAACCTTATCAGTGTTGGGCTACTCTTCCCAAGGAAAAGTCCATTATTTCCTGCACAAGAGAAATAGTAGGTGAAACAACACTGAAGGGTTCATGTTGATATGAATTGTTCACAAGAGAAAAGAGTATGAGTAAGATACCCTGAAGGAATTCTCTCATTTTCTGTCACCCTTACAACTGCACAACACTGTCCTACACTTGGTTGTCTCCAGAGTGTGCTACCAAGAGAAATAAACCCTTCAGTAATTCTATACCTCTGATTTCTCTTATGCAACATTATGTACTAGTTGAGTCTGAAAGATGTGTATTAAAAATATTAAGAAAAAATACCAAAAAAAGAGGACTTTTTTCTTTGAGGTTGGTAGTACTCCAGATTAGGGTGTCTTTCACTGATTGTGTCCCTGACTGCTAAGACTTCCTTGATCTCTGTGTATTGTGGGAACAGATCAACTTACATGGATTTCTGGCAAAATCACCAGAGAGCACGGGACTGGGTTTTGTCTATGTTTATTAAATCAGAAGATTTTACTAACCAATAATGTGATCAGTACCTCACAGGAATTGGGCAATTTCTACTGAATTTACATGGGAAAACATTTTTATGCTATAACACAAATTTAATTATAATAGCAGTTGTCTTAAAAAAAAATTAGTATTTGTGAGAATTTTAAATTCAGTGAAACTACAATGATCATGGAAATTATTTCAGCCACCTGCAAGACATCAAAAGTTTTAATTACTGGCATATCTTGTTAAAATTTTCTGGCAAAACACTTCATTGCTTTTTTAAATTAAACAGGCTTATTGGACAGTCTGAAACTGATTGCAATAGTTGATTTGACTTATTAATTTTAACACTCCATACACAAAATACGAAAACAAACACATTTTTTCCAGCTGTTGTGGTATAATTGTTATAAGAAATATATAATGTATCTGATTTTATTAGAGCATTTGTTTATGTTAATTGTAGCAAATGAAGAAGTACTCTATATAGTCAATGTTTCAGAGCTGTCAAAACAAAATACTTGATTAATTGAACTGATATTTTCTTTGACTTTTGACTCACAAAAACTGTGATGCTTCACTGTTTCAGGAAAAGAAACATCTTTCTTGTCCATCTCACAGGGACAGTGGGATCAGTGCACCCTCAGCAAGTTTGCTATTGACACTGAGCCATGTGGAGTGGTTGATGTGGTGGAGGGAAGGGATGCCATCCAGATGGACCTGGACAGGCTGGAGAGGTGGGCCCATAGGAACCTCATGAAGTTCAACAAGGCCAAGTGCAAGGTCCTGTGCCTGGGTTGAGGCAATTCCAAGCACAAATACAGATTGGATGGATGTAGAATGGCTTCAGACCGACTCTCAGGAGGAGGACTTAGAGGTGTTGGTGGATAAGAAGCTCAACATAACCTTGCAATTTGTACTCACAGCCCAGAAAGTCAAACATGTCCTGGGCTGCATCAAGTGAAATGTGGGCAGAAGGCCAAGGGAGGTGATTCTCTCCCTCGACTCTACTCTTGTGAGACCTCACCTGGAGTGCTGCATCCAGCTCTGGAGCCCTCAACATAAGAAAGACGTGGACTTGTTAAACTGGATTCAAAGGAGGCTGTGGAGATGATCAGAGGAATGGAACACCTCTCCTATGAAGGAGAGAGGCTGAGAGAGCTGGAGTTCAGCTTGGAGAAGAGAAGGCTTCAGGAAGAACACCTAACATCTTCCAGAACCTAAAGTGGGAATTATAAGAAAACTGGATAAAACTTTTTAAAGGGCATATAGTGATAGGACAAGGGAGAATAGCTTTAAAGTAAAAGAGGGTAGATTTAGATTAGATGTTAGAAAGAAATTAACTTTGAAGGTGGTGAGGCAGTGGAACAGGTTGCCCATCCCCGGAAGAGTTCAAAGGCAGCTTGATGGGGCTTTGAGCAACCTGGTCTAGTGGAAGGTGTCCCTGCCCATGGTAGGAGTTTTGGAACTAGAAGATCTTTAAGGACCTTTCCAACCCAAACTATTCTGTGATTCCATGAACATTATTAACTTTTCAATCTAGATATCAGTTTCCAACCTCATGCTATCAATGAATTTTCAGAAGCAAAGAGCAGGACAGACACTTCACAGGCATCAGAAATCAGTGCTGAAGGCAAGTGCATGAGGAAACCAAGGCCTGTCCTCTCCTTTCTGATGGCCTTGTCAGAGCAAAGAGCTCAGGAGCCAGCTCTGACCTTAACTGCTCACATGGCAGCTGCTCATACCCTTTGTTCCTCTGCTCATCTGTCTCATTTTGCTGGTATTTATGAAAAGTCTGTTTTAAGTAACACTAAACATTGATGTGTCCTCAGTCCCTGCATTACTGCACAGTCCTTATGGTTCATGCATTGATGTAGCTTTAATGGTGTGTCAGTATCAAGCTCCTAAATTTCATGGTCCTTGCTCTTTTATCTAAATTCAATATCTATTTCTAAGACCATTTTCTGATTTGAAATCTAAGTATTTTACATTATTAAGGTAAGTTAAATAGATCAACATTGCTGAAGTAATTTTGACAAAATTATTATAAATTATTTTATCTATATTTTCTTTTTTTCTCTTAAAATTAATTTCTTTCTTCTGTTAAAATATATATAAATATTTCAAGAAAATAAGATAAATATCAAAATCAGTGGTCTACTTAAGACAGTCCTCTCAGGTTTCCTTAAATAATACTGAAAGAAATGCTGAAGAATCATGGAATGTATACAAATAAGAAACTGAAAATATACAAGAACTCTGTGACTCAGGCACTGAAAATAGGCCATCACACTATTCTCAAAGCTGCTTTGCAGTACATGTACAGTAAGTAGACTTCCACTGGGGGTTTACAGCATCTAGTGCCTGTTTTTATCTTTGGTGTCTCCAAGGCATACAATAGCACAGCTGCAACATTTTCAGGTATAGGGGGAACCCTCTGGGTGTACCTTCCAAGGTTTGAGTCAGTAAATATTTTAAATCAGCTATTATTGGTTTCTTAAATCTTGCTGGTCATGTGTTTCTTCACTATGGGACCTCAGAATAAATGTCAGGAATAATTAGCCGACATTTGGTGAAAATCCCCAAAGAAAGAAATGTTATTCTGTAAATCTCTCAGAAGAAATTTTAGAAATATTTCATTGTATTGCCCTTTTATTGCACACAACTGAGACTAACACTATTCACCCTTGTACTGAGGTCCCTGGCTTTCTCATTTTTTTCTTTTTTTCCTTTTCTTTTCCTTTTCTTTTCTTTTCTTTTCTTTTCTTTTCTTTTCTTTTCTTTTCTTTTCTTTTCTTTTCTTTTCTTTTCTTTTCTTTTCTTTTCTTTTCTTTTCTTTTCTTTTCTTTTCTTTTCTTTTCTTTTCTTTTCTTTTCTTTTCTTTTCTTTTCTTTTCTTTTCTTTTCTTTTCTTTTCTTTTCTTTTCTTTTCTTTTCTTTTCTTTTCTTTTCTTTTCTTTTCTTTTCTTTTCTTTTCTTTTCTTTTCTTTTCTTTTCTTTTCTTTTCTTTTCTTTTCTTTTCTTTTCTTTTCTTTTCTTTTCTTTTCTTTTCTTTTCTTTTCTTTTCTTTTCTTTTCTTTTCTTTTCTTTTCTTTTCTTTTCTTTTCTTTTCTTTTCTTTTCTTTTCTTTTCTTTTCTTTTCTTTTCTTTTCTTTTCTTTTCTTTTCTTTTCTTTTCTTTTCTTTTCTTTTCTTTTCTTTTCTTTTCTTTTCTTTTCTTTTCTTTTCTTTTCTTTTCTTTTCTTTTCTTTTCTTTTCTTTTCTTTTCTTTTCTTTTCTTTTCTTTTCTTTTCTTTTCTTTTCTTTTCTTTTCTTTTCTTTTCTTTTCTTTTCTTTTCTTTTCTTTTCTTTTCTTTTCTTTTCTTTTCTTTT
>VZRZ01007409.1:29403-41213 GCA_013398175.1 Climacteris rufus | reverse complement strand
GGGGGTGGGGGAGCGAGCTAGGGGGAAATTGTAGTTTTAATTGGTAAATCTATGCTGATATGCGAATGGACCAAGTCTATAAAAGTGTGGAGAACTCGTGACTCGTCGTCCATTTTGGGTGATGCCCCAAGGAGGGGGCTTTGTCTGCCCTAAATGTACCTTTGAAGTCCCTTTGAATAAATACCAACCTTTTATTCCTTTACTTCTGCCTGGCCTCAGCTTTTGGGCTAGCCTTTTAGGCACTATGTCTACAATTTCAAGTTGAGGAGAGCATTTATAACAATTCAGACATTCCCCAGGAAAACAAAAAATGAAGCAGTTAGGAGGGTGTGTGTGTCCAAATGACATGTTTGGGTGTTTTCCTAGCCTCCAGTGAGAAGTGCAGAATACAGGTCAGCTGTGAGAAACTGGGGTTAGTACTCCTCTCCTGGGTCACCATGGTCAGAAATTATTAAAAGGGGAACCACATCTACTGTGTAAATTTGGTGTAGGCTATGTGGCAAATTTAATTGTGTCAGCACACCAAAAAGGTGTGTCACTACTTTTCATAGGGAGGCTCCTGCCCTGCACTTGCCTGTGGCTCAGGGCTGAGTTATTTCTTGCTTCGGCTGCACTCTATGGTTTCCTCAACCACTCTGCTTTAAAGGAACACAACCAGAACACAATCTCAAATTGGAGCACTCCCAAAGCCAGCCTAGTGAAGAACTCATAACCTGACAAAAATATGAACTCTACCCAGAGGACCCAGCTCATTTCTTGACTTCTTTTTTTTTTGGTTGTTTTTTTTTTTTTTGTTTTTTTTTGTTTTGAGCCTAGGTGATAAAATGTGGCACTTATTCCTCTCAATTTTCCTACTGTGTATGCCTGCAGTGCATGGGTTATATATGTACTGTTATATGAATACCTTCCAAAGTGCAAGATTCTTCCTTCCAAAAAGAACAAAATAGGAAAAACCATGCCCACCATCTATGTCACAGAGATTAACTGAATTATTACAAAAAACTAATTATGTAAGTATCTCATTCAAATTCTTTGTTTTGATCTTTCGGGTGTGTGTGGAAATTTTTCTTCCAGATGATGAAGCAAGTCTCTTAACTTTCAATCTGTTCCAAGCACAAACACTCCTGAATTATTTGCCAATACCTGTTCAAGATTTATACGTATTTGATGCTATTTATTTATTAGTGATTGTGAACATGATTACTTGATAATATTCTACTTCAGCCACACATGGTATAATACCCTTACACTGTTTCTTTTTCTTCTGTTTCTTCTACTGATTTACCTACTTTAAGGATTTTTAGAAAAAAATGGAATATAATACATTCCGTTTACTGCTAGAACTTCAAAGACTTTAATTTTTGTAAAAAGAACATGTAAACTATTGAAGAAAAAAAAACAAATACGTTCCCAATATTTTATATTTATATAAATGAGAACAAATTAAGTGCCAAAAGTTTCACTATTTTAGTGAATACCATTTCAAGCGAGGGTAAATAACCCCATCTTGTTTTTAAACAGTGTGGTGAAATAAGGAAAAAGAGCCAAATATTGAAGTACACTGAAAATACAGGATATCTGAATTTAAAGGTTTTTTCTCTGTGAATAGCCCACAGAATGATAACCTAAGTTTAATTTCTTTCCTCAGATATTTCAAATAATAAATATCATAGGAAAAAAAGGGTGTATAATGAGACCAGGCACAACCTGAAAGTACTCATTTTCCACAATGTAATTAGAAAAATGCTCAAGTAACTAACTTAGCAAGAAAAAACAGTTCTGTGTCATGCCAGGTCTCATGCTAATCAAGCAAATCCATAATTGAAATCCTGTGAAAAATTTGATCTTGACACCCTCAGCATACCTTCCGTCTTGTAATTCGTCATGAATCGTTCCAGGCTGCTCTAGTATTTCTTGCAGAAAGCCATCTGACAGCTGTAGGTGTGATGTCTTGTGCCTATAAAGCAGGAGATTACGGTAGAAAATTTAATAAATGACAGCAGAGAAATAAAGCAAGTTGAAAGCTCTAGCTGGCTCATCCTCCCAATCAGATGGTGGAAAATTAGAAGGGAGGAAAGTCCCACCACCTAAAGATGCTATGAAGTGTTCCTAAATATATTCTAAGTAAGGATTCTAACATCTGTAATGAAGGTGGACATTTACGAAATGCATACTGCTGTGAAGAAAGGAAAAACTGAGTAATAAGTCCCAGCCATATTCTTGGCGTTTTGGATCCTGGAGTACCAGGGTCCCATGAGATTCATTCTTTCTTTGATCCTCAGTTGTGGCTGTACTGTACATGATTACTTCAAAATACATGCTCACCTTTTGTAAAGTGAAATTTTTGAGGGTTTTATCCTTTTGCCTGTCTTTTCCAAAGGGTTGTAAGTTCTGTAATATTTATATTTCCACTTAGCCTCACAGAGAAATCCTGGCTTTTCTTCCCCACATGTGTGCACATTGGCTCTACACAATGGTCACATATCCAACCTACTCTATGCACACTCTATGAATTCACAGCAAACCCCATGATTTTTTGTATGTTAAACTTACTCTTCATGCACATATTAATTAAATGCCAAGCTTTATTCTTGGAATTTCTTGGCAGCTGCCACCCAATCAGACTGCTACCACAACCCTGCCTGTCAGGGTGTCAGGTCATATTCCTGACTCTGTCAGGCTAAACCAGTGTTTTTGTATAATTGCTTTGTTATATATATATACATTAATAAAAGAACTGTTATTCCTATTCCTCATATCTTTGCCTGAAAGCACCTTAATTTCAAATTTATAATTCGGATGGAAGGGGGTTGCATTTTACATTCCAAGGGGGGCTCCTGCCTTCCTTAGTAGAAACCTGTCTTTCAAACCAAGACACAACTATAATTTTATTTAAAATGGAGGCTCATGGAATGCCCCTGTTACTCAAACTTCCTTTAGTGTCACTTAATTGAGAAACTGCAATCACCAATGTGGCAATGTGGTGCTTGGACTGGGAATTAAAAAAAAACCTAAGGGAATTAGAGGCTTTTGAACAAAGTTATCTCCCTTAGGCTCTCCTGAAAACCTCAGGCTTAATCTTTTGTTTTGTTTCTTTCTTTAATCATGTCTATAATTTTCCCCTTCACCTGCTGGCATCAAAGGGATTCCTTCCCTCTAGTCCAGAATAATGACAAAATTTAGCCACTGACAAAATACAAATTTTCCTTAAACTCATCACTTGGGAGCCCCTACTCATCCAGAGCAACAGATACACTTAAGTGACAACTATCATCTACTTTCACTTGAGTTGGGGAAATACTGAATCACATGGAAACATTGAATGTGAAATCTTATCAGGTACTTTGCTTGGCATTATTTTTTTGTGCTCTGCCAGTGCTGATGCGTGCTGTTTATATCTAACAACTATATTATTATGGTTATTGAGCAAAACAGCTGCAGAATGAATGTTCATTTATTTTCAGTCGCTTTTCTACAGATCAGGTGATGCTAAATTACCATGTCTGCAGTTTTGATCATAGTGCAAAATGTAGCATAATTTTAAATCCATAATTTTAATTTTTTATTTAAATTTTGCCTTTATGGAAAAACAGACCAAAAATGAAAACTGAGACAGAGTACCATACTATTAAGTGACAGTGTCACCTTATGCTAATAAGTCAAGTTCTTAAGGACAAGACTGAATATGTTAGACTAAGCATCTGGTTTTACAAGCATTTGCTGCAGAAACCGGAAGACTGGAGGAGCATTTCACTAATCATGTTCTGAAACAATTTTGTCTAAGTGTTTTATGGAGATACAAAAAGAGGGCCTTTATTCCTCCACTTTACAGTCACCATCAGAACCAGTTCATTTGTCTCCTGCTGGCTTGAGGCAGTTCATCTGGAAGTTTTCTTTATAGTGTTATCAAAAGGAGTAATCATGCACCAACCTCACCAGTGCCTGCTTAAAGGCACCAGCAGACACTGTGGGAGCAGCAGGCTCTGCATTCTTAATTTCACTGACCTTGCTGAACCCTAAGGGTTCGTTCTACAGGCATCCAATCCAGCAATGCCATATTTGTATCACATCTATCCTCTAGGTACCAGTCCCATGTGACTTAATAATGCATATTTCCTGAGTGCAGGAATTAAGAAAGCCTAGTTTCCTATAACTCTGTGCCTTACGGCTGGATTCCTAGGAGCTAGAGAAAGAATAAAGTATGAGCGAGCAGTGATGCTCTAAAGGTGGGATCTCCAAAGGAGATCTCAGCAGGGTGGATTCTCTAGTCGCCAGCAGGGACATGCCACTAAAAAATCCTTTTTCCTTTGCTTGACCTTTGTTTTCAGGAAATCTGGAGAAGTGAGAGCTTTATTCTTGTTGTAAATTAATCCAACAGGTAAAAAAATTATTAATGGGCAATGAGAACATGGACAAATTAGCACATACCAATGTATACCCAAAACAGAATGCTGCCAGACTAATTTCAAAAAGAAAAGTACAGTTAAAAAAAAAAAAAAATTGGTGATTTGAATAAATTTTTTTTGTGGGTGAGGAAAAGAGTTTCTTATTGACTATTCCTGCCCCTCCATCTTTTGCCCTTTCATCCTCTTCTGCAACTGCTTTACCATTTCTGAAGGTCAGGCTAAATCTTAACATATGCTTTTAATTTGAGGTCTCAAAGCAGCATTTCCCAAACTAAGAAATCTGGAAGCAAGCCTGTAAGTGCAAATAAGAGTGGAGTCGTGAATGGAAAAGATTGGCAACTGTGGTATAAAGCTTACTCATTCCACCCAGACTTTCAGCAAGATGTAAGCATTCAGTTTACAACTGAATTAAGCAGCTACTTGCAAGGATGGCCTTCAGAAAAAGGCAGCTCGTAGAACTGTACTGCTTCTGCAGGTTGCAGCCATTATAATAAAACTCAAATATTTTAAGGAACATTTAATTTTTCCTGTGCAGCAGATCTTTTAATGTGAATGTCTGTGGAAATTCTGCTATAAGAAGAAACGACCCTACTCCCTTCCCAGTCTCCCACAAGTACTGGGTTTTTGTGAAATGGCCTCATGTACAAAGGCAGGTGCAAGGCTGTCACTGTGTGATCTGATGAAAGGATGGAGCCCTGCTTCTGGTAATGTTGAAATTATCTCATAATTATTGACTGAAATCCTGTCCTTGCGGGCAATGGAAAAATTTCCCTGGCAGACTGTGTGGGAGACAGGGATTTCCCTCTTGTCATAGGCTGTGGGGGGTGAATTTCTCACTGCGGGGGTGTTTGTGGCTAGTGTTGCTGCAGTTGTATTGTGCATGATTCTAAGAAATTCCCCGTCCCCAGATTTCAGTGTAATGGATAAAATAGCTCACTGGTTGTAACTCAGTCTTCTCATCAGTGGTTGTATGATTTCTGTGGGCATCAAAGCACAAAAGTTTGGCAGGGATTTGTGTGAGGAAAGGGAAGGACAGAAAAAGAGCATAAGCCGTGGACTAATCCAGGGAGTGTTTCATGTGTAAACTTTATATTTAAATTTATTTTTGTATTTATTAGCTTTGCCTTTTTTAAAAATTTATTCTACTCCCATTTACCTCCATTGGGAATTGTCCTCATAGAAAATAAAAAAAAAATTAAAAAAAAAAAAATCAGGCGGGTTGTATTTAAACAGACTAGGAGTAAATGACTGATATGCTCAAGTGATTTGAGACCTTTATCATAATTCTGCCTACTGTTTTGACATTTAAGTCTTGAATGGTTCCGTTTTCAATCAGGTATCCAACTTGCAATGTTTTTATACCACTGCTGTGCACACAGATCCTGTGGATAATTGCTATAATCGCCTCACATTTGCAAATGCTCTTTGGGGACTTGAACCCAGGCCTTGCTTCTGCTCTATTACAGGGGAAGTAGAAGGAGAAACTCTCCTAGTTCACAATAGCATTGGCAAGGAGTAGTTAACCTGAACTCTCAATTATGTGCAGAAAATCTGCACATCCTGCTCAATTAAGATTCCTTTTTCCCATGGAGCAGGTTCTAAATTTTTAAATAGTTTGATTGGAATTCTAAAAACAGCAAGAGAGAAGATTAATCTTGTTAATAATTAGAAAGCTGAATGCTAACATTTTTCCCCCATAGGAGCTGCCTCAATGTTTTTACTCTCACAGTTAACAGCAGTTATAGTCTGTGTGTAAAGAACCTGATATACATGCAAATTGACCAACAGTTTGTTTAAAGTGAAGAGTTTAATTGTGTCTTCCGCTTGATTTTCACTACAAAATAGAAGGATGCAGGGACAAGATAAATCAATTGGTTCCATGACTGACATGGTCAACCTACCTCTTTGCTTTCCTTGTGGTATAAGGAAATGTTGCTTCTAAGCCACATCCTCTAGTAAGCAATACAGGGAAATATGCGCAGCACCTCTGACAATTTTGGATGCATTAGATGCTCTTCAAACATGTCTTGGCCCTCTCTAACTTTTGGGTAAGTCTATTACTGCTCAGTGCAGGCAGAGTAACCCAGAGCAGCAGGAAAAAATTCCTTTTGGTGAATTCCTCAAGTAAAGTGGTCCTCTTCACTTTTGAGCATGCTGATCACTCATAAGAATTTATCCCTCTTTTTCTTTCTCCCCACTCTCAATATTTAATTAAATACAAGGAAAGAACCTTGCCAACACAGATAGCTGGCCAACAGAGATAAACTGGATAGATACCAGTCCACCTCTGCTGCCACCATATGCAATGAAAAAGACAGGAATTAAGGGTTCATTTCTAAAGTGGAGATGTAAAAAAAAATTGTTTGCAATGCAGAAAGGAGAATATGACTGCACTCTAACAATAACTTGGTTATTTCTTTTTATTTCTATGCTTAACTACTTGATTAATTGTATTTAAATATACATCACTGAGAATTTGTGTTTATATGTGCATATTAAATTTATTAAAAGGTTTATTCAAAGATAGAACTGGAAAAATTATTATTTTCTTAACAACAGAAGACTTTTAAAAACAAAAAAAAACCTTTCACCAGGTTTCTTCCTCATTTAAAAGGAATTGTGGTTCACTATTCGAGTCCTATGTCATACACTGGGTGAATACATTTTTTCTTCCTTGAAATTACAACTATATAAAGCAAAAGATTCTGAACTGGGATTAAAAGTTTTATTCTTCTCTTTCTGACCAATTTATACTAAAAACCCCATACACTTAAAAACGGAATTTCATTAAACTAGGATTTTAGAAAATATTTTTACAAGTTGACGAATTTTATATCATAAATTCAATATTTATATTATAAATTCAAAAGTTAATCACAAAAGACTGTTTATTGTTTTCCCAGAAGCCTGACTTTTCAAAAAAGGGAAAAGACTTTTTCTTTTCAAAACATTACAACTGCTTACTAAACATTTAAACAATTTAAAATTGTGCAATATTCCATCCATCATCAACATAATTTCTTTGCTCCATTAACGGAGCTTGAATCACGTAACATTAGCATTGCAGAAAAATATTTGTGATGAACAGTAAGATACAGTAGAAGGAAAATCCAAAGGAACCTGGGGTATTACTCCTCCATCTTGAGGCCTTAGTCTTTCTTGCATCCCAAGAAAGGAATTTATTTTTCTGTAAATTTGTGTGTGAGATAATGTACAGGTAAATTCATTGGTAGAAAGGAGTGAGTTTAAAAGCTATTAAATTCTTGCATAACTATATTTCTTTTTCTGGTCTATGCATCTCTTCAAGGATGGAGAGGGATAATAAATCATACACTATATTTAGAGAAACTTGCATCATATCCAAAATTTTCCTATTTTTTCCAGCTTTTCCCATAGATAGGTGTGACTTTTGTAATTACAAATGAACTTGAGCTCAGACTTAGATTTTTTTTACTTGCATACAAGATATTATAGATGGATTTTTTTTTTTGAGTAAAGCTAGCACAATGATTGAATTGATGTGGCAATTTTTTTTTTTTTAATTTCAACATAAAAAGATAAGGGAAAAAAGTCTCCATAGCCTGATGATATTTCCATTCCCTTAATATTGACGTTTTTACTTAAAAAAATTCCATATGAGGGCTTGAGAAAAAGAATACTGATAGGGTAACTGTTATATTTTATAAGTATATTCAAGATGTGCTGTTGTGATGGGCAGAACTGAGAATTGTATGACCAACCATTAATGGACAGTAAGCTTTACATCAGCATTAATTTTTCAAACTTCTACAGTAGTTTTGAACATCTAGCAGATGCCATACTGTATTTTAAAAATATAACAAAAATTATAATTATGAATTACCATCATCAAGTATAATTGTACCTGATCATCTCTATCATAGCACTGCAAGTTAATGTCTCATATTAACAGTTAATCACATACCTTAAATGGGTCCATGATGCATTTTTATGAACTCTTTAGTGTGCATTGGTGAAGAATGCAAATTGTGGACAGGGAAAGAACTTAAGCAAAGCCATTTTTGTTGTTAATTTCAATATAGAAAGCTGAAAAACTGGAAGTGGTCATGGCATTTAAGCAGACATTAAACATTGGCTAGAGTACAGAGGTTTTTTCCAGATTGGGTGCTGCACTTACAGAGGAGTGCTTCAAAAGCTGTCAGAACAAGATGGGAAATTCAAAACTTATACGGAAATAGCTTTGGGGTAACATTTCATGGGACACCTCATGAAAGAGCATGAAGTTGTTTCTCGCACAGGAATTTGTAGCTTCAATAGGTGATTGTTATACTCTGTGTGTTTTTGCAGCCTTCGTAGCGAAGATTCAAAGACTGAAAGGCAAAAAGACGATTTATTTCAGTACCATAGATGGAGTAATTTCACAACTGACTTAAAATTTTGTCTTTAATCAGAAAACTCCCGTTTGTGTGTGTATACATATATATATTCTTTGTAACAGAAAACTGGATATTTTTGAAATAATTTTTCTAGAACAAGATATCAAACATTTTCACTCATTTCTACAGTGGATTAGACATTGGTATTAACCCAGATGGATGTTTTGAAGGAGGACAGAGCTGTGCAGTGAGGGGTGGAATCAAAGCCAGGGCTGTGGCTGTAGCCTCACCAATGGCATCTGTTGTCTGAAGACATCAATGGAACACCTGGTCAGCAGCCTGAGGGAGGAGAAGAGCAGGTCATGGCACCACAGGGAGGATGACCTGGAGGTAGATTGATTTCAAAGACCCTGTAGGGCCAAGAATTCCAGCCCCATGTTGTGCAGAAGGAAGGCCAACTGTTTGATTGGAATAGTAGGGTCAGGTAGTAGAGGAGGAATGGGCACTGCTGGGTAAGTAACAAAAACGATTGTTCCTGTTCCAGGTGATGGAGCCAGTCACTCAGGCAGGAAAGGTAAAGAATGATGAAAGTCATCTGCCAACCAGATTGGCTGTCTTGGACTCTTGCTGCTCACCTGGAGCCTAAATCTGAAATACTGTGCAGACTTTGCTGAGGTTTGTCTAGGCCTCAGTCTACTACTGATTGCTGCTTATCCATGTGCTGTCATGACACTGCCAGTGGAGACCTTGAGCAGATCAAGGGTCACTACTTGAATCTAGAATGATTTAGAATTTAGAAACTGTTGGTGTTTTCCTCAAACCTGCTGGTCAAGGGAAAGCAGCCACAGAGGAACTGTGGATCCTATGAATCAATGACTGACTGTGTGGCAGGCAGGGATATGTCTTCTATAGGCATGGGAATTTTTTAATCACTAGAAAAGAGCAAATTTTACAGCTACTTTCAAAATAGATAAAATGAAAGATCTGGGGAATGGCAGGCCAGTCAGCCTCTCATCACTCCTGTGGAGGGTTTTGGAAAGAGCTCTCCTGAAAGACATGTCCAGACACAAGAAGGATAAGAAGGAGACTGGAAGAACCCAGTCACACCAACTGACAAGGACAAATCATGCTTGACTAGCCTGATTGCCTTCTATGGTGAAATGACTGGCTCAGCAACTGAGAGGGGGTGTGTTTGACTTTAGCAAGGTCTTTGACAGGACGTCCCATGGCATCCTTGAAGTCAAATTGATAGTTATGGACAGCAAGGAGAGTGAAAGACTGGCTTTATTGCAGTGTTCAAAGAGTGTTGGTCAATTTTAAAAGTATGACAAGCTGACAGGTACCAGAGGCACTCCTCAGGAGCTGATGCTGAGGCAGTTAATGTTTAATATCTTTGTTCAACAGACTGGATGATGAAATGGGATGATCCTTCTTCAGATTCACAGGACTGCCATTCAGAGGCACCTTGACAAGCTGGAGTAGCAGCTGCAGAAGTCTTATGAAGCTGTGTGAAAACAAATGAGAAGCCCATGGGACTGACTGACTGGGGACCAGCTCTGCAGGGAGTCCTGAGGGACTGTAATTGAACATGAGGCAGTGGGATGGCATTGCAAAAATGAAGACTAAGTGTGCACTGGGACACACTAATAAGTCATAAGTAGCCAACAGGCCAAGGGAATAGATCATCACCCTCTAGTCAGCTTTCAGGAGGCTTCATCTGGAGCAGCATGACCTGTTTTGGCACCTTTCCCAAGTGTTAAAACTACGATGACAAATCGGAGAAAGTCCAGCAGTGGTCCAACGGGATGGGAAGATGCATGAATCACAGGGAATAGGAGGAAAGTCTGAAGGTCCCAGATTTTTTTACCCTGGAGAAGAAAACACTAAAGGGAATATAGCTTCTTCCTATGATAACTTGGTGATTATAGAGTCTCTGGAAGAGACTTTCAGACTCTTCTCTGAGATCCACAGTGAAAGGGTAAGAACAGCATTCATAATTTGTAAAATTAAAATACTGGCTAGATATAAGGAAAAAGATATAATGAGAGTGATTAAACACCAGAACAGGTTATCCAGATTGATTGTGGAATCTACACAATTTGGAAATTTTACTGGAAAAAGCACTGAGCAACTTGATGTTATTTTGAGGCTGCACCTACTTTTAGCAGAGAGTTGCACTAAATGACCTCCAAAGGTCCCTTCTGAAAAATTATTCTATTATTCTATCTTCAATTTATAGGTATGCACTTCTGGAAGTGGAGGATATTTTATAACTTTCTCCAGTCTAGGAATGAAATTTATGCCCACAAATCATTAGTACTCTAATTAGGATGAAAGAACTTTCTGTGTCTGAGTCTCTCAGACTTGTTGACTAGCAGAAAATGTTATGTGTATGAGAGAATCCTCTTATGCATGAAAGCTTCCAACAATGCAAATGTTTATGATCCTGATACAGAGAAACCATATGTAAGCAGATGATTCATGAGATTCAGGCTTCTGTTCCCTGTTTCAATCACATCTGATTTATGAAACGTAAACAGTGGATCCAAACCCATCCTAGTTGTCAGTGGTCCTTGTGAGGCAGTAAATATCATGAATTTCAAAGTGTTTAAAAATCTTTCAAAACTGCTCAGCATGCAACTGCTTTTATAGTTACATGAGCTTTTAAAATGCACATTTCCTGAAAGGCAAGCAAGCGGGAATAATTACTATTCATTTTTTTCCTCTCAGCTTAGAGAGTTAAATTGTACTCAACAGTTATTTCTCCCTAGTGCATGATACAGCAGAAATCCTTCCAGGGCAAACGCACTGCAATCACAGAGTTGGCTTCAATAGCAGAAGCACTAAAAGAAGTAATTCAGATTAATGAATGGATGATGTAGATACACTCTGTCAGCACTGTTTGCTACAGGGATCTCCTAAAACTCTGGAAATGAAGACTTCCTCTGGAAAGTTTGTTTGCTCAGCCTGTGGTAGGTACGGAGAGTCTGCTCTTTTAAGGACCCTATTTCTCCCCACTCCACTGCTTTCATAAAGCTTGCCTTTTTTT
>VZRZ01007409.1:0-29362 GCA_013398175.1 Climacteris rufus | reverse complement strand
TTTTTTTTTTTTTTTGAACATGAAAAGGCTGGATGTTGCAAATAGCAAAACTCAAGTACCAAAAGACTTCATCACTGTCAGCAAGAAGCTCGTGATGTTTTCTCAAGGATCAACCCACACATTCATCTGTCTTTAATAAAAGTAGATCTGCCTGGCTGTATCAGCTGATGTGATGTGCTTGCCTTGGAATAAGAATCATTTGTTGCTTTGTTTTCAGTGGGAGGGTTTTCAAGATTTATGGGAGTGCTGAGAAAACATGGGAGGAATCTGCCTGGAGGGCTGATGGATCTCCATGGAGCGAAAGATGTACTCAATGAAGTGCATTTATACATACTGTCCTTGGCTTGCAGTGCAGCTTTCCAAGGGTAAGCCTCGCCCAACCTCTTGAGAAACAATTTATTTAGTAGTTTCTTCTCCATATGATTTGTTAATGGGAACAGAAGTGTCAAGACTTGTTGCAGAAATGCAAGTAATCCTATTAATGAATGTGACTCTGAAAGGGGAGTTTGTGGGAAACAAGATCTTGAAGTTGTGAAACATATAATCATATACTTTAACATGCTTAAACTTTCCAGAAGTTAAGTAAGGTATTATAAGAAGGTTCTACAAACTTTTATAACAAATTTTTGAGAAATTAAAAAAAGAAAATGACACTTTGTAAAACTTCAGACTAATTAGGTACAACGAAAACATTCTTTATAGAAGATGCTACTAATAATTTCATATAATAAAAATAGAAAATTCTAACAGGGCCACAGAGAAAAGTTTGGCATAATATAAGCAATTAGCTGTTTAACCATAAACTCTGTATACTGGTCTAATCTCATTTCTGGAACTAAACTGTGAACTGTGTATGTTCTTTTAAGAGAGAGCTTGATATTACTTTTTTGGTCCCATCATGCCTTAGTCCTGCCCTCTGGCCTCAATAATCTAGTCATTAGTAGAGTCATTTAAGATCATGACATATATTCAAATCTCTTCTGTCATGCAAAATAGCAGAGATTTAACCTCTGGGACTCCAGCCTTCTGTGCTACCTTGGAAAATAGTCTAGCTTCCTTTTTTTTTTCTCTTGAATATCCTGTGTTTGCATAAAACACTAAGCCTTTTGTTAAAGGAAGAAAGAATGATAGTTACTAACATCATGAATATGACTAAAAGGTCTGATATTTTTCCCACATAAGCATTTTGTACTTGATATCCAGTACTTAAGTGTTCCGGTCATTAGACATGAATATAAAAGGAAAACATCACATCCTCACTCAATCACAAAATTCATGACTCTTTATGAAGAAACCTTTCTATTCATGGACTTTTCAGAGAGGTTGCAGGTCAGATAACAATAGCTAAAATCATTCCAAGGTACAAAGTAACTCGCTGCCATCCTTAGCTGCATTAAACTGCAGATTTATTAGTGCTGAACCATCAGTTTCAGGTGAAATTTTTAGAGGCTCTCTAGACAAACCAGGAATCCTGATGTTTGCAGAACTGATACCAGAGCTGATATCACAGCTGATACCTCTGCAGTTAGAAGTAGAAATGGCAGGGGGTTCAAAAGCTTGGATTTCTAGAAACATTTCTAGCACATTTAGGCCCAAACAATCACAAAGAACCAGGGATCAGGCTTATGCACACAGTTGAAACAGGGTTTAACCTTATTCTGTTGCCTAAAAGGCTAGCCCAAAAAACTGAGGCCAGGCAGGAGTAAGGGAATAAAAGGTAGGTATTTATTCAAAGGGCCTTCAAAGGTACATTTAGGGAAGACAAAGCCCCCTCCTTGGGGCATCACCCAAAATGGACCCCTGGCTCGCTCCCCGCCCCCCCCAGAAGCTTGGGTCTGGGCAGCCTGAATGTCCTTGCAAGGTAAGTACAGAGTGGCACTGTTATGTCTATAGAGAACAGCAACCAACGAGATATAAAGCATACATGCCAGACAATGCAGGATTTGAAAAATATAAGGGTTAAAACCTAAGGCAACAATTCTGGCTATGTTACAATAACATTTAGAATATTTAATAGCACATAATACCTATTCTGTGTATACAGAGTATATGCTAGTGGGCCTCTTTATTTCTATATGTGTTAACAATGAAAACAAATTGGATTATGTCCTTAATTGCAATCCTTTTCCCATCTAAATTAGTCTTTCTTAATCTTAATATCTTCTATTGTGTTTTCTAAATGTACAGGTGAATTTCTACCTTCAATTGTCGTTGTATCTTGTTGCCAGCTGTACAGCTTGTGTAACAGTTTATGTTGCAGCTTTATTTTACTGTCTTGCTATTTGTGCTGCAATTAGCCAACACACAGAATAAACTCATAAGGTAGAACTCCCTCAGTATCTATTAGTACGTACTGTGCCTGTTTTGATATAACCCAACCTTTTAAAATAGGTGAGTTATTGACCTCATTCACTTAAACAACATTTCCACTGCAACTACTGCTAAATATAGAAGTTGGGGGGCGGGCGAAGCTAGATCTTTATAGGAAAAGAGTTTATCTAACTATTTGCTATCTGAAGCTGATATTCAGTGTTGATGCATAAGAAAATAAGTCTTTCGGTCTAAGCTGTAGGTAGGATGTCTTCAGCTGTCAGCAGCACAGAGACCCACCAGTGTTATATCCATAAAGCATCAGGGAATCTACTTCAGAGTTCAGGAAACAGTGAATTTAAGTCTGCTTACAACAGCTCCATTAGTGAACCCTGGTTTTAACTCAAATTAAGAACAAATTCAGTTGTGCATTTTCCTGTGGAACAAAACTTTGCACTTTTCTCAGAGATGGTGCATTGAGAAAGTACAGCTCAGATGTGTCTGAGAAACGGAGTGTCATCAAATCTGTACAAGAGCCAGCAACAGCTGTAGGTCCTTCATGTAGCAGCATATAACACTGTCTATGCCTACACACCCAGGAGAGGTTACAAAATCTCTTGAGAAAGCTACAGGATGGGTTTTTGCACAAATTTCAAAACTGAATTGGCATCTGTCATGGAAGGTATTGACCGTTTAGAAGCATCCCATGGGGATCACGATATGCAGTAAAAAAAGCTGGATGTTTAACAGAGAAGAATTTGAGGATTGCTTTTTTGTAAGCACCTGCAGTGCTTTGACTGCTGATTAATGTGTGCTAATTCTCTCATACCATTCTTTGATTTTGATGATTCTTGTCCAGACTGTTCTTGGGTTTAGTTCACATAATTTTGAAGTGTGCATTAACACTGGTCTCTGATTGCCTGTGCTGTCCATAGATTAGCAGTCTCCAGGATGTCAGCCCAGAGAATATCCTCAGCTTAGCATTAACATTTTCTGAAGCCAATGGCCATTATAATGCCAGCCAGAAATAAAGACTTTTGTGCTTCTTTAGAGACAGTGAGAAGATGGTTGAGACAGTCAGATAAGCACAGAAGAATACAAGAAAAATAAGAAAGGGCCAGATGCCAGTGTTCAAGTTCAACAGGAAGAAGCACTGCTTATTGGGCCTATTCAAGCCAACCATCATCTAGTCTTAGGTTTTCAAAGTGTCTTGTTGTACATTCTGATTGTTTTCCTCTCATCTGTTTAGAAAAAAAATGCACTATGTTCCTACTGAATACTACTGTAACTTCCTGGGAGGCCTCATACAAGGTATCTTTAGAACCAAGATCTGTCAGACTAGAAAGTCAAAGAGAACTCCAGTGGTGCTTTTAGTTGCCTTCATTGTGACCCTGTGGCCCCTAAGGCAATATTTAATTCCATAAAATGCTGCAAAGGTGCATACAGAAAGATTAATCCCTGCCTAAAACATGAGTTTAAACAAAAAAGACAGGCAAAGACAGAAATATTATTCTAATACTTTCAGGTGCTTCAGATCACCTAGTTTGGACTCTTCTATAGCAGTGGCTGATGTGAACCCCCACATGCCCCATTAAGGGATGTGAACCTTGAGGGCCTAATGAGAACACACTGATGGGAAGGCAACCAGTCTCAATATAAAGCAATTGAGTTCCACTACTTTCCTCATGTTCACTTCTGCTCTCTTATGGCACTACTGAATCTACTTAAAGAAAGAGGCAGAGGGTGCAAGGAAGGAGGAGTGACCAGATCTATTGAGAGTTAAGAAGCCGTTTAAGTGAATGTTAATTTCCTAATGAGGAAGGCATTTCTCTCAGTCTAAAGGCAACATAGAGTCCAAGACAAATTTTCCAAACCCCTTTATGAACACATGTTCAGAGCATAAGAAATTGGATCACTTGACATGATCTTTGAAGTAGCCACTAAACATGCAGGATGAGGGAGGCAGCACATTTTTCAGAGAATTGAATGAATGAGATGATGTTTTTAATGGCCACATCTCCTCTCCAGCACCCTTGTATTTGACTATACCAGTGCAAGTACTGTATAAACAGGTTCATTAACAGACTACTGTTCTTCCACCTGTAGTGGATACCATTTTCATGAAACTCTCTATATTCTTCAATCTCAGGGGGTACAGAAAGAAATAATTTGCTTTGAATAATTTTTCTCTGAAAGGAAATCTCCTTACAGAACATTTTACATGTTTCACATTTGCACATGATTTCTTTTTCTTTTACCTTTTTTTTTTTTTGGAAAATGTGTTCCTCATCTTGTTGGTGAATGTTTAGGGAAGAAGTAAGATCTAACCAGTCTGACATTTAAAATCAAATGTCTCAAGGTAAGCATAAGAACAGCTGTCAGTAGGAATTAGCAGGAGCCAGCACTTGAGATGAGGTTGGTATTTGACAGCGTTCATGAATACATTTCACACTGAAGATGTTACCTTTCAAACTTTAGGTTTCCCTTTTCTTTTTAAGCAATGTCTGGCCTTGCTCACCCTTTTAATGTTATGAAGTGGTACAATATTTTATACATGACAAGCATGAGGGAAGAACCCTATTATCATTTTCCCATGTACGTGCTGTAACATGAATTAATGTAAGGAGGGAAATATTCATCCATTTCACGAGGACAGCTGAAACATTTGCTGCCAAAATTCCTTGCCTGTCATTTATTACTGACATTGAGAACATTTTTTACGCACTTACAAAAGAGCTTTCCAAAAAGCACTGAAGTTTATCAATTGCTTGCAAGTTTGCAACTGATAAAGTTGAATTTTCAATACCTTGCAGGGCTTACATTTCTCTGTGGGTTTGGAAGCAACCTGTACGTTTAAATTGCCTTACATGGCAATTTAGATTTGCTCATATTGTGCTACATGCTTGGTGATGTTTTCCTAGTGCTGTCATTGCAGTTAGCAGTTAGGTCAGTGCATATTTGTGCTTCCTGCAGAGCGACTCAGCTCAGGAGGAGGAAATCTTTTGAAATTCGTCAAGGTTTCCAAATTCCTTTTGTAAGAAGAGTAAATATTTTGTGGATCTCTAATGCAACCTACTGTTAAAGTACAGGGAAAACTTGTCAGAGCACAGTATAATTACCATATTCACGGTGGTAATTAAGTCAGCAGTGCACTAAACTATTTTGACAAATTTTCTCAAACTCAAAGGGAAACTGAGGGTCTTTTTCATTTCCTCAAGGTTACTTAGTAGCCTATAGAATTGAGTTCCAGAGCAGTTGCTGAAACAATCATAAAATAATGATATTACAAACTCCTCAGGGTGTTTATTGTGTCATTAATTTATTTTGAAATTTTGTTAGGGAAATAGATATTTTAGAAAACCTGAATAACGTTTTTTATTAACCTGTAATTTTATTAAAACCCTTTAACTCTAGAAAAATGTTCAGATATTTTTTAACAGACAAAAATGCATGCAAAACCTCAGCAAAATATTCATGGGTTGATATATATTTGTGCCAGAGGGTAAATCAAAACAGAATGTTGTCATTGAAGGAGAAGGACTTCAGGACAAAAATCAGGAATTTTCTGCAATAAAACATTTCCAACTGCAAAGGGGAAACTTATTAGAACAAAGGAATATATCAAATTTGACAAAACTATCACATGGATGTTCTGGTAGAAATCAGAGAGAAAGAGAGAGAGAGAGGCTGTGAACCAGGATAACCAAGAGCATTCCCTAGCCCTGAAGAACAAGTACATGACTTTTTGCTATCTAATCAAATGCTTTCTCTGAAAGCAGCAAAATGCCTCCAAATTACCTGTTGGACACCAAACCATGCTGGGCCACTGTATGAGTGTATGAATCTTAAGCAAAACCTACATGGTGAGTGTCCTATTAGTTGAATGGTAAATATGATAATGGAGCTCTTGCTGTTAATGGATTAAAAAGGATTAGCTATATTCACAATATATATTATATTTAATTTACAAACACAATGTAAATGTTGTTTCCTGAGTGTGTACTTTATTGTAGAAATATCCTTTGTGGTTCTTATTACTCTGTGAATGAGAGAAAATTAAAATACAAAACTATAAATTTCTCTTTCTTTTCCAAAAATTTCCCTACTGCACAAACACTACACTGGATTACAGCTTTCCTGAGTGTTTGATATAAAGGAGATCAACAACTGCATAAAATCAGAACTATATGCATTTTATTGGATGTGATGTAGCTTTCTTACACTTTTCCCAAAGTATCTGAGAGCCAGAACTGCTGTACCTGTCTGTGGCTTTTTCACACAGACCTCAAGGGAGCAAAGATACAGAGACACATGTATGTGTATCCCTAGCTACTTCCAAATATATCCATCCCTCTTTTAGCACATTGCTCTTTACAGCTACTTGTTCCTTTCCTTTATTCTGGCACATTTTCTCTCAGATAAAAATATCTATTGAAATTGGTTCTCTCTCACTTTTATAGTTTCTCACCGTTCAGCTTTTTCCTCTCACTAACAGCTGTGGGCAGTTTCTCATACAGTTGTATGCTTCAAAGTGTTTTTTGAGAATTTCAGTTGGAAAGGATGGGGAAGGTGAGCCTCAGGGGGAGCAAGGGAGTGCTATTTTAGTGACAATACCAAAAGTGGTGAGTACATTTTGGTATTGCTTTAAATAAATTTTAATTCTCATGCGTTATTTAACAGAAATTTACATTCTGATCCAGCAGCATTAAAGCAAGAATCTGTTTTGGTAAAACCCAATGTCTGCCACGGCTGAGTTCATTTTAGCCGTTGAATGTGTGTACCTGTCTTCAGCATGACTAATGCTCAGCCTCAAAGTTTGTTTGAGGCTGAAGTGCTTAGCTGAAATGAGATCTGGATTATTCTGCTGAATAAGCCCATTATGGCAGGTCAGTCAACAGCAAATCTGTTTTACACAGATTTAAAAAAAAATCACCATTTTGCTCTGAATTCATTCAACATTTACAGGCACATTTCATGGGGTGTTGTACTCAGATGAGAAATAAGAATAGTCTATAACTTCTATGGACTCTCAAACGCCTTCTTGAATGAAGGCAAATAATTTTATATTTTCCCAAGACATTCTGCATATCTTAGTTTCTGTGACTGTAATACGATATGAAAAAAATCGAAGTGTTCTTGCTTGCTTCTGTGACCCAGCTCTGGCCAGTGTTTTTCTGCTTCCTACCAGTGTTGCCCCTTCAGCTGTGATGTAACAAACCTTTGGGGAGGGGAGGATGCTGTGGATAGGATCAATAAAACCTCTGAGTTAAACTTCCAGGAACAATAAGGGTACTGATAAGGAAAGCAATAAGCTGGCCTTGCACAAAAGCTGCCATCTCTTGAAATTATATTTTTCCTCAAAAATCAGAACATGTTGCACAGATAATGCTTCAAGGCTTATTAAAGATAGCTAGTACTTTTAAGTACATTTAGGGCATAAAAGCAACCAAATGTTCTTGAATAATGAATTCTATGTAAAATGGGGAAAAAGTTGGAAGGGAAAGAGTCTCCAAGAATCAAAAGAGAAGAAAACGTGTGTGAAGTCTACTTCCTATTCTTTTTCTGACAGCTTGTCTTTTTTAAGGTCATATCCTCCCATAAAGTTGGAAGATACACAGAAATATTCTTACAAAAAATATTTTCTAAATAAACTATGTTATTTTTTCCCACTGCGTGTTTTTCAAGGTGAAACTGATATGCTTATACATTTTCAATAGGAAAAATAAATTAACTGTAAACATGTACTTTACTGAGTGCAGCATGAGCATAATTTCTAGAGTAATTTCTGATAAGAATATACATCAGTGCATATTTGAGATCACTGTAGCTTCAAATATTTAAGTAACCCTCTGGGAAAGGTCATGGTTTTCCAAAATACAGATCCAGAACTCCCTCTCATGCTCACAGCAACAGCAAATACTCCTCAATAGATGCTTCGGCATCCCCTCCTCCCACCCATCCCTTTAGTGATTTACAAGACACTGCAGGGCCCCCTGGTTGTGAGAGCAGTATTTATGTCCTTTCAGTTTGCCAGAGTTATAGGGCTGGCAGTGAGGAGGTCAGCTTGTGGTGCAGGATCTCCAGCACGCCGAGCCTCCGCCGCCTCTGCTGCACGTGGCCCCATCCCTGGCACGGCCGGTTGCTATGGAAGCAGCACAGTGCAGGCATCTGATGGACTGGGGGGGCTGTTCATCATTTGATAGAGACATAGCAGTGCTCTCATGAAAACTTGTAATATGTACCATTTCATTGGGACTGAATGGTCATATATCCTTGGTTTCCTGGAAACCACGAGGATTATGACTTTTTCTTCCTATGAGGGTGTGCAAGGAGAGATTTTTGTACATCTGGATCCAGTTCCCTCTTGGCCTCAATGTTCCATACACTTGAGGTTTGTTTTTCTTTTGTATGTAGTCTACATGCTTTGCCATGTTTTCCAATGGGAGGTAAGAGAAGGAAAAAGTGGGTGAAATGAATGACCTTTGGCAGAATCCTCTTGTCAGTCTGCAGAATCATCCCCTACTCTGCGGGCTGTCAACCCAGGAGTGAGTCCTGCCCCTGGCCAGACCTGGGAGGCTTCTTCAGCTCAAATACTGCAATCTTTCGGAGTAGGAGAGATCAAGTACATTCTGATACATCACCATAGTGACAAGGCACTTTTCAGTCCATTGCAGAGGTCTTATCTTGAAAGGGACCAAATTTGCTACATTCTAATCCTTTAGTACATATTCTAAACTCAGTTCTCCAAAAGAAGATTGGAGAGAGTTTAAGCTTGTTAAAGAGTATTCCTTAAAAATCCACACATGCAAAAGGGAGAACTTATTTTCCTAATTTCATAGGCAGGGTTTAGTTCACAGGTCAAAATGGCCAAATATGTCTATATGTGAGACATGTATATACATGTGAAGCATGTATCTGAGCTATATTAGTTGAAGATCTCATGCATATCATCCTTCTAATGCTATAAAGATCAAGAATAATGCAATATTGTAATTTTAATTCTATTATCTAGAAATTGTTAATTAGCAGTTTTTTACAGGAATCATTCAATCACATCTATCTCAAAATTAGGTATTTAGGTTAAGAATGTTTCTGGAGTTGTTAGAAAGAACTCTTTATCAACCAGAATCAAAACACAGCATATCGAGGGTGTGACCCCACTTTCTTTAGAATTTTTTTTTAATGGATAAGATGGTAGATCTCTGAAGGACTGTGCCTCATATCCTTGATTACATACAAATAGAGACTAGTGTCAACAGGATGTGGTTTATTTTTTTTTATATAAATGAATCTGATTGAAAGGCTGGATATTTCCATCTATAACTATCATGATGAAAAAGTTTAGATGATCAGCATTACCAATCTTATGCACAAGAGTTTTGTTGTTTAGGTTCTTCTACAGAGCTTACTAGCTTATACCATGGGAAGAAATCCAAGACTCTTCTCCTTACAGGTAAGAAATACCATTATGCAGTGGTTGTATGTTTATATAATAATAATTTGAAGGGCTGAGAAACAGGTGACATTTTAGTTTGCAGGAAAATAAAATAATTTACATGAAACCAATAATTCATTTCTTTTTGCCTCCTGAATGATGTCACCTAATTTAGTCTCAAATAGTAGCTTCAGTGGAATGGAGGTGATTTACAGCTGACAAATTCCTCTTGGAGTGCCCACCATATAATGAGATTTCATGGGGAGTCATTCACATACGAATCTGGAATAAAGCCAGATCTGTTGGAAACTCTGGAGTTTGTTGAATATTGGGTTGGATTTCTTTGTAGCTTTTCTTTCTGGCTTTCAGAAGGGACTTCCAGCAGCAACAAAATCTGGAATTGCTTCAGCTCTCAGCATCTCAATGCTTCCCAAAATAAAAAGGGCATCTGTTTGTAGATATCCCCTTACAATTTTTTTTATTATTATTGCAACACTTGTACGTAGACTTATTCATGAACTGAATTATTTTTTGTGTTGTGGCACAGCATGTGATTTAAAAAAAAATTCACCAAAAACCACATACAAAAAAATAGTTGGATGGAAGAAAGTTTGGCAAGTAAAGTGCATTTTCTGCATTTTCTCTTTTATAAGAATATGATTACATGTAATCTCACACCGCTGAGCAGATGCTATCTGTTTTCCCTTCCAGAGCTCTAGGCTGTAACCAAGAGAAGACATGAAGGAGATAGAGGAAACCATGAGAGACTGCAAGCCTTTCTTAACATGGGTTTTTTACAAATGAAAAAAAAAGACAGGAGAAGGCCAATTTCTGTGCTAGTTAAAATAGTAGAAATTAGAATGAAAATGTAAAATTGAATTTCAGTTTTAATGAAAATTGCTAAACAGATTCCACTTAGAAGGTCTGCAGTATTTAGCTTTTGCCTTCCCCATTGCATGCATTAGTCTTGCTGAGACATATATATCTTTCATCTTTGTAGCATGACTATTATAATTGGTGGCAATTGCACTGTTATTTCTGTGGTACAAATCGATGGTGGTAGAC
The DNA here is from genome assembly GCA_013398175.1 of Climacteris rufus. Lineage (NCBI taxonomy): Eukaryota > Metazoa > Chordata > Aves > Passeriformes > Climacteridae > Climacteris > Climacteris rufus. The sequence continues at coordinate 18,552 of VZRZ01007409.1, read as the reverse complement.
ACATAAGTGAATGTATTTGCCTGTGTGCATGGTCACCTATATCATAGCCATAAATCTGTAACTATATGTGAAAACATTTTCTCATGGCTTTTTATATGCCCCTTTCTCTATGTAAAGTGCTGAGAGGGAAAGCCTGTGTCAAGGCTTTGCTAGAAGGCCAGTGCTGTAGGAATTAGAGAAAAAAAGGTTTTGTACATAAGTTGAAGCAGTTAATTTCAGAAGATGTGAAGAATGGCACAAAGGAAACAAAAGGATTTATCCAGAGAAATATCAACAAAAAGAAATAGAAATTGTTCTATGAAAAATCTTTCTAGGTAAATATCTTGTTTAGAGGAGGTTTAATGCACAGTTTTTCCTCCTGACATAGACATATGCATACACAACCTTCAACTGTTAGAAAATATATCAATTTTAATAGAGAGGATAGTCAAGAACAGCATAAGTATTGTTAGGATACTTCCATTTGATGCTCTTCATTTCCTGTAAGCAATTAAATATTAAATTGACAAGTGTCACAAGAACATTTCAAGTGCAAAAGTTCCAATAGAATGAAAAGAAAGGGCCCCATCAAAAAGTGGTCAATGATCTGAAAATTCAAATATTCACTTGAAAGGAGTGACCACATACTTTGACTCTCCTGATTGTAGCAGTAAGAGGACATTTACAGTGATGTTCCCCTTCTCCAATGTGTGAGTTATTTACTCACTAGCTTAAGTAAAGTTTAAATATTTTACACAGAGTGGAACAGCTCCCACAGCAAGGACAATGGTTTTCCTGTTGTGGTGAAGGAGATGTGAGTCCACATCTTTTAGCCAGAGTTGTAGTCGAATCTGGGTCTTCCAGTGCCAGAATTTTTGCCTGCTTGAAATAAATGGGATGGTGAATACCTATCTGGATGTGTTCTCAAATGGTGCTGGCTCTAACAGACTTACAAATTAATTCAACTAGAAATTAAAAATACATTGTGAATAGTCAAAAATAATCTATTTCATTAAATAGAAATTTATTGAAATACTTATATCATTTTACCAAAACATGAATTAACTCTGTCATGAAAAATTATCATAGGAGTGGTTGTTATCATCAGAAAAATATAATCCCCATTAATTCAGGGGGTTTTTTTGACACTAATTTTAGATTGTGAATGGCTGAACTAAGGCCTGTGGTTTGTGATATATACAAACAGTGATCCTCAAACACTCTTATTTTCCACAATAGTTCAGATTATTTTGCCTTTGACACCACGACTAAAGTGTATTTTTCTTTTCCTGGAGACCTCATCTAGTCTTTGTTTTACCTCCAACTTTTTCTAATTGAAACTAAGCTGAAAGAAATAATGAGCTTAAGTGGCTCAGTGAAAAGTTATCCACAGATCAACAGCTAATACATGTTTTTGTGTTTTAAAATAACCCATGTTTGAGTAGTCTATTGGTTCATTCACCTTATTCCTTACCATCTGATGCCAGACCTTGTAGAAAGAATACATGTGTGTATTTATAGAGGTTTATATAATTTGTTCACTTAAAGAGAGCTGAGAAATAATACTCTTTTTTTTCAGTGACTAGTATGTCATGGCTCTAAGGGACTATTGATTTGAAATGTGACCTTTTTAAGAGTCAGAAAAAGACAGGAAAAAGGAATGTAACAACATGTCAACAGCAGTTTTCACCATGCAAATCAGCAGAAGCTGTCTGAAGTACTGTTTTGTCCTGCATATTTTTTCTTAAATTCTCCACAGTTTTCTCCATTTTTGTTAATTAATCTTATTTTGAAAAATATTTAGATATTGCTATTATATTCTTATTCTGATGGTTTTAGATGTGGTATTTCATTTAGGTTTGAGTGGTACAGTTGAGAGTTTACAGCGTTTTCTGCTTTTTTCTTGTAGCACTTTTTGAACGACCCTTGTTATAATAGGTGTACAGGATGTATTAGTTGACATTGTTTGACGTGTTCTCACCTGTCATACCTGTTGTGGTAATGTCAAAATCTCCCAAAATTCTCCATTACAGATGTGCGTAATCATAAATTTTCCTATAGATATTCATTTCATCTCTAATGTCTTTGTTTTAATTTCTCTAGCTCAATAAAACATGTTATTAGGTTCTTCTTCAGAGTTGTTATTAATTTTCAATATTTTATTACATTTTCTTGCTTAAAGAAGTGTCTCAAAGTGTCTCTGAGGTCATTATTTAATTCTGTAAAGATGATTTCATAAAATGCTGTTTAATGGTCTGTGATAAAATACCCAACTGTAAAAATACCTTTAAGTCTTTATTAAACCTTTATCTTACCGTGAGTCCAAAATGATATATAACTTCTATATTACTATTTTAAAAAACTAAAATAAAATACATACTTTTGGCTATGTTGAATTCTGTTTTCATTGTCTGTTTCCTTTCATTCATGTATAATGATTAAACTTTATTGGAAACTTTAAACTTTTTTTTTTTGCATGAAATAACTTTTTCACAAGCTACTAAAATAAATTGATAATCCCGATTTTCATAAGGCAAAATAAGCTGCAGAAATGTGAATTTGAATACCAAGAACTACCCTGCCTGATTTGGAACTGCGAGACATCATCTGAATTCCACAGGGTCATTCTCATCCACTGCTGAAGTCAACAGAAATTTTGACCTGGATTTCAGATGATGTATGGAAGAATGTTGTAAGAAAAGATTACAGTGAAATATGTTTCATCCTCATTCCCTTTCCAATGCAATGGTGACTGATTTTTGCATTAGTTCAAGAGGCATCTTTAGCATTTCTATCAGAGAAATTCATGCATGGCTATATTATGACATAAGGAACATTCCAGCCATTGCTTAACAATAAAGATTGCATGAGGTAATTTAACTTCTAGACTGTGAAAGCCAGTATCACTTGCTGAAAAACAGGGCACCTTATTGTCTCAAAAAGTGCTTCTATGATTCATTCTTATATTTAATAGTTATTTTAAGAGGATGAAATGAACAAAGTTATTCAGGGGTAGTCAAAATATTATTGAAATTAGGAAATTCTAATGAAAGTATTCAATAAAATAATCATTATAAGACTAGTTATGATAAAATCAATAGTACCAATAATGAAATATGATTCAATAACAGAGTATACCAAAGCAAGGTATAGTCTTTAAAATTAAGAGTTGATTCTGTCTCTTTTACTTTCATACCTCACATATTCCATTTAAGTAATATAATAGCATGATTAGTCATGGGTTCTTTGGATGATACTGTAAGACTTTATATATAAGCATGGGGTGATAACCAATGTAGTAATTTGTATTTTCACATGGGAAAATTGTAGTACCTATTATTAGATTTATTGTGACATCCAGTGATGAAATGCTTGGATCATTATAATAAGTAGACTATTTGCAAGTTACTGCAGTAGAGCCACAGTTTCAGCCCACAACCTCAGCTCATAATTCAGTATGTCTCCACTGACTTCATTGATTCCAAGCCAAAACACACACGCTGAAGTTCCCAGGCACTATTTTTGAAATATCTTTCAGAAACAGGAGGTGTTATCTTCCAAATATTATATAAAAGGTTAATTCCTTATATTTTCCAAAGGGCTATGACTTGACTTTCTAACCCATGCATCATCCACACAGATGCATACAGAGGAAATCCTTAAGTAGTCCTTGGTAAATTGTCGTCCTTGGTAAAAAAACCTTGTTCTGTGTTTCACCTGTTCAAACTATTTTAGAAAGGTTGGACTTGACCAGTTCCTGCAAGTCCACCCAGGAAAATACAAGGGATACAGAAAACAGTGTTTGCACCAGGCTACTGGTACTTGTCCATGTCAGCCTGATTTGAGCAGTGGTCCCTTACTCAGATCTTTGTATACACCTCATTGTAGAAGCTGTTCTTCACATGAAATTTAATACTAAAACAGTGGCTGGCGTCTATTACAGAGTAGGGATTATAATTCTAAGTGGTTTGGCTGAATTCCAGTATGAATAGATTCATTCTGCCCACATAAGAAATTCTACTGTAACTTCATGAATGGTATTTCGGATCCCGCATCAGAAGTTTTCTGGCCAAGAGCTGTGCTTTGGTGCAGTGTTGTTTTAGTTCTCTTTGCACACAGAAGATACTACAGATGTGTGCATACTGAAGTTCAGATACAAAGCTATAAAGTTCCCTAATTTTTTTTTTAAATTTTGTTTTTGTTAAAGCCTCTCCTCACCTCTCCCAGTTTTTAACTTCCTGATGAACTCTTGCTGGCAATCTCTGCATTTTACTTCCAGCTGGCAGATCAAACAAACAGTCTCAGAGCTGATGCTAATGCACAAGTGTAATATTATGTAGCAACCCAGCCAGCTTCTCTTTGCTCTTCTCTCTGCTCTCCCAGACTCTTATTGAAACTGCATTCCTAGGAAAGGCTGGACAGATAAGCCAGCCTTGAACCTCTCACATGGAAATAGTCTATAACATTTTGTGCCAAATCATCTATTATGTTCTCAGTGAACATGCAATTTTTCCGGATGTTGACCTATTTCACCATGAATTTAGACAATATTGTTTTCTCCATCTCCCAATAACTCTCTAAGCTAGTTTATAAAAGTTTATTTTGTAAAATATTTGTTTTGTATAAAGTAAAAGCTGACAAGTCACACTAACCAAAATCCTTAACTAGCTCAAGCAATCTGCTTAAAAGAAACTTCTGTCTTCTATGTAATGTGCTTTCTACTGAAGCCTTCCTGGATGGTGAAACTGAGCAAACTGCCTTTTGATGACAGAAGAGTAAGTTTCCAGCCTCTTCATGAAGCAGCAACTGCCATTGTTGCCATCTGTTATGAATGTTAGGTTGGAAAGATTAGATTCAAAGTGAGTCCATTTGACGGTTACAGTGTAAGAAATGTGCTTCATCAAATGCCGTTGTAGGACTGACTCTACAACAGGACCTGTGCCTCACTCATGAGGCAGGATAAAAGTGAAATTGACTGGGCAATGGTTAATATATATCCAGAATTTAGAGTAAATTATCTGTGCACCAAATGAGCTGGATCTTGTTGAAATGCAAGCATGCCATCTAAGTAATACTACTGTAATGTGACTTTTTTATAAGTCTATTAGCTGTACATCCTACTGAATTATATGAATATGTGCTCAAGTACAATAAATTTCAGAGCCCATCCAATCATCACATCCATCTAGTAAGACACAATTTTTAATATACATTTAACAAAATAATGATTTGAACAGCTGACTACTCCATTTTAATCAGACAAACTGATGTGTCTATATTTCTTACAAATAAGAAAATCTCTGGCTGCGAGAAGTAAATGCACATCTCTTCAAGAAGAGTGATTTGTTCTGAATGCAATTCCTCTCTGGGATGTTCACAGACCAGCAGTATGACCTACTGTGCATTGTTTCCTCTGCAGTATTTTGCTGGCTTCATATGTTTTCATTTCAGAGCTAATGTCTTTCAATGTTCTTTTTATTGGAAGTAGTGAAGCACTAATGAACCAGTGTTCAAGCCAAGAGACAATGAAACATGGGGGGTTTTTATCTGTGAAAAGGCAATTCTATAGACCAAATGAGTGATTTACTAATACCTTGACACATTCTATTAATGGAGAAGTTGTTTTTTTAAAAATAAAGGGTAAAATATTGACCACGATGTAATTAGCCATAGACCTCTACAAGGTTCTTTTCTGATCTGATTGACAATATGTGCTTTAAAAGGTGTTTGGTAGATAGATTTTAGAACAAAAACTGATTATCTTTCTAATTCTAAAGGAGAGCTATTGGCTGCAGTGTTATGTCACTCAATAGTTACGAATTCAAGGAAACTATGATACATTGCCTAATCAAAGAGTTTTTATTTGACAACTGTTAACAGGACAGGTGTGCCCTTGGCCCTTCCTGTTTGTTATGAGCTTGTTTCATTCTCTTTTTACCCCGGTGTCTGTTACTCACCAAGAGCCCATTAATCACGTCTCCTGCCCTGCACATACTGCAGCGCAGATCGAGGCAGCTGCTACATGATAAGTACTCCGTGAGTGGACATGAACCCAGCGGGCTGCAAGGGTCAGACATCCTCACTGAAAAGGGCTCTCAGAGGCCAGAAATTACTTGGGGAGAAATGGATGAGAAGAAGGAAAAAAAAGGGGTATGTGAAGACAGGGTTACTGAATACAAACACTGTGACCACCAATCAATTCTCCAATAAAAGTTTATTATTTTACAGCCTATTTGAAACATTAAAAGAAGGAGCATTAGGGGGACATTTTACAGGGTAGTTTAAAACTTGCAAAAATTTCTCAGCAACTGTGGTAGCTGCACAACAGAATCATTCTCTAGTGACACCAATCACTCCAGACAGAACACAGTGAAAATGCAGATACACTGTTTCAGGTATTCAAGCTGGTTTGGAATAGTTTCAACTCGAGCTAGAACAGCTATCTACGTGTTGACATACCCATAAGAGCCTCCTCAGAAAAGGATTCTCAGTGCTATGAATCAATACATTACATTGATCAAAAACAAAATAACACAACAAAGCACAGAAATGTGGAGCAAATATTTAAAATAAGACTGCTGTAGGGGAACCATTTCCATTCTACACAGACCTTTGAGTGACTGTGTTCAAAAACTCTGTAACAGATGAAGCTGGCAAAACTAAAAGGAAAAACATGGGTTAGCAGGAGGAGACAAGCTATTAATATCTTTCAGCAAAGTATGCAGGAAGAAAGGACATATTTTCTCTCTGGAGCTTTGGTGTGCTGAAGAATAGCTGTTGGGTGGCCACTTGAGTACAGGAACCGCTGTTTTGCTCCCTGTTTCTTCAGTACAACAGGAGAAAAGGCCAGCCAACAGAGCTCAGTAATGGTATGTGAAAAGGATGTACTTTCCACATAACAAGAAAGAAAATGGAGAAAATTATAGTGAGCTGACTTTCAGTGTGGGAGTATGAAACATGTAAGCAGTATCAAGATTTGCTACAAGTCTTGCTTGAATTTTCGTGTTATGTTTTCATGATGTGTAAGTAGTAAAAGTGTGGGAGTGACAGGACATCATGTCCTTTCCCTTCTGTCATGGTTTAACTCTACACTATCTTTCAGCTTAAACAGTGAAGTGCTGGGTTAAAAGAGGTAATATTTATGGCAAGATATTAGAGGATACACTTAATGCTCTGATATATTAGGTTTTGAAACATCCAGAGACCATCAGTGAGACAAATCTATGAACAAAATGACTGTCCTTCTCAGTATCTTCTGTATCTTCACAGGAGACTGCAAAAGCACACTGCACATTCTCTTGCAAAGCAAAGCTAGTCTAATGCTTTTGCAAGTAGATAGATTTAAGTCCCTTCCAAGACACTTTAGAGCTTCATTCCTTATTTGTCCAAGTGACCCTCTTTCTTCCTCTGATGTACATGTACTAACCAATTTATACAGAGTAATTCTTCTTATTATTAATGCCCATTTATTTGGTAATAGTCTTTCCAAATCATTTGAGATCCTGCTACTGGTGAGTGAGTTAGTCTACCCTGACAACTCTCTGTAATAACAGCAGATGGGATTTCTCAGTATAATCCAGGTGACCCAGAAAGTAACTTACAGAAGGTTGACTATTTTGTCAGGCAAACAATAAAAAGTTTCTTTTGTCTTTTTCTCTCTGTTTGTTATTGCTTCCTCCATTATCTAATAAAATACTCATTGACTTCCAAGACACAGAATTAATTGTTACATGCTAATCACACTGCTTCTGGCCCTGGGGGATTTTGACATTACCTTTCTTTTGCCAACATGCTGCATAGAAAATAATGATGAGGAGTGGAAGCCATGACAAGCCAAATCCTGACCTCAGAAAATACTATTAGGAATATTTAGAAAAAATGTTTTTACTTTGAAATATTTATACATTAAAATAGAACTTTTTTTTAGGAAGAAAGTAGAATTTGGTTTGTTTTTCTGTTTTAAGTTTTTCAGATCCTGAAAGGATTTTCTGGTCACAGCAAAAGCTGAAAAATTTGGAATTACCTGATGCTCACAAATTTCCTGTTCACCACCCTTTGAGATCTTTCAGCATGAGTTACTCACTATTTGAGCATTCTCAGCTTTATGGTGACAGTGGAAGGTAAAATATATTAATTATGAAAGGTTCAATAGACCTAAATATGTCTTTGACATTTTTGTGCTTTTATCACTTTCCTGATCTGAATAATTATATCTATTAATAATACGGTTTGTTTGTAACATGAAAATTTCCAAATCTTACAAGAAAATGTATTTACAAACATCATGAAGGCATCAGATGATATTAGACAGAGATCTCACTTTGTAAGATATTTTCCTCCTTATTTTTGTTCTGCCTTATATTTTTCATATAATTTTATTTTGTCTTCATTGGATAGCACAGCCTGCCTGTAAAATGGGGGGGAAAATACTATTCTAAAACTTCATCATGCTTTAAATAGTGGTGCTTTTTAAAGATTAAAAATTAAACTCCAAATTCTAAATGGTTTACAAAGTTCAGAGTTTCATCAATCCCACATCTACATTTAATCTCATGGTACATCAATATAAAGGATTTGTTGATGTTATTAACAAAGTACAGAGTAGCTTAGGCCACAGGAATTTTTGGTTGGAGCAGAGAGAGTTAAATCTTTTATCAGCCGCACATATGCTTTTGAGCAATCCTGGGAGCATGTGAAAGACAGTGAGAACTTAGAAGAAAAAGAGCCAGATGAAATGCTACCCTACATCTGCCTTTATACATGAAAAATATTAAATTGTATCTAAATCAAGCATCCATAAAAGCAGGTGAAAAAATAGGAAGCAAGCAAAATACAGCAGAAAATGGTTGTTAAAAGGTTACAGTCTTTTAAAATTGACAAGATTCCTTGGCCAGATTACACACACCGGGAGTGCTGAAGGAAGTGGGGGATGAAACTGGCAAAGCAGTAGCAGCATTTTCACGAGTTCACTCAATTTTTATTCACTTCAAGAGCCAGAGACAGATCTGAAGACTGGAAAAATGGGTCACACCATTTCTTTACTTCAAAAAGATGAAGAAGAGGAAGGGATACATGCATGATAAGGTTGATTCAGTCTTTTTGCTAGTGTTTTGGGAAGAGTGAAAAATGTTATGAGAGCTTGAAAAAAAATATAACAAAGGCTAAAATATCACTCTGTTTGTTCAGTACTATTCAATTAAGACCACCTCATATCTCTCCAGATTAATGTGCTTGTCTGTACTTAAATATATTCATATTGTTTGGGAAGATATTATTGTGATAGATGGGGATCATCAAAGAAGAATAATCAGTACACACCCTGCTAATTTCTCCACATCACAATTATGTATAACTTAGGAGATCCTTTGAAGAGCATCCCACTTCAGAGTCCAGGACAGACAGGCACAAACCATGAGATACCTTTCTGTAGTTCCAATTCCTTCTTCAAATTCAGAGGCTAACACTTTAAAAAAGGAATGTACAATATGAAAGATAAAAATAGGAATTCCAATATGTTATACCAGGATGTGATTTTTTTTTTTTTGCTGTTCACAGTGAACTGTAGCTTAGATCTATTTTACACTCTCAACTATAAACAACACTATTTACCTGCAGCTGTGAGAAGCTGTTCCAAAAATCCTATATATAGACCCAAATTTGTTGTTGTTATTGTAGATGTCCATTATATGAATGTCATGATTCCCTGAAGAACTGACAAGATTATGGTTTGCCTAATTCTTGACTACCTGCCAGTTTTGTTGTTTTTTCTGAACAGTTTAAATACTGGGCTGTGAAGATGTGTATATACAGAGACAGTGATGCTGGTCAATACAAACTACAGATACCATCACTTGAAATGTGTAAAGTGAGTGCTTATTAACGAGGCTCACCTGTCTGTATTTCTCTTTTAAGAGCTGATGCAGAAATGCTCTCTTCCACTTGTTTGCTCTTAAGTTCAGTCCCACCATGCTTGTTTGCTTAGGCACCATTCCTGAGAACACCTTTCTGTCCCTCAAAACTGGGGAAGGTACAACTTCCTCCTGCATGATGGCTGCATGGTGAGCCCAAAAACTGTGTGATGGAGCTTTTAAAATGATGCTTATTTTCAGAAGACTCCAGGAATGAGAGTTCTACAGAATCATTTTGCCCCAAACTACATATGCACCTGTTTTAAACATACATTTATCTGTTACCAAAATACAAGCTCAGAGAACAGTAAATAAAAAATAAGATGAACAGGTGTGGTAATGCTGCATATTAGAATCCAATTAACTGATATGCCAGCATAGCACTTTTCTTGTTTCTCTCTCAATATACTTTTCCATGGCATCAGGGCTTGCTTCAAGTGACAAACTGCTGCAGCAGCATAGCTGGTGTGGCCATATGGCATGCGGTCAATAAAACACACTTGTAGAAATGCCAAAAATGGAAGCACTCTACTCTTCCCCAAGCATGTTTCCTCCTGAAATTTGTCTCTCTGTAATAAATACTAAATTGCAGCTGAACAGGAAAATCTAACTATGGAATCAGTATTAGCCAAATCTTTATTAAAAGAATAAGTATCTACTTTTAAGATAAAATTAGCATGTCATATCCTCTTATAAGCAAGAAAATTCAACAGATACCACATACAGTTGTTTCTTAACTCTTGTCTGAAAAGTCAAGAACTCATTTTGGACGGTCAATATTTGACTCTCTTTATACTTTTTCTACATTACAGTTTGTAACTCTTAAGGATACAGCAATGAAAAAATATTCTATTATCAAAAACCATAAGAAAAATATGGTTTTTTTCCAGCTTTTAGCCACTTCTAAAACTAGCTCTGAAATTAGTCAATTAAATATAACTTGGCATCGCAAATTTATATTAGTTATAACCTTTAGTCCAGTTCACAAGCACATATTGCAAAGTTTTCATATGGTCAAACCAGAAGACATGAATGCTAATTTTCAGAAAGCGAAGGTAAGGTAGAACTCCACAGGAAAGTAATGTCAGTGGTTCCCCAAGAGACTCAAGAGTGACAAGAGATGTATCATTCTCCTGCTCACGCCTGGAGATTTAGATTATTCAATCGGAGTTCTGTGGTTGTGATGAACTTTCATTTAAACTTTCTTGTGAAATACATGCATTTTGAGAAGCGTGTACTACCACCCTCATTACAAACTGCTCTAAGGGTCTGACTATCAAAACCAAAAAGAAACTCACATTCAGAAGTGATATCCTTCCCAAAAGAATATGGAGTAACCAACAATATGTAGATAATCATATTACATAAAGTCCTCTCTTAGTATGATGAAAATAGAAACATAACCTCAAGTGAGTAGCCTATCTCATCTAACATCCTTGATTTCCTATTCAACCGGGCAGAATGGTAATGTCTGGCATTTTAAAAACCACATTAAAAAGAAAGATAATGATGTGGTTTGAGGTTGTCTTCTGACACTCATCTGACACCAGATGCCACCTATCCTAATTTCAGGCACCTAAAAATTTGATATGTCAAGTGGGATAGGTCTCCAGCTTTGTTGTGTAGTTCATGGAGATAAGCATCTCCAAGATGATTCACAAAACATGGGAGGGAAGTTCTTCGCTTGGATGTGGCATAGGATGATAATGAACCACCAAACTGAGGTCCTTACATCACACACAGGAAGTTCCTCCAGTATCTATGCCATCAGCCAACTGGTCTAAACCAAGAACACCCAATCTAGATGCATTAATGAAATGAAAATTACCCGTGGAATAATGAATGCAATTTAGCAGGTAAATCGTTTGAAGCAACTGGCTGCTTTCTATAACAAAATTTGTTTCTCATTACTGATTGCATCAGATGGGTTCTGAAACTGTAAGAATATATCTTAATATTGTAAGGGATTTTGGTAACACACTGAGGGGGAAAAAAACGTGATAATTTGAAATAATTTTTTAAAATCCTTGTTTAGCATTAGAGGTAACAATAACTTTTATGGTAATATCTGTTCAATAAATAAATAAATTCTGTAAGGTAAAGGAAAAACTGCAAAACAAGTGATTTCCTACAGGAATTGTAAATACTGTCAGAAAATCTGAGGGGGAAATATTTGCTCATAGACATTAAATGCCTTCTGACATTTCAACTTCAAAAAACCCCAAACAAAAAAAAAACCCAAAAAATCAAAAAGAACTAACATCCATGACTAAGATGACTATAACTTTCTATCTGTTCTTGTCTGAAGACTGTGACATTTTTAGAGATACCTCTTATCAAAGAATTACTAAGACGGGCTAAGAAATCAGTTTAAAACTGTGTAATGTTATATATGTGCCTATACCTGCAGTAATGTTTTTATTCACTATGTTCTTTGATTTTAACAAATTGTCTATATGTTAATTCAGTAGCCCATTACAAGTATTTTTGTCATAGAACACTGATACTTTTTCATCTTTATATGTAAATACCTTTATTTAAAATAATTTATTTGAATTTACCTATCTGCTCTCGAAATTTATTTTANCCAAAGATAGGGCTTTTTATGGGGAAAGGCAAGGGGGGGTACAACCAATGGGGGAACAGAATTTACAATATAACCAATGAGCAACCAAATATACAAGAACTTGCTAGAACATAACCATACGTGGAACATTACATAACTGGATAATAAACCAATGGAAACAACTTATGCAAACAGAAACCGAAAGGAATCACGGAATTGGTAACAGTGTCACCCTAACCAGAATCGCCGTCTCAGAGGGCAGTGTGCTGAGCTCACTTCCACCATCGTCGAGGCTTGGTGGCTGTGGCTTTAGCCTTACACACTGCCACAATTAAATGCCTTCTGACATTTCAACTTCAAAAAACCCCAAACAAAAAAAAACCCAAAAAATCAAAAAGAACTAACATCCATGACTAAGATGACTATAACTTTCTATCTGTTCTTGTCTGAAGACTGTGACATTTTTAGAGATACCTCTTATCAAAGAATTACTCAGACGGGCTAAGAAATCAGTTTAAAACTGTGTAATGTTATATATGTGCCTATACCTGCAGTAATGTTTTTATTCACTATGTTCTTTGATTTTAACAAATTGTCTATATGTTAATTCAGTAGCCCATTACAAGTATTTTTGTCATAGAACACTGATACTTTTTCATCTTTATATGTAAATACCTTTATTTAAAATAATTTATTTGAATTTACCTATCTGCTCTCGAAATTTATTTTAAATGACAAACCCATAAAAGCCAGAAGAAAATGCGGTAGCAATGATCTTATACTTAAACTGGAATGGACAATTTTTTATTTCCTCAGGGACTAAATTGAAGTCCCTGTACAACTGGAGGGTTGTACTGACTGTTATATAATACACAATTTTTACAACTACAAATCCAGTCTGGAATACGCATAATCTTCCCATCTTCTCCAGCTGGGATTGGAGTTGTGTCTCCCATTTCCTTTTCCTTCCCTCCCCCTCAGAAATATTTTCTTCTTTTGCAGAACCTTAAAACCTCTCAATAAATCCATTACTGTAAAACAGACCAGCTGTTAATATTTTATGAGACTGATGAATATCTCTCACCACTTTGGCAAGGTAAAAATAAAAGTGAATGTTTATCGTATAATAATTAGCTCGTTTGGAGATGATTCAAACAAAATGTAGGTAAGTCTTGACTAGAGATGTCAAAGACAAGGAAAAGAGACTTCCTTCTTCAAGACTGACATGAAGCCATGGTTGTCATATATGAGATCTATGAATACTTAATGCAGTGTAGAAATGAATATTTAATATACTTGAGTCCTATATGACAAAAGTACTTGGCATATTTCTTTCAAAATAAAATAATAAAAATATTTAACTACATTCTATGATTTTGACCCTGAAACCTCTACATTTTGCAGTTCTGAAAGAATGCCAAACTCTATTCTACAGCATTAGCATAATAATTTCAGAAATTGCACATGTAAATCTACATGCCAACAACAAAATAAAAGCAGCCTGTGTTTCAAAGCTGTTATGATAGATGGAATCCCTTCATGTATGGACTATTAACTGAAGAGTTTATTATGAGTTATTTCTTAAAAGGACAAACATAAGCAACAAGGTCGCCCACAGTTGGATTCTGAATTGGTTGGGTTTTTTTCTTTATTTAGGATCATACACAATGTATGTTTTTGAATAAATCAAACAGCTAATGTTGAATTATTTATTATAATGATAATGTGACAACAATGAGATTAAAAAGCATTCACAATGACTAGCTCCTGAAGTCAGTGCAGAGGTAGCCCTATATTGTCTTGATAAATGAGATTTTAAGTGAGTACTGTGGGTAGTAAAGCCCTGGTTACCCTTTTCAGCACAATACCAGATTTGTTGATCCAGAGGGTTCTTTGCTGGCCTGCATTCATATCCGGTCAGCAAATTTGTTATTTCACTGTACACCATGCCCATTATTTCATGCACATAAAGCGTGCATATTACATAAACTTTTTCTCTGATTAAATTACCATTTGTTTCACTAGCAAATGGCTGAGGATTGGCTTGTGTCAAGACAGGGGCAGACAGCACAGTTGGCTCAGTCTTTTTCAACCTTGCTTTGGTGGGAACAGTTCAACATTGATGAAATGAATTTGATTTTCCTCCCATGCCCAGTGAAAATTATAAAAAACATTGGCAAGCCCAACTAATGTCTGAATTTGTAATGAACTCTCAAATGAGCCAATACCTTTTCTTTCTGTAATTCTAACTGAAATGTGCTAATTTAAATCTCTAGCATATAGCACAGCACTTCAACACTCCAGAATTATTTCACCAAGCAGAAAGCTTTAGTATTCTACATGCATGTTGGAGAATAAGAACCCACCTCTCTCTTTAAATGGTTTATTTCATTAAATCATGTATTCTTGATACTTTTTGTAGCATTTAGGTCCTCATAAATACTTACAAGAGGCTTTGTATCTTTTTCACTTATATGTAGTATTAAATTCACATGATTTTTGTTCTACATACTAATTATCAGCTTAATTTCATTACTGAATGTAAACAATTATGAACATCTTTAAAGATGTCTGCAGTCCTTTTAAAACCAAGATAAAATTTGATTCAGAAGGAGAAGCTAAATATTTATGTGATTTTATTTAGCTTGGTTTTGTTTTTTTTTTTTTTTAAATGCATTCTGTTGCCTTGTTCTAAGAAAAAGAGGGAGGATTTTTTTCCTCGAATTACATAGCATGTTTGTTGTAGTGAACATTTCATTGAAACATTCATTTTAATTTTTAAAAAATATTGTAAAAATATTTTAAAAACTAAGTACCTAGACACAATTCTGAAATTCATAAAAACTTCAAAATAAATCAAAAGATAAGTAGTTAATAACTGACATTTTTTTCAAGCACAATAACTGCTTAATGAATCATAATTCCTTTAAAATAATCATTTGGAAAATGTACTACATTGATCACAGGTTATCCTCCATTTATTATAGCACATAATTTTTGTTTGTTTGGGGCTTTTTAAATGTAGATCTATTCAGAATATGAAAATAGGTGTCTATTCTGAAAATTAAACCTCTTCAATAATCTAAAATGCAGTCAGAATGATAACTGAGAACTAAGAGTTAATGTTTGCTTTGAACAACAATTCCTTTTTAAGAAGTCACCTGAATTCCCATTTAAGGACTTCCGATTTATTAAACTAAGCAAAAGTTTGTCTATTTGTCCAGAACTCTTTTATTACATGGTTTGTCCTTTATTTTGTTGTTTGCATGTTATTGGGCTAAACTTCTATTTTTTCTATTCCATACATATATTTTTCTACCTTACTTAAAGGACTAAAAGTCATTAAATCCATCTGAGAGTTTAAAAAAACTGTTGCTGGAAAATAATACCACCTAAATTTAAATTCCTTTGGTCTTTTCTCCTGACACATATCTCTGGATTTGGTAAAATAATTCCTCAGAAAAACCTGTCTTATCAAGCTGGACGTCAGCAAAGTTGTCTTTTTCCATTACTGAGCAATCAAAAAATTCTTCAAAGATTGCATCATGAGCACAGATAGTGGGAAGAATTGGAACATTTCTCAAGTAGTCAGCAAGAAAACTTGGCTAACAAGTACTTAAAACACGAGGTATCGAAGCCATGCATGCATTCACTCCAGTATATTTATCATCACCCTTCCTTAATAGGTGCGTAAGTCCTCAGGTGAGTTAGACTTCCCTATATTCAAAGGTGTTTGGTAACATAGAATTTGTAATTGTGAATTCCCTATTCTAAACTGTTCTACAGAAAAAATGAAATCTTTCTTTTATGTTCTCGCTTTATTTAACACCTTTTTATCTCTTAACATCATAAAATGATCAGTCAATAGTAATGAGAAAAAGACACGAAGTTCACAGGACTTTTATAATTCATAGTGAATTTAGAAAGCCATGTCAGATTTTAAAAAGTAGCCATTTTGTCCATTTTTTAGCAGTTGCCTGGTGTTTTGTTTGCTTTCATTCATATCCCAAGATATGAGTGGGCTTTTACATCTTTAGTGTAATCTTAAATACAAACTCACCAAACAATGTCCTCTTAAATTAATGACTATGAAGATCTTCAAAAATGTTCCAATAGATTTTTGCATTAGCACTAAATTCAACAGCATCTGTTATATTTCTGTAATTTTCTCAGTGATTGAAATAGCATGCTACAACAGCTTTCTAGAAATTTTTATTACCTATAAACATTTTTTTTGTTCATAATTTTTACATGAAAAAAATTCCATTAAGTGTGAGGCACTTTTAAGTAAACCGAATTCCAGCTTGTCAGGAAATATTATCAAAATCATTCAAATAAACTATTTAAGACTTTTTTACAAAAATGATGCAAAATATAAATATCTTCACATGATCTTGATATTAATTGACCTGAATGTTTTTCAACATATTTTTTCTGACTTTTATGGATCTTCACCACTTGCATAACTTGGAAACAAAAAGATTGAAAGACTGAGCATTCCTAGTGAAAACAAAGAGGATTTTCTCCCTAGACCTGTTAACCATTTCTGTAGAATCTAGTCTGTTCTCCATATACCCATGAAAGATATTTAACGTTACTAAAACAGGAAATAATAGAAATCTTTCATTAGATAACAACTTGTTTAGCCCACAATCTTGTTTAAATTAAAAATCTTAAATTGACAAGATACTTTTTTAATGAATTATGTCTTTTGCTTATGTATATGAGCTTACTCATTATGCACATGACTGATTACTCCTTCTAAATAAGGAAGTTGACACTATTGGGCTAGAGGGGGGCTGGATCCTCCTTCAGGGACTGGTAAACAGGATGACACAAGGGAGTCAGTGCCTTTCCCAGTAGGGCACAGTCCCACAGGGGCTGGTAACAAGGCCTATCAACAGCTTCCAATAAAGCAAGAGATGAATCATATTTTCAGTACATCCTAGAGGTTCAATCAGGATCAAAAGATGCAGACAGAGGCAAGGTTAGAAACAAGCCCAACACAAACAACTATCTGCAGTTAGGTGTAAAAGGTTTTTTCAAAATCTTTCCCCAGGTGGAAACAAAGGAAGATCTGGTCAGTAAGGCCAAAGCTTCAGTGCCAGAGGTTCTATACCTTTTTAACTAAGGAATCTTGAAAATGTTTGACAACAAACAGTATATTAGTACATTTGAAGAGTCACCAGAAAAATTGGACTTCCACTTGTGATTTATTATTTTCTTTTTGTTTAAAAAAAAAAAAAGGCACATTTAGGCTATATTTATAGGTCTGGGACCCATTCCTCAAAGGGCAAGTAACAGTAGGAAGTTAATCACATGTGAAGTTCTGAAGAAGACATTACTGCACTGAGCATCTGCAATAAACTCAGCCCATGTTTGCCATGCTCTGGCTTAGACATCCCTATCTCATTTATCTGCAAGAAGTCAGCAGCTGCAATTTTCTTATACTTTCAGATGGGATTCCAGTAGACAAACTTGGGCCAGACCTCCAAAGTCCTATACCGGGAGACGAACAACCCCCTGCACCAGTTTATGTTGGGGGCCACCAAGATGGAAAGCAGCCTGGTAGAAAAGGATCTGAGGATCCTGGTGGACACCAAGCTGGGCATGAACCAGCAATGTGCTCTTGTGGCAAGAAGAGTTAAGGGTGTCTTGGTCTGCATTAGGCAAAACATTGTCAGTAGGTTGAAGGAGGTGATTTGTCCCCTCAGCACTAGTGAGGTCTCCTCTGGAGTATTGGGGCCAGTTCTGGGTCCCTTAGGAAAAAAAAAAATACTTGGACATACTGAAGAGAGTGGAAAAAAGGGTCATGAAGGTGATTAAGGGACTGAAGTGTCTCTCATATGAGGAAAGCTTGAGAGACCTGGGACTGTTTAGACTGGAGAAGAGAAGGCTCGGGGGTGACTTATTAATGTATGTAAATAGCTGAAGGGAGAGTGCATAGGGAATGGAGCCAGGCTCTTCTCTGTGGTGTCCAGACCAGAGGCAATGGCCACAAACTGAAACACAGGAGGTTTCCTCTGAACATCAAGAACACTTTTCACTTTGAGCAGGAGCGAGCACTGGCACAGGGTGCCTAGAGTGATCATGGAATCT
>VZRZ01007408.1:199408-213611 GCA_013398175.1 Climacteris rufus | reverse complement strand
TCCCACTGCTCCCTCCCCATCCCACTGCTCCCTCCCCATCCCACTGCTCCATCCCACTGCTCCATCCCCATCCCACTGCTCCTGCAGCTCCCCCCAGTCCCAGTCCCAGCCCCACAGGGTCCCTGTGGCATTTAGCAAAAGGACCCAATTAAACCCTTAAAAGCCACGAGCTCCTCTGCAAATGGATTTCTGTTATCCTGAGGAGCACCTTGATCAATATCTCCAGCAGGGACAATTAAGCAGCTCATTTGCATGCAGCACATCCAGCTCCTCGTCATGGTCCAGCTCTGTGGAGCCTGGATTGGGATGTGGAGGGAAGTGCTGGCTCTTGCTCTGTTTGAGAACCATCACCCCCCTCAACTTGTTTTTAATTTCCTGCTAAACAAAATGCTAAAAATAAGCACTTGGGATCCATCAAAATGCTTTGCTATAATTATAATTTAACTTAAGGAAAGAAAATATATCCTGCTGTTGGAGTGCTCCATTTTTCAATCCCCATCCTCCCCAAAATAAAATGTATTTATATCATCCTCCCTATGACACAATTTGCTCTCAAAATCTCGGTTTTCCTATAGGGAAACTGTGCTGGAATCTCTCCAGCAAACTCTACTCCAGCGTAATAAGGAACTGCAGCTGACACCCCATTAATAACCTGCATTTGCAGAAGAGGCAATTTGCACAAATGCCAAGAGAAAAACAATCAGGAATTCAAAGGAAAACAACATATTGGGATCGTTGCTTCTGGAAACAACTCCCTGGAAGAGAATTGGCCCAGAATAAGAATTTGTATTATAATAAATTATAGTTTGCAATAAAACAAACAATCTTTTCTTTCAATTCGAACACGGGAGGGGAAAAAAAGCTGAAAAGGCTCTTGGAAAAGGATTTTTGTGATTGAATAGATTCAAAAATACCCAAATCACATTGGATTTACATGAGCAACTCCCCACTAGGGAGAGAGGAAGCTGATGTGCTCTTAGGAAAAGGACCTTTAAATGGAGCTACAGCCCTCGGTGTGCAAGGGAAAGAGGCCACAGGAAAAGAAATCCCTGGTAATTTGCTCATAAAACCACACAAGTGGCTGCCAATGTGTTTAAAACAACCAGTGAGTTGAAAGGAAAAGGAGGAAAAAGAAAAGGGATTATAGGAAGAGGAAGGGGCTGCGGTGGTGAGGGGTGGGAGATCCTCAGGGATGGACGGAGAGCAGCAGGGCTGGCCAGGGCTCCAGCCCCTTCTGCAAAAGCAGGAGGGATGTCTCCTCCAAATCCTTAATTTTCCCCTTGATTTGGTCACTGCTTGGTCTTATTTTTGGAAGGCATGACCCCATTAACAGGCTGGATGTGACCCCCAGTGTGAGGGGGAGAGTGTGGCTGCTCCTGCTCTGTCCCCTCTCCACAAATTTTACACAAAAATGCCTTTTGCCACACCGTGTCTATTTGCAGATGAAAGGGGCTGGTGTTAATTATCTCCATCCCATCGCAGAGCCCGGGGAGCTCTGGAGGAAACACCCAGACAACAGCCAGGCTTGAGAGGCTACGGCTCTGATTCTCCTCTGCCCACCCAAAACCTCTCCCAGCCCTCAACCCTGCCCTGTCAAACAACAAAATAAACCCAGGAAAACTTTGCAGAGAACTCCCTGTATCCAGCTGAACGGGCTCTCGCTGAAGGTTTGAGGTTCACATTTTGTAGAGGCTGCCTGTGTTTCCTGTCCCTTGAAATAAGTTGAATTCCATGAACACAAAGGGAAGGGAAGCAGGATTTTTGGGGGTGGGGAGGTGTGGGCAGAGCAGCTTCAACTCTGATCCTCCAGCCCAGTTTTCTCATCAGAAACCAGCCCAAAGAAACGAAAAAAAAAACCACCCAAAAAACCCCTCTCCCAACCGCTCTTCCCGCAATTAGGGAGTGATCAGCTGCCAAAATGTGTGCCTGGGGCTTCGCTTTCCCTAAACTGTTTATTTTCTTGGAGCACAGATCACATTTGGAAGAGTTTAGGCAGGCTGAGGTCCCCTCTTGCTCTGATGAGAGCCAGAGCACGGGAGGCAGCCGCCAGCCCGGCTCCCAGGGCCCTGCCTGTCCCTCACACTCCTTGGGAAGGGCTTTTCTCCAGAGCCAGGAGCTTCCATCACCCCCTGATTCTCCCTTTTCCCCCCCTGATCCTTGGGGTGTCTTCATTCCAAGCCCTTCCCACCAGCATCCCACCACCTCTGGTGTCCAGAGTGAGGGTTTGGAGGCCACCACGGATCCTGGATGGATCAGAGGGAAAGCACCAGGCTGAGTGTGGGCACAGCTGGGTTTGGGGGGACAGGAAGCCCCCCCAGAGCACAGAACATCCAGGGATTTGTGTTGGAGGAGCCACTGGCTGCAAAGTGAGGCAGCCAAGAGCCTTTCACCCGATGTTTGGCCAGTTTTTAATCATAATTTGCACATCCATGGAGCCAAAGGAGCTCTGTTGTGCCTGGTTTTCAATGCACAGATGTTATGTTGGCCAAGAAAGCCCTGGTGCTGTGGCCATCCTGCTGCCCTGCAGGGGCCCACGATGCTCCCAGAGGGAGGGATGAGATCCCTGGGATTATCCAGCCCCAGGAGAAGGAGACCTGAGGGGTGTGTGGCTGCCTCCTCACACCTCCCTGCCCGGGGATGCATCTGCTTTGCATTAACACAGAAAAGAATGGGTTTCCCTCAGCCCAGCAGAACACAGCCACCATTGTACCCCCAGCCTTCCTCCAGTGAGGAATAACAGGATACAATCTGACCCACTGCTGCTTCCCTGCCCGTGTCTTNTCTCCCCCACTCTTCTTCCCCTCCCCGTGTTTTAAAAAAAAAAAAAAAAAAAGGGATTTTTTGCGGCTTTTTCATGTTCTGCTCCAGTGAGAGGATTTAACATCACCCCTCTGTCAGTGCAGCAGGAATTTGCTCGCTGGAGCAGGGGTTGAACCCGACTTTTTGGCATCCTGTGGGTTCCTCTTCCTGCTGGGCACAGTTTTTGGTGCAGTTTTGCTGCCCCTCACCAAATTATTTCCTTTCAAGAGCCCCTTCCCTGAGCTCAGGGGCAGCAGAAAGTGGCTGCAGACATTCCTGCAAAGCCCAACAAAGGGAAAACAGGCAACAAGGAACAACTTGAACAGCCCAAAGAAAACTCCCTCTTCCCGCAGCACTTCATTGCTTTTGGCAGGTTATTTCCCTGCTAATGTGGGGGATTTCAGCCTTCAGCACCCCCCGAAGATGAAAACAGAGCTGAGAGCAGAGGTGGAGCTGCCAAGAGCCTTTGCAGTGGGTACAAGAGCAGGAATGTGATCCCTGCTCCTTGCAGCCAAACACCAGCACTGCCCAGCTCCCCCATCCCCAGGGCACAGCAAATTCTGCTGGACAGGCAGCAAAACCACAGAAACCTTCCCTGGGCTTTCCCTGGCTGCCTCTTTAACTTCCTGCTACAACACAGACCCTCTGAGTCCAAATATTTTGCCTTTTCCTCCGTTTTCTGCACCCATCAGTGATGAGGTTTTGTGGCTCCGAGCTGGCTGTTCAAGGAATGGTGTGGAGAGATCAGCCCAACAACCAATCTTCCCGAGCAATTTGTCCATATGATGCCAACACACACGTACATTTTTCCCCGCAAAAGCTCATCATCTTTGGGATAATGAGCTCCATTGGAGCCCTCAGTGGCCAGCACGACCCAGCAGCTGATGGAACCAGGGAATTCAGGAGAGGGCTGGCTCTGGATGGGCATTGCTCCCAGGCAAGGAGCTGCCAAGGAATAATCCTCCTTCCCTCCAGCACGGTGAGGAGTGACCTTCACAGGAGACTGAGCACATGGGGATGGATTCCTCAAAACAAACAAAAATCCCCAAAAACCCAGCTCCCCAGTCTGGGAGAGTAAAACACCTGCAAGAACATATTGGGCTGGACAAAAGGAATCAGCCCCAGGGACTGGGATGTGTCAAACACAGGCTGCCAAGACAGGCAGAAACGGGGAGCTGAATGCGGGCTGGGCCTTTGGATCCTTTCCTTGGAGGTGCCAACAGCGCCTTTTGAGATGCAAAAGAACCTTCTGTGCTTCGGATGTGGCCAAAGGGGCTTTTTTCTGCACCCCAGGAGCCGAGGGGTGGCTGGTGGGGGTGGAAGGGGATGGCTCAGGTCTGTGTGATGGGGCGAGGGGGAACCTCAGGGCCGGGCTCCCAGGGGACACACAGAACCCCTGGTCAGGACACAACACCCCCCTGCCTCCGTCCCCACTTGCACCGCTATTTTAAAGCATTATTTGCACTCCAAGAGAGCAGCAGCAGGCGTGGGAGGTGGGAATTCAGCCCCGAGTCGCAGTGATGGATGAGCTCACTGAACACCTTCATTCACCAGCCCCAGCCGGGCACGGCGTGAAAGGGCTTGGAAAAAGAAATAGATTTAAAGAGCTTCTATCAAAGCTTCATCATAAAGCTCTTAATTGGGAAATATAGCCAGGGGTGACTGGCTGGAGATTGAATGGGGGAGCGATGCCTTCCCCTCCTGGAGCAGCATCCCCACCCCAGGCAAGGGCCCAAATTGCCCCTCATCACCTCAAACAAAACGAGTCAGAGGCTGTTTGAGACAAGACAAACAATCACAGAGTGTTTGGAGGACCTCCAAGGTGGGCAGGAAGCGTTGTGTGCAGATTAATTATTTTACCAGCTGATTCCCTCGTTTAATAACAATTTCTACCGGTTGATTCCCCGCTCCGCAGCCCAAGTTGTGGGGATGGATTTAAATAATCCCTGCCATGTGTCAACAGAAAATCTCATTTCCACTCTGCCCAGAAGTAGAGGAGTAATTATTTTTAAAAAATAAATTACAAACCCCACACTTTTCACAGTCAAAAGCCTTTTTTAATCAAGCACAGGAGTAAAAAACGCATTTAAGGGAGCACAAACACCGAAGTGCAAGGAAGTGGGAGGGGAGTGATGCCAGCAGGATGGATGTTCCCTCTGAGGGGAGGAAAACCACCCTGTTATTCCTGAGTTCGGCTGCAGGAGGAGAGAGGAAAAAGGAGGAGGAGAGTGACTTGAAATCGAGGTTTTAAATCACAGGGGGTGCCTGTGACCACCTGAAGCTTTAAGGCTGCAGCAAAAGTGTGAGGGAAAAGTCAGTGGGGTAAATCTCCTCATCCCAGCCCCAGGTTCTTCCTACTTTATTTTCCAGTACTTCAGGAACAGCAAAGGCAATTCCAGCATCTGTCAGGGTCAATATTCATCGGTGTGGGGGAAAATGGGGCTTCCCACTTTGGGGGGATTGGTTTCAGTTCTGGGGCAACCCAGCCAAGTGGAGGAGGGCAGAGAGCAGGGGAAGGGCTCATTTTCCAGACTGAGCCACTGGCAAACCTTGACAGCCCTTTGATGTGACAGCCCTGGAGCACTGAGCCGGCTGCATTTCAGTGCCCATGAATTATTGACAGCACCTACAAAAGCAGCTCTTGGCTAAACCCCACTGCTGGCAGGGCAAGGTGAGCCAGGCCTGGCCCAGGGAAGGAGCTGCAGCCTCTCCATGGCCAGGGATAACCTTTCCACCTGCCAAACTCAAACTCAAAGCTGTGCAGTGCCAGCCATCCCAGCAACTCCCCTTGGGCTGCACAGCTCCTGCCCAGCAACAGCCCCACCTCCCAGCTGCTGCTGGATAAACTCATTTCCACCCCAAATCTGCTGCTCTGGTGGCCAAATAATCTCAGTGGCAATGAGTGATCTCACCACCTGCTTGCTGTGTTTTGTTCAGGTTTTCCACAAAACCTGGGGGCACATCCCGCATCGCCCGCCCCAACAGGCACAGGGAAAATCAAATTTCCCTGAAATATCCTCACCAAAACTCCCTGGAGTCATTTAAAGGAATCCCTGGAGGTATTTATAAGATGTAGAGGTGTGCACTTGGGGACACTTGGGCAGTGTGGACTGGATCTCAGAAGGCTTTTCCAGCCTTCATGGTTCCATGATGGGGCAGCTCCTTTCAATGCCACAAGCCAAATGTTGCAGAATTATTTCTCACAAATATTTACTCCCCCCGATTGGCAGCATTTCACCTTTCCCCCACACCAGGCATTTCATTTGTTCACAGTTCAGTCCTGTTTTCACTGTGCCAAAGGCCTCTGACTCTTTAAATTCAACAAGAAGCATCACAGCATTTTCATTTCAAGCCTCTTGAGCCTGAACTGTGGTGTTTGATGGCCTGTCCTGAATTCTCCTTGATTTTGGGGCCCTTCAGCATCATCCAGCAGGGAAAACGGGGTGGAAAAGGAATTTTTTGAGAAGAGATAAATCAGATTTCCTCCACAGCAAGGAGGAGTGAGTGCTGTGATGCATGCCTGGCTCCAGGGAGCTGCATCCCAGCTTCAAAAGGTTGGGATTTCCCAGGGATAACCTGGCTCTGACAGCCAGGATGGGGCCAGCAGGGCCTGGGCACAGCCACAGCCACTCACCAGCATCTCCCTCTTCTCTGGGAAGCAGACTGGGCACATTTAACCCCAGGTTTAACCTGCCCACCCCACTCAAACCCATCTGTTGTGGTGCCAGCATGCAGCAACAATCCCAAATCCCAGCCAGGTACCTGGGTGCACGCAAAGAACCAGCCCCAAATGTTGCTCCTGTTCAGATATCTTGGAAAATTGGACTTTCCACAAACAAAAGGAACAATTTGGAAGTCACACAGAGCATCAGGGAGCAAAAATACAGAAGGCACTGTGCTTCCAGGCAGGCATGTGCCAAAGGGAATAAAGTCAAGAGGCAGGAGCCCAGGGCAGCATCATGTGGAGGAGCACTGAGAACAGAACAACTGACAGGTCACATCAGGGCTGTTCCAATCCCAGCCATAAGAGAAATAGAAAAGTCACATCTTGAGTATCTATAAAAAGTCCAGAGAGTCCCAGACTGGCAGATGGAGGAAATGCCCCAGGGCCGTGGAGGAGGCCGAGGTGGGAAGGGCAGAGGTGATGGAAAGGTCACTCCTGGGACATGCACTGGAAAATTACCCACATCCAAATATTTCTCCCAAGTCCTTATGGGTACCTCAAAAAGTTTATTGTTTATCTCTCTGTGTGCCCTGAACCCCATCAAAGCAGCTCCTTTGCTGTGCAGGGTGTTTGGGGAAGAGCCAAACCCCACAGCCCTGCTGGGACCAGCTCTTCCTCATCACAAATTCCCAATCATTTCTGCCAAAGCAGAGAAAATACTCCTGATTTATTGAGCTGGCTGAGCCCTGTGTGAACTAGACCTAACCAGAGGTGCCTCCCAAAGGTTTTCCACTCTCTCTCCCAAAATCTTAGCTCCCTTCTGTGTCACCCCAGGTCTTCCCATCACATGAAGTCATCATCTATTAGAGAGGATTACTCAGCCCTGTGGTTAACCCTCCTCATTCCCTGCTCTCCCTGCTCAGGCAGGGACATCCCTTTGCACCAAAAGGCCTGGGGACTCCCCCCAGCACAGCCTGGTGACAAGGGACAGCCAGCCATCAGACATTTCTGTGATCATTCAATATTTCCAAGGGAAAGCCTGGTCTGCCTCGGCCAGGCTGGGATTTGAATGCTGAACCACAGAAATACAGAGATTAAACGCTAATTTCCAACCCTCAATCACAAAAGTAGGGTAGGATATGCTTGGAAGTGGCCTCTCACGTGCTCTCAGGGCAATTAACAGAAAGAACAGATTAATTAAGCACAAATTAATCTGTAGGAACACTGAGGGGAAACCTCTGCTCTGGCCTGGCACAGCTCTTTTAGGAATCACCAGGCAGGGGCAGCCAGGAGTTGGAATGCAGTGCCCATCCTGGGAATGAACTGAGCCACCAAAGCAGGAATTCAGCTCCTGGGGGTGGCAGCACAGGGATTTAGGGACTCAGTGAGCAGATTTAAATCCTGCACCCAGGATTTAGGACACCAGGGTGCAGCCCTGGCTGTGGTGATGAGAGCCAGCCAAGGTCAGCACAGCCAGCCCAGCCAGGAGCCCCTCTGAGCCTGAGCCTCCTCCTCCTGGGGGATGCAGGACACACTCTAAGCCAGCTCCAAGCAGTGATGAGGGCTCAGTTCCCAACCCCAAGAAGCAGAGCTTTGCTTTTCCCCACACCAACCATGCCCAGAACCTCAGGCTGTGCTGGGAAGAGCAGAGAGGTTTGGAAATCCACTGCAAAAGGTGGAAAAACGACAACACCTCCCAAAATCACTGCATGAGGCAACATCCCAGGGTCGGGTTTGCAGCATTGTAGCATCCTCTGGGACAGCTCCCTGGGGCAGCCAGGGAACACAGGGCACAAGGACACCCAGGGACACAGGGAGAGGGCATCACCCCAATTCCAGCTCCCCAAGTCCCTGCTCTCCTGCAGCAGCTCCTGTGCACACACACACACAGAGGGGCTTTCACTGAACAGGAGACACTGCACAGCTCCTGCTCCAGCCTCCTCCCACCACACTGCAATTGTGCTGGATGCTCTGAAGGGAGTGTTTGTTGCAGGAGCTCCAAGCTCTCCTATCTCTCGCCCACGAGCTGCCACTGCAGAGGAGGATTTCCATCCACAAACATTCCCTTTCTGCTTTCCAAAGGGTTTCTCCCTTCATGAAAGCTCCTGGTTTTTCCCCCCAGCATGAAAAAGCAGCATTCCTCCAGCACAGAAATGTTTTGTGTCCCTGATGAAATCAGCAGTGGGATGTTAAAGGATCATTCCTGCCATCAAAATAAGGCTGCTCAGCCTCTGTAAATTCATCACTAAATCAAAACCTTCTGTTCTAACAGGTCTCTGTATCTGCGTGCCAAAAGCAATGGACAATCCAACCCACAGGTAACCAGGGGTTAAATCTGCCACAGCCTCATGGAGCCTCTACATTTCCAAGAGCTCTCCCAAACAGTTAATTTGCCTGCTATTTTCAAGGTGATTTCTAAGGATTTCACATCAGGGGGTGTTAAGAGAGCCAAGGGGAGGTCAGGCTGCCCCCCAGGTGTAAAGGAGGAGCCCAGGCTGGCCCTGCCAGCAGCACAAAGGAGAAGCAGCAAAGAAAAGACAGTGGGCTGGAGCTAAGGAAAGCCATCTGGAAAACGCATGGGAAGTGAGAAAAGAATCAGCTCCTGGTTCTTCACCTGTCCCAGTGCTGGGCAATTTGCATGAACCAGTGCTGGGAGCTCTGAAACAAAACCTGGGGTTAGAAAGAGAAGAAAGTGCCACCTTGGCTCACCCTGGTGTGCACAGCCCAGGGCTCAGGACAGGGACAGGTTTCATTTTGGGGGTTTCTCTGCTTATTGCAGAGCCACAACAACGTTAAAAATCCACCAATTTAGGTCCAGATCGACCCCATTTAATTCCATTTAAACTGAGCTGCTTCACCCTAAACTCTACCCTGCTTCGCGCTCCAGGGGCACCAACAGGAATCGTGTTACCCGATACAAATCGGGGCTGGATGTGGAGTTACCACATGAATAATGGATGTTCCTTCAGCTGGTGCCCGCTGCTCAGCCCAGTGCTCCATCCCCCCTGCGGCATTCCTGGCTCATTCCTACCCCAGCAGCGACCCCGGCGAAGGAACGGGGTATCCCCAAGGGATGGGAACGCCACGGGCAAGCCCCGGAGGGATTTTCCCCTGGGAAACACCTCCTGCCTCCCTCCCCAGCCCGAGTTCAGCCCGGGCTCCACAGCGATCACCGGGGCCTTTGTGATGCTGAAGGCAGCAGGAGGAGCAGGGAGATTCCAGGATCTCGTTCAACACTCGCTGGTTAAACCCTGCACTGTAACCGTGTCCCCAGGCAGAGCCAGGGACAGCGAAATGACTTTAGCAGGCTGCCTGCATCCTCCTGCTGTTGGCTTCCCTGAGCTTCATCCTGGGTGTTTAATGCCTGCGATTCGCAGGGAGGCACGGAGACAGCGAGGGAGAGCCAGACACATTTATAATATGCCAGAAAAATAAGGTCATTTGGCACAGGTTTGGGTGCTCTGGTGCCAGGCAGCACAGCAGAGCCAACGCTGGGAGTGTCTCTCTGGGTTTAGCTGTGTCTGTGCACACACGGGCTGGACGTGATGCCTGGGAGGAGATGGAATTGGGAAGCACAAATCTCCTGCTTTGCCTCCACCTCAGGCTGCCCGAGCAAAAAATCAGCTCCAGTGCTGTCCATGATCTGTCCCCATCCTCCCTGCCTGGCTGCTCTGCTTCCCATCATCACCTGTAATGGATACAGCGTTGTGGAATCAAGGAAAGCAATTTTCCCTGGTCATTATTCTGCCGCATTTCTGGGGTGAGCGATCTGGCAAAGCAAGGTCTGGCTTTGCTCAATGCTCTCCCTCACCCAGAAATGCCAGGAGGGACTGATCCCCCCCTCTGTGCCCCCAGTGCCCCACGGAAATGCCAGCGGGCATCCAGTGAAGGGATCTGACTGTGGGCACCCAAGGAGGTGACACCACAATGACACCCAGGGGCCACCACCCCCAGCCCTGAGCAGGAGGGTCCCCCCCTCTGAGACCCCCTGATCCCACAGCAGGGGAAGCCTTGGGATCAAAGGAGGGATCAGCACTGCACTGATGCACTCACCTCCTGCATTCCTGGCTGCAGGGATAATCACACTCCAGATCCTTCCCAAACAATTCCAGCACATCCAGCCAGGCTGAGGGGGTGCATCAGGAGACAGGCACAGATTTCTAACCAACAAAGCATTCCCTAACCCCAGAGCTCTGCACTGCGAGTTCTCCACCATGGCTGGGTTCCACCACCTCACTGTTGAGCTGAGATCCCTAATTATCAGCAGGGAGCCAGGGATAAAACCAAAATACTCATGGACAGGACAAGAATCACCATGCAGGAGATGAGAGACCACATCCAAACGTGCTTCCTGCAGATGGATCCTCCTGCCAAGCTGCACCACAGGACAGGGAATGACTCTAAGTTGTCTCTTTCTGACTCCAAAGTCAACAGAAAACCTCCTCTCCAACCAAAAAAAAAAAAAAAAAGGAGAAAATTGAAAGAAAGAGGGCAAAGAAAAAGGAGAAATGGCTTAAGAAAGTGTCATTGCCATGGTGCAGCCCATGGATGTTACAAGGTTGGTACTTCAGGGAGAAGGAGAGGAGGGAAAGGAAAAACCATCATCCCTCTGCAGCAGGCCCTGTCCTGTTTTCCCCAGCTGGATCTGGGAGCAGCAACAGGAGCAGCCTCAGTGCACAGGCTGTGGATGGCCAACAGACACAGAAAAAAGAAAAAAACTTAATTTTGGGAAGTTCCTGCAACACCTGACAGCAGGGCTGAGGCAGGGCAATGCCAACATCTGGGAATAGGATCTCATTAGTCCCTTGGAAGCATCACAGGGCACTTGGAAAGCCCAACCCAGAGCAGGATGCTCTCTCTGGTCTCTATAAAATCTCTCTATTATGGCTTTAAACCTTAGAAAAGGGCTCCAACTCGCAGCCACCTCCTAAAAGAGCATCCAAACCCGAAATCCAGGGAAATCCCACCCTCCAAAGCCTGGCTGGGGCAGAGCCAGCAGCCAGCAGCCCACGTTGGCAGCCCTGAGGTCACTTCCATGTGGTCAGGGCTCATTTACAGCCGAAACCTCATCCTGAAACCTCATCCCTGCTCTTCAACCCGTGGAAAACCTCAGCTATTTCCAAGGAAATTGCTCTAAGGAAAGGAAAGTGCTGCAGATAAAGCCTTGCAAATCTCTGGCACGAGGATGTGCTCACACCACTGCTCCAGGCGGGTGATTAAGGACGGGGATTGGTAATTAAAGACAGAGTGGCACAAAGCAGTGCTTGAATTTTTTTCCGTTTTTAAGAATTCCGTGTGTGTTTTTTGGCTGTAAAGGGCTCCCCGCTGCCGCGCCAGTGTGACTTTAACAATTTCCTGATGGGGTGATAAGGGGTGTGCATTTCCTATTCTAATTAAGAGGAAAACCCACGAGGGTAATGAGCTCCTGGGTCATTAGCCAGCTCCATGAGCTGAGCCCAGCCCGTGGAACACAGCCTTGGAGCTCCAATGCTCCCTCTCTTGCTGCTGCTTTATTGGAAGAGCAAATTTTAGCCATCAATCCGCTTTAAAAACACTAAAAATGTGGTTATCATTGATAATGGAACACACTTCTCCACGTTTTGGTCTCTCAGGACAGCAGTTTGTGAGGATGCTGAGCCAGATCCCTGGGAGATGTGGTCCTAATCCTGGTTAGCCACGCAATTCTTTATTTCCTTCTGTCTTTTTTCCTCCTGTGACCACATTCCTCCCCTCTTATCTGTTCAGTTTTTGCACTGGATCAGTTCCCACTACAGCTACAAACAGCATCTCTTACAAGCAAAACTCTCTTAGGACCACGAGTCAGCACCTGGATACAAAACCTGCCTCCTCCAGATTGCAGCTCCATTTCTATTTCTTGCTTCCTTGCACAAAAATAATAAATATATAATGCAGAACATAAGGGAAACAAGCAGCCCTTTCTATTCCCATCAGCCTCATCCACAGGTTGCTCAGCTCTGTGGATCCAGGATGACACCAGCTGGGATGTTTTGCTGAGGACCTGGATGAGGAATGCACTGGATTATTTTCTTCCTACTTTTAATAAAAAAATTCCTTTTGTATAAGCACACTACAAGCCAAAGTGTGCACGGTAACACCTGCCTGTACATTAATTACCAGCTAATTAGGATGGCTTGGAGCAGTTTATCTCCTGCTCTCCAAAGCCCAGCAGGGGATGTTTGGAGGATGGATGGGTTCAGGTTTTCCAGCCTGTTCCTCCACCCCAGTGCTGCTCTTCTCTGCACTGGGAAGCAACAGGGAAAGGGAGATGGAGGAAAACACCTCTGTGGGAGCATGGAGGAGCCATAAATGGGGGAAATGCTGGTGAGACTGGAGAGGATGGGGGATTCTGGAGGTTGTGGCAAACTGGGAGGTTGTGACTGGGAGGTTGTGCCATCCCAGCTCCCTCACAGCTCCGAGCACTTCCCTTCATCCTGGTGGATTTGTTCCTCTTGTGGCTTCAGGGTGCAGCAGGCAGCTCCCACAGGTGCACAGCCCAGCCCAAACCAGCATGGCAAAGCCCCCTTCCCCCTCTCCTGAGCCCGTGGTGGCCCTGAGGGGTGGCAAGGCTGGGCTGGGGACAGGGACCCAGCGGGGAGACTCACCAGGACTGCGGCTTCCTCTTCATGATGCCCTGGCGTCTCCACTGCGAGTGGGGGCTCAGGTGGTAGGTGAGCTGCCTGCAGAGCTTCTCCATGGCCCCCAGGGAGTCCCCTTCCTGCAAAAACAAGGAAGGGACACAGGGTGAGGGGTCTGCAGCGCTGCCACCGCACCCACGGGATGCTCCGAGCCAGAGCGGCTCCAGATGGGAGCTGGGAAGCCTTGGGAGACCACGCTCAAAACTCTACAGGAAGGGGGGAAAAAACCCCTCTGATTGCTAAGATTCTGCAGGTAATATCAGTATTAGTATTACTATTAGTATTAGCATTAGTATTAGCATTAGCATTAGTATTAGTATTAGTATTCCGTTATCATTTGACACCACACAACAGCTTTCAGCACTAAAATTTGACAGAGATTGATTAAATAAAGCAAACTGCCCATCCATTGCCACCAAAAACTGCTTCCCAGAGGGTTTGTGAGCTGATGGGGAAACAGAAAATCTCCCAACATTTAATTGTTAGGAAAAATAAAAGCTTGAAGGAAAACAGGGATTCTGGTGTCTTCGAAATTTCCACCTCAAGGAATATTGGTCTGGAAAACTTGAACTCTGAAAGATTCTAAGAATTTGGGTCTAGAAGTTTTGGTTCCTAAAGATAAAATGAAACACAACCTTTATTATCCAGACAGCTCAATCATGTTTCATTTCAAGATTTTCATATACATGATCTGACACCCAATAATGCCAACCACCCATCTTTGCTGTGCCTCTCTTGCTCTCTGAAAGGTCACAGGCAGAGAACAACCTGACTTAAAGATCAATAATGAGAAAAAAAGATCAAAATGTGACAGTTTGTGGTGTCTGGTTTTATCAAGTTGCTGCATCATGAAGCATCTTAGAGAAGACACAGGAATAGGAAACCCTACAACAAACAGTCAGTATGGGCTGTTCATCCATAGGGATGGCTCCGGATTTTCTGGGAAAATCCAGCAGGAATGCTGAGGAAGGTGCTGCATCTCCTCTGCCTGGACACCCAATTACTGCTGCCTTCACATCCTCCCTGTGAGCTCACATTTTGCAGCCTAATTTATGCAATTTATGCAATTTATTCCCCCCCCCCC
>VZRZ01007408.1:157366-199384 GCA_013398175.1 Climacteris rufus | reverse complement strand
CCCCCCCCCCGACTCAGCGGAGCGGGACCGGCCTTATAAAGACATTATAAATATTGAATTACCAGGGAGCAGTTGGGATTTTGACAAATCACTCCTGGGTGTACAGGGAAACAATTACAGCAGGTTTTCTCAGGGTATAAAAAAAACCTCACAACAAACACAAAACCAGGACACAAAGGGCATCTCTGCAGATGGCTGGAGCAGAAATATCAGTGCAGGATTTGTGGGCACTCTGAGAATGAAGCCTTGACAGAAATTGGGGGGGTTTATTCCCAGACATATCCAGGTGCCCACGCAGTGACTCCCATTAATCACAAGCTGATTTAATTCCAAGGTGATGCTTGCCCAGCTCCATCTGCTCTGAAGGCAGGCAGTGCCAGGTAGGAAAAAAAAGTAGAAAAAAAAAGGCAGCAGCTCAGGTAGAAATTCCTGATCCACAGATCCCAGCAGGGCACAGGCAATGGAAAACTCTGTGTCAGCACTGGGAACAGCAGGAGCCAGCAGCCACTTCCCACCTGAGCTCTGCAAGAATTTGACAGCCCTGCCTCCAGATTCCCAGCAAATACGGGTTTAGGAGCACATTTAAAGCCCTGCTTCTCAACACCTCATTCATAAGTTTAAATCAGGGTTTCAATCCCACAGATTTCAGCGGGATGTCAGCCCTGTTAAACCTCAGGGTTCCCTCAGCTCCTCTCCCACTGCAGGCCCTGTGGCAAGAACCAGCCCTGGGCCTGAGGGTGGAGGAACCCCCAGAGGCTCAGCCTGTCAAATTAACAGAGAAAATTAGGAAAGACAAGGTTTTATTTCATGTTTTCCACAGGCAATTCCTTAATTAGAGCCTCCAAACATTTTGGGAAGGCAACACTGCTCTCTGCCAGCAACACCTTCCTGGCTGTGGAACCACCAGCCCCAATGTGAGAAGAAAACACCACGGATTTTGACAACTCCCTATTTTTTTTTTAACCTTTGCATAACATCCACAGCGATCTGCCAGGTGCCAGCAGCTTTCCCTTCATCTGCTTTATTTTTTTTTAGGATTTCAGCAGCCCCTGGAATAGCAGTGTCCACCCTCAGTGATGAGTGGGGGTTTCCATCTCTGAGCCTTCCCTGGAAAAACTGGTGTTGAAAAGCAAACAATGTGCTAAAAAGTGGGGGAAGGACACCGTGTTGGCATTTTGTGCTGCAAATTGCCTCCAATATAACTCTGAAAAGGACAATTAAAACTGTCCCCAGTGTTATCCCGACAGCTAAACTATCGAGAAGTGAAATGATTCACAACAGGAATGTGGAGAGGAAGCTGAGAAAGTAATAACCCCAAATTTTTGCTGGTTCAGATGTGACAGGACCATCTTGCCTCTCCAAGAAGAGGTTTTTCCCCAAGCAGCTCCCAGACCTCCGGAGCAGTGGGACCAGATGGCTGAGGGAAGCTCAGACCTGAACTCCACATCAAACCAATTCCTGAGTAATTCAGCCCAAAGCAATTCAGCTCAAGAGAACCCAGCCCATCACCACTGACACAGCACACACAGGGCTCCAAGGAAAGAGGCAGGAGCAGGAAAAAGAATATTTTAAGAATATTTTAATCCTCTCTCTACATCAGCAGCCGCATCCAGCTCATCCTTCCATGGTCATCCCAACTCTTTCAGCCCTTTTTCTTCACAAGCTCAGCTCCCAAGCCCAGTAAGTGCTGGGATACTTCTGTTTTGAGAGGTTTAAAAGATGATTTAGAGAACATGATTTCTGCACACATCAACTCTGTAGAGAAGAACCCCAGTTTGGCACTGGGATAAAAAAACTTCCCATTTCAGAGCCCTCATAAGGCACAGGATGGGCTCCTTTCTCCTGCACATCTCATTCCCGTGGGTGAGACTCTGTCCTTCAAGAACCCCCATTTTTTAGGTTCTTACCCAAACCTCTGCAATTCCTCCCCAGAGCTTTGTGGGAGGCTCCAGGGCAGGCCCAGAACTCGTGTGCAGGAGCAGGGACTTTGCTGGTGCCGTGCCAAGGGCTCCTCTCACGGCCTAAACAAAAGCTTTTCACTGTTCCTGCTCCAAGTCTATCAGGAAATAATTGAAGCTGACACACACCCCGGTGGGACTGAGCCCAAGAGCTTGTTTGGAAACTGAATCAGCTTAAAAATCAGCCCAGCTCGTGCTGGCAAGGTTTTATCCTTGTTGGGGAACAGGGAGAGCCCCAGGGTGAGCGGATTACCCTGGGAGGAGGGATGATGCCAAGCATTATTCCCACGGGCAGCTCCCTGATGCTGCCTCTGGCTCGGGATAACACTCCCCATGCAGCCCCTTCCCCTCTGCCCTGCACCAGCAGCATCCTCAGCAGTGATGGATGAGAAGCCACAACCCCCTCAGGCAGATCCTGCTGCCCTCAGGGATTAACCACTGCCCAAAAATGAAAACCAACAGCCAAAAGGTCTTTCTGCCACATGTCCATCAGTCTGCATCACATCACTCATGGAAGGTCAATATAAAGCTGTTTTTTTGTGGTCAGAGGGCAGAGAAACCTCAACCTGCAGAGACTGAATCCCACAGGGCTGGGTTTTGGGAAACACTGAGTGCCCTTTCCATGGAAAGCACAATCATCAAGCACAAGAAGTGCATTTTCTCACCACTAGAACCCACTTCCAGCAGCAAATATTCCTGAAACATCACACAGGGATGAATCTCTAGCAAAGGCATCACAGAAAATGGGGCTCTTCTAACAGCAGGCAGTCAAGGAGTGGGAATTTGCATTTGTTACAGGTTTCCAAACTCTGGGAGGAAACTCCCAGGGCTGGGGAGATAGGAGAGACCACACACAGAGTTCAGCTTTCCCACTGATGCTGCTGACAGGAAAAGGCCTGGGATATGCCCTTTCCCTGAGCACTGAGCTCCCACCCAGCTGAGAAATGCTGGGGACATGCTGGTGACAAGCCCTCAGCTGAGCTCCTACACATCCATCAGCTACACATCTGGGAATATCCATGAATTTGCTCCTGTACAGCTCCTGCAGGGGCAGAACCCTGTGTCCCACACAGCAAAACGCTGTGAGCAGCACCTCAGTGAGGGCCAAACCCTGCCTGGAAGGAGCAGGACTGCTGCAGGAACCCTCCATCCTTTCTGGCTGCCCAGCTGCAAAGCTCTGAGGAGGAGTTGTTGCTCACAGAGCACTGCCAGGCAGCAGCCTCAGCGTGCCTCAGGGAGCTCACACAGCCCAGGGCTGCAAGGCTCAGCTCAGGGCAGCAGTTTTTGGGCAATGTCTTGGCTTCCACCGGACCGTGTCCTCTCCAAGCTGGCAGAGACCCCAGACAATTCCCACATCAGAGCGAGGAGGACACGGGAGGGATGCAGGGAGAGCTGAGAGCAGAGGCTCTTCCCTGCAAAGGGCCTCTTTCCCCATCATTCCTGCTCTGCCTCCAGCCCTCTGGAGAAGGAGAGGGCCGCTGGTGCTGGGAGGAGCCTGGAGATCCCACGGTTGGAATCCCTGAACAGATTTCAGCTGGGAATGGGGTTCATGGCACTGGCCCCATCTGCAATGCACAGCCAGCCCTGCTCCAACGGGATCCTGTTCAGCTGCAAAACAACAGGGAGAGGCACCAGCCAGGCCCTGTCTGTCCCATGGTGGAGGAACGTGCTGGGACCACCAGGCTCCTGCTGCTCTGCATGAAGAAACGGGAATCAAAGCCCAGGGATAAACGGGAGCAGGCAGAGGTTGGGAGGCAGGATCTGTGTCCTGCCAGCCCTGCCCTGCTTTCTGCAGGGGGATCTGATCCTGTGGGTGAGGCAGCCCCCAGCATCTGCACAACCCCTTTAACCACAAAGGAGCCATCCCTGGGCACGTTCTCATTTCTTTGCCAGGGTCATTGGGAGCACAGGGATTGCACCACGGGAAAACAAACCCAGGATGAGCAGGGCCGTGGTGTCACTGGGGATAAACAGCCCTGGAGTCACTGCCTGCCCTCCCTGCATCACCTCAGGGCAATGCCACAGGGTGAGATTTGGGCCCACACACTGCATTTCGGGGCTGCTCCAAGAGGAGCGAGCTCGGAGAGGGACACAAAGCCTGGTGATGAAGATGTTATTGCACATTAATTTGTTTTCATTAAAACATTAATGCCCCGCTCCTCCTCCAGCAGCAGAATCCCTGGGGATGGGCAGAGCCCTGGGGGGCTGCACAGGGGCCAAACCCTGTGGAAAATAGGCCAATGTTAATGATTAAAGAGCCCGGGTGAGGAATTCCTGCTGCAGCACAGCAGGGGATTGACCCAAATTAGAACAATTAGCCATTGTCTGGGGGTGGAGGGAGCCATAGGATATTTTTTTTGTGTGTTATTACACAGTTCCCACATTTCTCTCACTCACAGTCAAGCTTAAAAAAAAAAAAATGCTGTCCTACGAATCTTAACACATGAGAACTCCAGTCCTGGCCCTCCCAGAACCCTCAAAAAATAAGTTGGTTTTTTCCTCCCTCTTTCCTGTTTCTTTTAAAGGACTTTTCAAACTTGCAACATCACTTTCTGGATGGTGCAGGATCTGCAGTTGCTGCTGTGAGGCACGAAAAGCTCTGTCCAGGCACAAACCACTGCAGCCACAAGCCAGGGAAACCACACTATCCTGGGAACACCATTCCCTGCACAGGAAATATTTGGTGTGGAGACCCCCTCAGCCACTCTTTATTTACAATTCAGCAGACAATGAACTTTAAAATATGACCTATTTCACACCTGAAAAATATAGACAGTGAGAGAATTCTTTCCTAATCCTCCTCCTTGGCTTTTTTTGGTCTTGGATGATCAGCTAGGACAACAGGATAATAGTTTGGATTATTAAGCAAAAAACCCCAACCAGCTGAGAGACAGAACCACCCATGTTCACAGTGATAAACGGAATTATTTTACAGTTAAACAAAGGCATACAACAGTGAGAGATGCCCTGGGAAGCCCTAGGAGAGAAAATCCTCATTGGCTTGAACGTGTATCCAATCACTTATCACAAATTAGCAAGAAGCAAAGAGAGCAAATCCCCAGGAACTCGTGCTGGTGTAGGGAAAGACTTTGGGATTTGGAAGGAATGACAACAAACTGAAGAGGAAATTGAAAATGGCCCCGTGTGTGAAGGTTTTGAGCGCTCTGAGATGCCTAAAGGGGGACACTGCCAGCTGCAGACACCCCTGGGAGGCAGCGGGAGAAGGCACAGGGAGCACCCTGATCTCGGGGGACCAGGCAGGGAGAGCTGCTCCCCTCCAGTGCAGAGGGACGAACCCCAGGACAAAGCTCTGCCCACCCCAAACCTGCAGCTGAGGCCCCCAAATGGCTTTTCCTGCTCCCCGGCGCCGGCCCCGGCGTTTAATGGGATCCGAATTTACGACTCTTCCCTTTTGATGTAGTCACGAGGGGCTGAAGTCATCTAATGGCTTTCTGCTTTGCTTTTTTCCTCTCCTTTCCTTTCTTCTTCTTTTTTTTCCCTCCCCCCTCTGCCTTCAGAGCGTGGGGCTAAGCTCAGGCTATTGTTGCTTGCAGACATCTGTGCTGCAGCCAGCTCCAGCTTTGCCTTGGGAAGCTCCACTGGAGTTGTCTCCAGCATATTCTGTGAGAGCAGGAGTA
Source organism: Climacteris rufus (assembly GCA_013398175.1). Taxonomy (NCBI): domain Eukaryota; kingdom Metazoa; phylum Chordata; class Aves; order Passeriformes; family Climacteridae; genus Climacteris; species Climacteris rufus. The sequence goes on along the minus strand of VZRZ01007408.1, from coordinate 193,788 downwards.
GGAAAGGCTTTAAACCCACCCAAAAGTGGATTTAAATTCCCCAAAGGCCAAACCATTCGCTTACCCAGGAGGTGAACGCAGGAATTGGTGTGAGACTGTTCCACCAGGGTGGTTGTTCCTCCTACAACCCCATCCAGGGGAGGATCCACCCCCAAATCCCAAATCCCCCTTCCTGCACGGCTCAGTTCCTTGGGCAAGGCATGGAAAATCCCCCTGGTGCTGTAGGGAAGAGCTCTCCCTTAAAAATCTTAAAATCTCCCCACAAGGGTATTGCAATTCCCTCTCCATCACTGCTGGGAAGAGGATCCAGCATGTGGAGGAAGTGATGAGGTGGGTGAAGCCCAAAGGGAAGCAGATGTTGGATAGTGGATGTAAGGGATAGATCCCAAAAACAAAATCCAAATAAAAATGACAACGTGGCTTTAGATGGGTCAATGTGACCACGCTGTGGCACAGAGCAGAAATCCTTTTGAAAATAAATCACGTCTGGTTTAATTTAAATTAGAGGATAACTGAACAAATTTAATAAAGGCCATTCTAATAAGAATGAGGAGGGGGTTTTTGGTCATATTTTGCAATGATCACTGTGGATCTACAGGGCTTAGACACAGTCAGAGCCCAGCATCAAGTCAGGTCCTGCATCTGATTTCAGATCACCTAATGCAGGGGTGTTTTCATATCAAACATTCTCCCAAACATTAGGAAGTGGTTTGTGGGAAATTCTGCTGAGGGAACGTTAAAAGATGCACAGAAGCAGAAATAAAAGACATAAAAGTTGCACAGACACAATGCAAACCAAGCAAACAGCTCCAGATTATGTTTGGATAAGGAATGTTGTTCATAGTGGAAACCCTACTCCCTTCCTTCTGGTTTGCTGGGATAGAGGTTTTACCACCAAAAATTCCCTCTTCAAGAAGGTAAAAGAGGAAAAAGTCTGAAGTAGCATAAATAAAAGGTTTTTTTTTTTTTAAAGATGAGAAGAACCAGTCTTCTATCAAGCAGTAAACCATACTTGATAAAACCTTACTAAAAATTCCACATTTTCAATCCAGCAGCCACCCCTTTGCACAGGCAGGAGCATTCTGGAGATCCTGCCAGAAGGGACAAGAGGAACCACTTCCCATCAGTGCTCCTGGTCAGAAAACTCAGCCCATCACCTGGCAAACCCCAAACCCAGCAAAACCATCCAGTGGAATTCCAAACCCCGTGCCCAGGCTGGCAGAGCTCAGGCCAGGTATGCAGACAGCAGGAATGACTGCACAACGTGCCCCCAACCCCAAAATGCTTTGGCATAAGAGTAATTAAAGGTTGAGCTGAGAACACAGAGCTCGAGCAGCACTCCTGGCCCTTCACCACCTTTTTGGAGCAGCCTGACACTCTGGCAGCTGAAGGTGTCCTGGAGCAGATGGCAGGGGCTCCGTGCCAGGGCAAAATTAACATTTCCTGGCGTCCTGGTTGACAGCAGCATAAAAGTCAATGAGGGGGAAAGGCAGCAACTGGTGCAAAATGTGAGTGGCCTCCAGCTGGGGACTCGTGGGTGCCTGCAGGGTGACCAGGCTGTCAGCTGAGGGCACCTGACCCATCGCCAGAAGGTCCCATGAACTCCTCGGTCCTGTTGCCTGAAAAGGCTGCCCAAAAACTGAGACTAGTCAGGAGTAAGGGAATAAAGGTGGGTGTTTATTCAAAAGGCCTTCAAAGGCACATTTAGGGCAGACAGAGCCCCCCAGGGGCATCACCCAACGAGGTGATGGACAACGAGTCACGAGTTCTCCACACCTTTATAGGTTTGGTCCATTTGCACATCAGCATAAATTCACCAATTAAAGCTTTGCAATTTCCCCCCAGCTCCCCTAGCTCGCTCCCCCCCACTTTGGAAGCTTGGGCCTGGGCAGTCTGAGCGTCCTTGAAGAGCAAACCCAGAGAGGCACTGCTCTGTCTATCTCAGCATGAGAGAACAGCACCTAACAGGCTACAAAGCATCCCAGAGTTACACATTAGGCAATAAAGAATTTGAAAAATAGAAGGGTTAAAACCTAAGGCAACAGTCCTTGGCTTTGATGCAAGGAACCCAGCTCTCAGACACTGAGCATGGCAGGATTCAAACCCCCCCAAATGCTCTGAGTGCAGGCAGATCCAGCAACAGAGCAACCCCCAAGCTGGGGGATCACCACAACTCCCCCTCGTGTCCTGGCTGCAGGGATGGGAGTGGGCATTGCCCTCCCCAAGGTGAGCAGCAAGGGCCTGAGCACCAGCAAGGTTCGTTCTTTTGCTGCCAGGGAAGGATTTGCTCCTGTCCAACCCTCACAAATACCAGTCAGACCAGTCCAGCTCTGGCCTCACACCACAAAGCCATCCCCAAGCCTGGAAAACCCACGGGCATCCCACCAGTACTGAGTGCTCACTTAGGACAACCACAGAGTACCAAGGACCCAGCAATTAAACCCTGAATTAATCCAAATTAGGAGTTGATGAAGCTGCAGCAGTAGCAGAACACTGAAAGGCAAAATCTGTAGGAACAAAGAAAAGGAATGGAACCCAATTTTGCACATTTTTCCACTGCAAGCAGCACTCCCCCTCCGCTTTGATGAAAGGCCAAAGTGCAAAGCCTCAGCCTCAGTGTTGACACACCAAAATGAAAAGCAATGTACAATAGAGCTTATCAAGAGAGCCAGAAGTAGGAGATGAACAGGATTGCAGCAACTCAGGAAGTTATTCCAAAGGATCCCGGAGTAATATTGCACTTGGACTTCAGAGAAGCAATTAGAGAAGGCAATAAAATTCGAGGTGATAGACGGCCCTGAGGGGAACAGGGAAGATAAAGGGAAATTGCAAAAAAAGAAAATAAAATCTTCTCTGAGAGCCACTGGAGGGTACCCAGCTTAGCTTCCACAGAAAAGGAGGAATGGGAGCAGTGTGGGGAAGGGCAGGGATGTGTGTGCTGCACTACCTGCTGCTGTGAGGCCTTAAAACCTGGCTGAGGTGTGGGGAGGAGGCCTTGGAGCATCCCCACTCCAACCATTCCTGATAAATTGGATCCCCTTCAGTGCTACAAACAAAGTCACTGATGGCAAGGCCACTGAGATGCCACTGTTGGTGCCCGGGGATGTCTCTGGACCAGCATTTTAATGCCAAATGCATCTGTGTCCTCCTGACAGAGCTGCCATGAAACAAAGAGAGCAATAAAACAAAGAGAGCAGCTAAAAACCCAGGAGAGCCACTCGTTCCTCTGGAAATATCTCAGCAAACAACAGGTTAATCATGAGAGCTGCTGCACAAGAGCCAAGAGAAAAACAGCCCAGGTGCTGCTGCTGCAGTCAGTGTGCTCAGAGGATGATGGCACTCACCTTCCTCCTCAACACACACAAAGGATGAATTTCAGAGGAAAAACAGCATTTCTCAGGGAAAATCCGCCTTGGAACTGCAGGTCTCAGCCCAGCACCTGCCTCAGCTGCTCAGTGCAGGAACCACTGGCCCTCCCCTGTGTCCCTCCTCCTCCCAGGGTGAGAGCAGCCGTGGGTTCTGGGGTTATTTATGTCCCACACTCAGGACATCACGGAGAGACTTTCCCAGCCCAGCAAGTCCCCTCTGGAGCCTGGCTCAGCTGCACCACCCCAGATCCCACGGGAAGCAAAGCCAGCCCAGCCCTCAGTGCTGCTGGGGGAGAGCAGGGCTGTCCCTGGGATATTTCTGTCATTCCCTGGGGGTTCTCAGCCCTGGGAGCCTGCAGGACCCCCTCACACCCAGCACCTGCAAATGTGAATCCCAGTGAAAGGGCACAACCCTCGGAGCAAGGCTCATCTCCAGCTCAGTAACCACCGTGGGGCCCTCCCAGACACCAGAGAAATGGAGATTTTCCTGTTTTTTTTAAAGGAAAAAGATAAGATCACAGTGAGGGAGCAGCGAGTGCATCCAAGCTCTCCCAGCAGCAGCTCTGGGATGCAGTGAAGCTGGAGGGAGAGGGGTCACTCATCCAGGGCTCCAAGCAGATGTGAAACCATGGATGCAGCCACGGAGCTGTGCTGGGGATTTCCTGGAAGGATGGATGGCAAGGAGAACAAGGAAAGGGACAGAGAAATCGGGAGGATTTAGCAAATTACCCAACGACTGCAAAACTCTTTGAAGATGGAACAGGTGTGATAAAGCTCTTACCCAAATCCCCAAATACCCCAAACTGGGAGATAATCACTTGCTGGACTTCGGCCAGGAATTTCAGGAAGAGCAATCACTGGAAAGCCTCCTGGCACCTTCCCTATTTACAAGAACTCGGCTCTTTGCTTTTCTGTATTACATTTTTTCCTAATAGAGACACAGCAGGTGCACCCCCTCTGGGAGGAGCAATCCCTGGTGATTCCCAGGAAAAGGAGGGCATGTTGTGCCCATGGGGTGAACCAGAGGGGCTCCTCCTGCCTCATCAGCACCCCACGGGGTCCTGACCCACCCCAAACCTGCAGTGCTGCTCACTGAGACATCTCCTCTTTTTGGCTGGGTGAAAGCATCCCCAAGAAGTGGCAAAACCAAGGGATGCAGAGCTGTCCCAGCAAGGTGACTGTGCTGGGAGCTGCCAAGGCAAGAGCCCGGAGCTCAGCAGCAAAGGGACAAACTTCTCCTTGCTCCAAGAACCAGCCTGGAGCACAGGCCAAGGCAGCTGTGATGCTGCAGGGAGGCCAAATGCCAGCAGCTCTTCACATTCCAGGATTAGCCCTGCAAATGGGAGTGCTTCCAAGAGCCAGAGGTGTTTTGGTTCAACCTTCCCAAATCCGGGCATTGCTTTTTCCTACTGTGAAATGCTTTCCCTTTCTCATTCAGGCCTTGAGGAAAGGCAAGGAAAGGGCAGCTTGGAGTTCACAGGGGTTTATCCTCAGTGCTTCCAGCTCACCCTGCGAAGTTCAGCACCTCTGAACCCCCCTGCAAAGCCTGACCATGGTACCCAGCAAAGAAGCTGAAATTTGGGGTGTTTGGGGATTTTTCTTCAAGCCCACAGCACAAGGCAAAGGCAGATTTGGGGCAGAGCCTCTGGACCTGTCACCAGCCCCATCCCTTCCCTCAGATGCTGCAGGGGAGCAGCAGAACCAAAATGTGCCCTGGGCACTGAGAGCCCTCCGTGGTCAGGATTGAAACACAGGTTGATTGTAACCCCAAAACAGCTCAGATTGGGCCATGATATCTATTAAAAGTTTTTCACCCCCCTTGGCAGATGGTGACAGCCTTTTCTGCCTGAACCAAGTCGGGTGTGGCCACAATCCATTCCAGAGGTGTAACAACAGAGAGGAAACCCCTCCTTATGAAACCCCTCCAACTTTCCTTATTGAACTGCTCCTTTCTGCAAATCCACACTGCCAGCAGAACATCTGCCTGCTTGGTATTTACAAAGCTGTGAGTTAGGCTAGAAATAGATGTTAAAATACCCATCCAAGTGCCAGACATCCCACAGGAGAGGCCCCCACCACACAAATAAATAACCCTGCTGCCAGGAGGCAGGGAATCAATACATTCCCTTCCTTTGTGCTAAATGATGTTCTGATTAAAACGTAAATGAGCTGAACTCAAACGCCAATTACCATCAGAAAACATCAATAAAAGCTGTTGTTACTGCTTAATGAGGTACCTGTTTCTTCATCTATCACTTCCCTTCGGGACACCTGGGGAGGCTGTGGGTGCAAAGCCCCTTAGGAAGGATTCAGAGTTAAACCGGGGAACTGCAGCATCACTCACAGACTCTTCTCTGGGTAAATGAAATATCTTTTCTGCTCCTGGTTCTTCTTTTAATCTTCATTCTAATCTTTTAATCATCCAACCCCAGTGCTGATGCCCATCACCCACAAGCGGTGCCACCGAGCTGCTCTGGGGGGAAGGAGGAGGGGAAGCTGAGCACATCCCTTGCTGGATGATGTGGCACCTGACATTCGGGAGGCACTGCAAAAATCCATCTCCAAGCCCATAAAAATCCAGCCCGTGGCATTTCTGAGGCTCTGCAGATGGTTGGGAAAGGTCGTCCTGTTATTATGGGAGCTGAGCAAAAGGGGCCTGGCAATTCTGCCAGCTGGTGCTGAGATTTTGGGGTTAAGCAACCCAAAAAGAGATCAAAATTATTAAAAAGTTCGATGAAAGTCACCTTGCACCACAATGGTTGGACTTGATGAACTGTTTTCCAGCCTAAATGATTTTATGATCAGAGTGTGATTAAAACTGTGTTGACATCCCCAGGTGGAAATGGGGCTGCTGGGAGCACATTCCTCAGCCTGGGAGGGACAAGGATGCAGGGGCTTCCCTGCATCCCATGGGATTTGGCCAAGGAGGCTGTGGCAGGGCTCGAGTCCCACTTCACACACAAATCCAGTAAATTCCCAGTAGTGGCACCATCACAGCCCAGCCAGACCTCTCCATTATTCCCTTTAAGCCTTAAAAACCCTGCAAAGTGCAATTTCCCCCGTTTCCCAGGCACTCTGCTCAGCTTCAGCACTCACACAAGGCTTTTAGGGAAGGAACATCTCTCTTTGTGCAGAGCTGAGATGAGCAGGACATTGAGTCAGCCAAGAACCAGAGCTGCCCTCAGTGGGGTCTGAGCTTTGCTGCCTCATTCACACTTCAGGATATCTTAATATATTGCAGATGTCTCAAATATCCACAAAGAGGGATCTTCACACTGGGAGAATATAAAAAAAAAACAACCCAGAAAGAGCCATTAATACAGAAAACAGAATGGAGTCAGTTGAATCATCATCATCCCCTTTGCTTTTGTATCATATTTGGGAATTTTGAGGGTTTCTGCTCATACATCAGCTCATTTCAAGATGTTTCTTAAAGCAAAGAACAAATAATACTCAGTGCTCTCACAGCACTCTGCATCTGGAATCTGAGAGCTGTGCAAGATGTGTGGGATTTTCCTTGCACATCTCACAGGAAGAGGGAAAGGAAAAAAATTCTCTGGGGTTGACAAAATTACCCAACAACTTGTGCTGGAGTGTCCCTCACTGCATCACTGCTTCATACCTATAATTTGAGTTTGATGTCAGAAACTTGGAATGATAATTTGAATTTCAGCTCAAATAATAACACACATGACACAGGAGCTGGATAATGGGCTTGGTTTGGGGATAAAGGCACTGAGCTGGTGGTCGTGGTGCCCTGATTATATTCATCCTGGACAAACTGAATTTATTAATACAGTTTCAGTCACATGTCACAGCACAGAGCGACAGTAAATAAGAAGAAAAATGCTCATTTTAGCTCCAGTGCAGCTCCAACAGAAATAACAGGTTTTAAAAATGCAGGGCATAAAACCTCAATATCATTTGTAAGTTAAGTCCTTATCCCATGGAGCTGAAGAAGAGTTAGATTATTCCATCCAGGTCACAATAACCACTTTTTCTTCCCCTATTTTCCTGTTTTCATGGGTGACAATCCATGGAATCAAACCCACACTGCAAACCTGATCAATTTAGAGCTCAGGCAGGAAAAGACACCCGAGCCAGGGATGTGTGACCCAGGAAAATAGACCTCCAATCCATCCAGGGATGCACAGGCAAAATCCACTTTGCTTCCAGCCTCCAGCTGCTTAGAAGAGGTTTAAAATACCCTCCCTAAGCCATTGCTGTGACCATGTATCTTGAATTTTGGTGGGGAAGATGAGGATGATGTTCCCTGTTGCACACACCTTCCAAGCTGAGGTGTTTGCCCACATCCAACACCCTGAATTTGAACAGAATCACATTTTTCACCTGATGTCTTGCTGCCCAAAAGCTGGGCTTTGGGATGGGGCTTTGCCAGCCCTTCCCTGGCAAAAATCCTTCCTGGACAGAGAGCAGCAGGATGGGGATCAGCAAAGCCAAAATCTCACTGTGAATTCACTCTGGGCAACCTTCAGGGCTTGGAGGAGCTTCCAGGTCCATCCCAGGGGGTGCAATGGAACAGCACAAGCTCCCAAACCAAAACCCAGCCTTTGCCCAAGGCTCCACTCTCCCCTTTCCCCCAGTGCTTCTCCCAAACCCAGCAACTCCCCAAGCTGGAGGAAAGCCTGACTCACTCCCTATCTCAGCCATCAGTCATCCACACACGTGGCTTGGGTCTGTGGAAAAAAGGAACTGCTTGAATTTTCCAAGAGTTTAGGGCCAGATATTCCTGCTGGCAGCAGGAGCTGTGAATTTTTCAGGGGGGCCCTTCGCTCCTCAAGCAGAGTTTGTGTTCTCAGCTCCCTCCCCCTGGATGAGGGAGCGGCCACGGGAGGTTTGGGGCATCCTGGCTGCTCCATCCCAACCAGGAGGCTTTGCTGGGGTGTTCTGTCCCCTTTGCCTGGCCATGGGGACAGAGAGACATCACCCTGGAGCTGAGGGCACCCACTGATTCCTCACCCTGGCACCAGGATTTGGGAAGTGGTGGCTTTGGACCTGAGCTGCTCTCCGAGGGCACCTTTCCATGGGCTGGCACTGGAGAGAGGCAGGGAGATAAAATATTGCCCCAAGGTCGTGGCCATGGGAGAGAAAACACTTGTTCAACTGCTTTTGATCCAAAGCAAACTCCCCCTTTCCTTGTTGGAAAATTTCCTGCACAATCTGAGTTTTCCTGAGCAGCAAATCTGCCTCTTCCGAGGCCTAAAGGAGCCCAAGGGTTGGCAGAGCTGCACTCGAGGCACCTGGGTTTGGCTGAACTGCATTGGACACATCTGTAAGGAGGGATGGGACCAAATCCAAGCCCTGACTTCCAAGTGATCTGGAAAAGAGCTTTCCCTTGGCTCCTTCTGCACCCCAGCACTCAGGGAGCTCAGCAGGGCTTGGCAGACACAACCCAGCCCAGCACCGCACACCTGGGCACCCATGCAAAACTCACCCATGCAAAACTCACCCATGCAAAACTCACCCAAATCATTTCCACCTCCCAAATTCCTCATTCACAGCACTCCAGGCTCCTCCAGCACAATTTATGTTGTTTGCCTTGCTGCTGGTTTGGATTTGCTGGCTGGAATAAGCATCCACTGAACCCCAGAGCCACGTTGGATAGCCCAGGCCAACTTTTCCCTGGCCATACAGATCAGGCTGTGTTTACCCAGGGCTTGGAAAAATGATTCGACTTTTATTTTAGCTCAGAGGAGAGACCAAGGGGTCACCTTTAAGCTAAGGGTGGTATAAATAGAGACTGAGTGAAAAAAGTCATGTACAGAGGTCAGGAAAGTCTCTCCAGGAGGGACGAGGGAAGCAAGAACCCAGAACCCTGAGCAGGGACATATTTAAAAGAGCAGCTTAACAGGGATCAAGGTCCAGGTCAGCCCCATCCACCTCTGGATGGATGTGGACAAGCTCACAGCTGCCTCAGCCTACCTATTTACATATATTTGTGCCACAGGATACAGAGCAAAAGCCAAAACTTGTGCAGCACTCCTGGCCCTGAGCTTTCTCCTGCTCTCACACGTCGTGCCAAGTCTCTGTCAAAGTAATGTGGAGAGGGAAAGAGGGCTGGGGGAAAAGAGGGCTGGAAGCTGGAAAACAATCCCAGTGACTAAGGCATGCAAGTTTCTGGGGACTTACAAACAATCAGTATCTCAGAAAAGTACTATGAAACACTGGGATAAAATCACTTTTCACTCAGTATCCTGAGCTGCCCAAAAAAAGAGGATTTAAAGCAGTGGCACCCAAACCTGAGCAAGGCAAAGTCCCAAAGTCCTGCTGCTGCTGCAGTTGTTCTCTGTCACCTGCACAACCCCTGCTTCCCTCTCCAAGGAACATCCATCCACGTCCCAGGGATGCTCCAGGGCTTAGCAACCTGCCAGCCCCAGGGCCTCTCCAGCCTCACTGCAGGGTGATATTTCCTTTGCTGTATTAATACAGCTGCCACCACTCTCCTGGGAGCCCTTGGCACCTGCCAGCACAGCCTTGGAAGGGCCTGCTGGCCTGGAGAAGCTGTTCCTTGCTCCAGCTCCAAGGAATTGCCTGCTGTGGTGCATCCCTGAGCTCTGCAAAGGGTGGGGAGAGGGCCAAGTGCATCCAACCAGCAGCATCTCATGCAGAATAAAAGCCTCAGTGCTGCACAGGCTGGATTTATTTGGGTTTGATTTTGCCAGAATGGTCAGGCTGGAAGGCACAACCTCCCTGCTCCAGCAGGGTGATCCCAGAGCACAGGGCACAGGAATGTGTCCAGACAGCTCTGGGATATCTCCAGTGAGGGACACTCCACACCCTCTCTGGGCAGTCTGTTCCAGCTGCCACCTGCACAGGGAAGAAATTCTTCCTCTTGTTTCAGTGGAGCTTCCTGGGCATCAGTTCCTGCTCATTGTCCCATTGCTGGCCCCAGGGAGCAGAGCCTGGGCCCTCCCTGAGCCCTCCCTGCAGACAGGGACACCCAGGGCTGAGTCCCCTCTCAGTTCTCTCCCCTTCAGGCTGAACAGCCCCAGCTCCCTCAGCCTTTGCTCCTAAGAAAGATGCTCCAGTCCCTTCATCATCTCCCCACTGGGCCCTCTCCAGGAGCTCTGTGTCCCTCGTGTCCTGAGGAGAACTGGACACATCTGCCCGGGAGGAATGAGAACTTTGCATCTCCCTGCTTACACTGGCACTGACTTCTGCACAGCCTTGAGTGCCAAAAGCAACGTGCAGGGGGACGGGCGAGAGCAGGAGCTTGGCAGTGGAGCAGCTCCACGCTCAGGAGTGGCCTCGGGGTGTTTGTACAGGGAACACAGAGCCCTCCTTGGCCAAGGCTCACCCTCAGCCTCCCAGGGCAGGATGTGATGGGGAAACCAGCTCAGCCCCAGGGCTTTGGGAAAGGGCTTTGGGAAAGGCTCAGCAGGGGAACGGGGCCTCTCTGCCTGGGATTGTGCCTGGCACAGGAGGTTTCTCCAGTTCCCAGCTTCCCATCTCACTGGGGCAGGAGGAAGGAAAGGGTTTTATTCTCCACAAGAAAAGAGTAAGGGATCTATGGATATCCTTGCACAGCACAGGGATGTGTCTCTATCTGAATCTCATGCTGTGGGACATGGGACAACCACAATGGGATTTGGGTCCCTGGTGTCCCCTGCACCCACTCCACCCCTCCCAACACTGTTTATGGAGCACAGAGAGTTTTATGAAGCTCTTCAGAGTCCAACTCACACCATACACCAGGCAGACACACCCTGAGCAGCACTGTGGCTTTTCCTCACAACATGAAAGAAATCTCTAAATGCTTCCAAAAAGCAATTTCCCTCCTTTTTAAATACTGGTGGAGGCTATTGCTAAACAAAACATCCACAAGAAGCAGCAGTGAATGACTCCATCCCTTCACGAGCTCTCACAGGAAATTAAAGACTTGTTATTAGCAGCAAATACAGGAGAGTGATGCCTGCAGGTCCCATTGTACCAGGCACATCCACCTATGGATGATCCCTTGCCAAGAAGAGCTTAAATATACCACACACAAGTCAAAAGGAGCATGAAAGGGGTAAAAACCTTGAGTTCAGCAGGAGAGGAGATGAGACAGCTCTGAGTTTGCTGAGGCAAAAAAAACCAATCCCCTTCCCAACAAAGTCCAAGGACAGAGAGCACAACAACTGCCCTGACAATATTGCTTATTTAAAAGAAAGAAACCTGAAATATCCAAGAGAAAGAAGAGATAACTTGCAAACTGATAACACCAAAGCCCTAATATTATGCAAAAGTCACTTGGCCAGCTGGAAAGCTCAATCCTCTCAGCCCAAACCCACCCAAACACGGCAGTAACCGGGAGGGTTTTCCCTGGAACTCAGGGAGAAGCTCCACACTCCCAGCAGAGCAGCTGCTCAAGGAGCACAGGCACAGAGGTGTGAGGTGACCCTGGCACTTACAGGTTTGGGGCAGTGGATGTATCTGGCCAGGCTGATGATCAGGTCATGAGTGATGGGATCCACCAGGTTGCGGAAGCTGGCGTAGCGATACAGGACATCATCCAGAGAGGTCGACTCCATCCCCAAATCCTGCAGGAAACAGGGCAAAGGAGCAAGGTCAGGTGGGAGAAAAGAGCCAAAAAGGATCTTAAAGTGAGCCCACACTGGTGGAGGAGCCAAGGAGAGAGGGATCCCCACCAGCACCCAACACAAGGAAGGGACACCTTGTGTCACCTTGGGCAGAGCTGCACCCCTGGATCTGCTCTGCAAAGAGGCTTTAGGGCTGCAGGACCCTCCTCGTGCCACTCATAAATCCACTGAGCTAAAAGTACCCCTGCACAAGGCAAAAACCAAGGTGACCCCAGAGAACAGCAGGTGAAACTGCAGCTGGAGGATAAATGCAGCAAGATGTGCTCAGGGGCTGCTGTGCACAGGGAGGAAAGGATGAACCTAAAAGGGCAGCAGTGGAAACAGGAGGATAAATTGGAGTGGGGGGAAAGCAAAATGCTGGACTAGACTGACAGGGAAGGGGGGAAGCTCTGCCGCTGGAGACTGGACAAGGTTGTGTCAGGAGCAGTTCAGATGGAGCTGATCCTGCCCTAGGGATGGGCCAGACCTCCTGAGGTCCCCTCCAAGACTGCTTGCCATGGTTTGCAGCTCTTAGACATAATAATTTGAGGAATTTTGGCAGAGAACTCATCATTGTATGAAATACGTCAGTGCACAGGGATGAGGAGGAGAAGGTTTACATACAGTGTATTCCTTTCACTTCAAATATATCTAAATTTGTATTTATAACATACAAATACTCTTTTTACTTCTTTTTGTGTGCATTTTACTTCCCACGGAGCTGGTGGCACTTGGCACAAAGAGTTTCCTCTTGGCAAACACAAGCCAAGAACACCTTGGCACCCTGCAACAAATTAAAGCTTTCCCTGAGCTCAGAGATGCTCCAGCCCCAACAAACCCCACGGGAAGGCACCTTGGTTGTAGGTGTTGATGCTCTGTGCCTTCAGACAGGCTGAAAACAAACGTCTTCACTTCAAAAAATCAAGGCACAGCAGCCTGAGGGATCTCACATTAGGAGCAATTACAGTTCAGGCCACAAACGAGGTGACAAGTGTTTATCCCACTGCTTCCCTTGGTATTTTTAGGATCACCCCCGCAGCACCGCCTGAGTTAACACCGGCTTTGCCAACTCCTTGACTGCAAACAGGTCGTTTAGTAAAAAAAAAGAGCCGAGGCAGCTAAAAAACCCACACGTGTGAGGCTGCTCTGCCTTGCTGGCAGCACCAAAAAAGCCTCAAAAGGACCAATCCAACACAAAACCCAACCAGCCAAGGTGCCCACGGACAGCAACCATGCCCAGGGGGAAAAATCAAGTGGCCAAAGTGATTTATGGTTTCATCTCATGGCTTCTGCCAAGTTGTACTTAAAAAAAAAAATGAATTCATCTCAGCGTGGGGAGAGCTCGGGCTCCTTTGCAAGAGGAATAAAGGAGAGAAATAGAAATTGTGCAGATGATGCAGGGCAGGGAGGTGCCCGAAGGAAACTCCCACTCTTCAGGGAGAGACCCCAAACAGCAGTGCAGGTGTCCCTGCCAGGGACAGCTCAGTTTGGGATTAAGCAAAAATCAGCTAAAAGCTGGCTTTGGTCAGAAGGCATCACCAGGCACTACCAAAGAGCCAGGCTGGGCACTTAGGCAGCTATTCCTGCTCGCTGGGACCTCTCAGGATCAAACCAGGCTCAGCATTTTGCCTCTTCTCTGCAAGAACCTCAAAACTCCTCAGGATTTTCTCCTCAGCTAAAATTAAAACGTCGAACGAATAAATGAGAGAACTTCTCCTCTCTCCTGGGAGAACTTACATTTTTCACATGAAGCACTCCCTCCTCCCTCCTGGTACACATTTTTCATGCACAGATGTCTTTCTCAGCTGCTCCCTCAACCTCTCTGCCACACCAGCATTGTCTCTTTTCCACCACATGTAATATTTTAAAGCTGCTCAAGGCTGAAAGTTGTTCGAGGCCAAGTGATGAGCTCATCTGCAATTTAATAACTTAACACCAGTTCATGCTGTCAGCAGCAAATCACCAATCACTGGCTTTGGAGAAAACGCCCAGCATCTGGCTCCAGTCACTTTTTTTCAGCACATTCCCTTTTTCTGGGGGATTTTACCTGGATGGCAAGTGCAGCTTTCAAACAGGAAGGGTGTAAGGGTTTAAAGTGATGGCATTTATGAGCCAGGCCTTCTCAGGATAGATTAGAGGGGTGTTTTTCTAGAGGGGATTGTGCTGGGATGGTTTGTCCACGTGTGGCAGGAAAATGGGGACATCTCTGCAGGCAGGGACAGGACAAGGGGGATTTTTCAAGCAGAAAGTCACCCACAACCTCCCTGCAATTTATCCCATTTGTTTCCAGCTTTAGGAGGCTGGAAGCCAAACCACTCATCCATCCCTCTCCACTGGAAGGAAAACTCCCTGCCACCAGCCAGTTGTACTGAGTCTCCACAGGAGAAGTCAGTGTAAAGCTATAAAGTTTTCAAAAAAGCCACAAAAATCCCCAACCTAAAAAGAAGGCCCACCAACCCCCCATCGTGAATTAGAAATTTATATCAAAGCATCCAGCAGAAAAATGTAACGTTTCCCTCCAGCAGACAGCAATAAAAACTTCCCATCCACAGCCAGGAAAGGCATAAGAAAACCCAACTATTTTTAAAGAAAACCCCAAGGCAAGTGAGAGGCAGAGTCACTCCTGATGCTCTGCAGAAAGGATGCTGTGCTCAACCTGTTGTTTGCAGCAACAACCACAAAAACAGCCCTTTTCCCCAAAACTGACTCTCCAGGCCAACACCACCCAAACAAGACATGTGGGAGCTGCACCCCCAGCTTCTCTCTCCCTAGTGCCAGGTAAAACAACTTCTTATCCCTTCTGCTGCCTGTCAGAAACTGCAGCTCCCAGCCGAGCAAGCGCCTTTGGAAGCTCCAAGTTGTGTTTCCATGAGACACAGCACCCCCTAAGCCACACAGAGCCAATAACCAACAGAAGCCAAGCCTATTTTCACTTATTAAACTATTTATCACTGCAAATTGAATTGCAATTAGAGGAAAATGCAGCGGGTCCATGTGAGGAGTCACGGGAGACAGCAGGTTATGCTGCTGTTATTTTCACTAACACGGATTATTGGCTGCCCAAATGAGGTTACTGTGCAAAACACCACATCCCAGCTGCTCACAAACATCCCAAGAGCTGCTCTTTTGGCCAGCAGCTCTTCCAAAGCTCCTTCTTATCTGCACTCATAGCCAGGGCAGCATCCTGAATTTCCAAGCAGAAAATTTCCCAGTGGGGAGGTTGGCGTTGTAAACAAAGGTTGGGCACAAAGGAAGGGAAGGATTAATTCAGTGTTCTATCAATCACCTGCTCCAAATTATTTGGGAAAATGATGGCACGAGGTGAGATTGGTGTGGGGAGGAAGGTCAGCTCAGAGAAAATCCTCTGGGGTGGGACTCAACCCCGTGGGCTGCTCAGAGGCTCTGGGGTTGTTTTTCTGCATGGAGGACACATCCTGCTGCTCAGTCCCTGTATCTTGGGAGGCCCCCCTGGAAAACAAGCCAATGGCCTTGGATCTTCAGGATGTTTGATCCATCACAATCCTTTGATGGCTGGTTGGTTTATGAGGTTTAATCACTGTAAAACTCAGGGTTTTTGGGATGTTCCCAGTGCCATCAGCCAGGCACGGTGTCTGGAATCAGCCTCCAGCCCTTCTGCACAGGATGAGCCCTCCAGGGTTTGCTGTTTGCTTCCCAGCTCCTGACTTTGGGGCAGCTCTGCTTTCCCATGAGAGAAGAGCAGGAGAAGTGGAATTGCACTGCTGGAAAGATTGATCTGCTGGGTGAATTTGCTGCAGGCCAATGGCTCCTGTCAGCCCTGTACATACCCTAAAAAACACAGCTTCATACTCTGCAATAAGGTGCTTTACTTGTTCAAGTAAACTTAATTTACTTAATTAAGCTATAAACAGCTTAATTCTTAACTTAGTATCCTAAGGAATCAAAGCTGAAATTGTCCAACCATTCACTTCTGCTCTTCCCCAAGCAGATTTTTAAGGCAGGAACCAATTTCACAGGTGGAGAGAAGAGTAAAGCACCCCAAAGGCAATGACATTCCAACACATTTGGGAAAAAACAGCCCTCAGCCCCACAAAGATTGTGTGATTACACCTCTGAAGAGGACAGGCAGCATTTGATGGGACCAGCACATCTGGATGGGGCATCACAAAATCCACCCTGGGAACCTCCACACAAACCAGCAGCTGCTCCTGCAGATTTCTGTGCCCAACCCACCAGACTGGTATAAAAGCAGAGTTTAAATCTGTGGGATATTTTCTGTTTCACAGAGTTAATATTGGTTTGGAAGCCACAATTGCTCATTCAAGCCCCGAGTGAGCATGCAGTTAGAGAAGAGAGTGGATGCTTCAGGGAAGGAGTCAACATTTCCCTGGCAGACTGACTCAAATAATAAATGGTGGCAGCTTGAACCCCCTCCAGGAGGCTGGAATTGGAGAAACTTGGAGAGATGGATTAATGGGCAGAGATGCGACGCCACCATCCAGATAATAAACAAGCGAGAATGAGAGATCTGCAGAAAAATGCAGCTTTTATTTTAGACTGCCAGGCAAAGGCAATGACTCCAGCTGGAGTTTGGCCAGACCACAGCTAAAAGACTTCTTCAGGAAAGGGTCTGTGGATGTTTCATGAGGATAGCCCAGCCACCCATCCCATCCTGACAGAACCAGGGGGATCCCAGAAAAAGCCTGGAAATGCTGTTTGGGTAAGGTGACTCCAGGATTTGCTTTGAACAACTCAAAACAATTTCAATCCAACACTGAGAACTTCACAACTGTTTGTCTCGTGCTCACAAAACATGATTCACCCATCCCTTCCAAAGCAGCAGGAGCTGCCCACATCCTCATTTCCCATCCAGCCCAGGGCCCCAGTGTGGGGCTGTGGCTGCAGCCCCAGGCCAGGACCCTGCTGGCCACGCAGAGCCTGCACCAGATGGCTTCTGCTGGCACTTGTCACTTCTCCCTCCTGCTCCCAGATGGATGGGTGACAGCTCAGCCTCCCAGCAGCCCCAGCCCCAAGGCACAAGAGGCTCTTTAGAAACCTTCCCCAGCAGAGTGATCCCACCAAGTTTTCCTGCTCCAAAGGGAAGGCAGAGGCAGCAAAAGCTGCAGGTCTAAGGGCAGCTGTGGGGAGGATTTGAGCAAAGCAAAGCTGAGTGCAAACACTGAGGGGTCACTCTCCCACCCCCCTCAGCTCCTGGGAGCCAGCTCCACCCAGAGCCTCCCACATTCCCTGACTAAAACCCAAAGAAAAAGGTTAATGCACCAGCCCTGCAAGGCACCCACCCTGTTAACTCCAGTCTGGCTGCTGCAGCTCCCATTCACAACTCTGCAGTGAGACATTAAAAGAAAATATAACCAATTGAATAAAATCTGCCATTTCCATCCTCATGTGTCTGTTTAAAGAGCAACCCAGACGCTGACTGGAATATGCAAACCACAGGTCAGGAGCAGAACTTCAATTTATCATTCCTTCTGCCCTGGGACCAGAGTGTCTCAGGGCTGCAGAGGGAACTCCTGCCCCAGTGATGGATTCCCAGGATGAAGCCCCAGCCTCGACCACACTGGCTGCCAGCTCCCAACTGTCCCTCTCCTCCTTGCAAAAAAGGACTTATTTTCACTTGCAAAAGCCTTCTAGATGTCTGTTGGCAAATGGACTTTGAGGCCAGGCTGCCTGTTATCTCCTGTCAGGGAAGGAGCCAGACCTGTCACCTCAGCTCAGTCTGCTGTCAGTTCATATGAGGATGGTGATTCATCCTACTCTAAGCCAGCTGGGCTGAGTCAGGCTCTGGATGAGGTTGTCTCTCTCAGTTATCTGCCAAGAAAAGCCCCTCTAATTAGCTGATCCTAGACAGTTCATGTTTAGGCAACTGGAGCAGGAAAATCCCACTCGTGCTGTTCTCACCTCTGTTTGCCAGCACAGAGCTCTGCGTGGTTCTCGTGCCCACTCTCCCAGCCAAAACCAGCCCCGTCTGTTCTGCAGCTGATCACCCATCAATAATAGTTATATTTTTATTATTTACTTCAGGCCCCCATGGTTTTGCTGGAGGTAACCTGGGGCTCAAACAACTCTTGTCCTTGGAAGGTGACAGGAGATGCCTGATGGCCACTAAAGACTTTTATTTGTGCATGCAGCTCTTATACCCTGTCGTGCTCACAGGCAATAAACACACACACACATCTTGATAATGAGTATTTACAGGAACAAAAGAGAAAAGCAGAACTGGGAGCCTTGCAGGGAAAAGGGAAGAGGTTCACAAGTAGAAGATGGCACTGTCAGACAAGGAGGAATCACTCGCCTTCACTCCCACTGCCTGTGAGAATCCCCCTGTGTCTGTGCTTGCAGCAAGTGAACAGTCCCTGATCCAAGAGCAGCATTCCAATCACACAATTCCCTGCTTGGAATGACACACCAGGCTCCCCACACTTGCTCCAGCTGATGAGAGCTGTTGGATCAACACTGAGCCCACAAGGCCTTGGTGCAATCTGCTCCTCATCCCCACCTGCACGCACAGCGTTTCACCAGCCAGGCTCCCCGGCTCTGCACATCCCTGCAAACATCTCTGCTGGGAGAGGAGTCCAAAAATCCTGACTCAGATGGCCCAGCCTTAGTGATGAATCCAACAGGCACCAAAGCTTGTGCTGCCTGCCTGTCCTCCCAGCCCTCCATCCCTCCCCAGATGCCACTCCTGTCAAACTGTGGGAAAGGGGCTCAGGGGTAATTCAGGTCCTGTAAGTTCAGGGCAATTGGTGTCAGGAGAAGGAAGACATCCCAGCAAGGGAAGGAGCAGGATTTGGCTGTGGAACACCCTGCATGGCAGCAGAACAGATGCTCTGCAGCTGGGCCAGATGGTCCCCAGCTGCTGTCAGGGAGCTGCCTGGGACCTCAAGAGGACACTGGGTTTTCCTAGAGCTGAGCTTTGGCTGCTGTGGTGCACACTGCAGGAAAGCCAGCCTGCCCTGGCCCTGCCCTGGGGATCAGCCTCTTTTCTAAGAGAGCAAACCAGAGCCTGGGAGTCCTCACCTCTCGCTCCTCCCTGCTCCAACCCAGCCACCTTCTCCCCTCGCCCTCCCTTCACAGATTAGCAGGACAGCACGAGCTGCCAGGCTCTGCCCTCAGTTCTGTGGAACCAGGCTCTGCTTAGGAGGGAATCAGGATTTACTGTCCTGGCCCAGCAGCTGGCACCACGAGAGGCCTGAGCAGGAGCCCAGCGTGGCTCTCCTGCTGCACAAGGGGTGAGAAGCCCTCTGAGCCCAGCCTGAGCAGCTGGCCCAGGAGCAGGAGATCCCAACACAGCCAAGCACAGAAGGAATTGCAAATCTCAGCTGAACCCACTGAAAAATGCTGCTTTCTGATGGGCCCTTGCCCTCCTCAGCCAGCAGAGCTGTTGCAATCCAACACTGGAAAAAGAAACTCAATAATTCTGGGGGGGATCCATCAGTGCTGCCAAAAGTGCCCAGGTGGGGATTGCCCACCCCTGTCTGGGGGTTTTGTTTTGATGCACAGCTCTGCCCAGCACACAGCCAGCCTTGGGAAACACCCCCACACCACCCCAAGCCCTGAAATTCCCAGGCACATCCCACAGAAGCTGCAGCATCAATAATGATGTTCCTGTATCACCAGGAAGCCTCCTGGACCCCCCACCAGCACCCGAGAAGAAATCCTGCACACACAACAAGAGCCTGCAATCCAATAACTGCTCTCTAAAACCTGGTTCCACTTCCAAGCCCTGGGTTGATTATTATTGCATTAGCTATGGAGGGATGCATTGTTAACACTCAATGGATGCTAAGCTCTGCTTCAAAGGGATGGAATTTCGGGGTGGGAGACTATAGGGATGCTCTGACAATTGCTTTGGGAGCCTTTAATGGGTGCTGGAATAAAACCTCAGATACTGACACAGAAAATAAGCATCAATGATTCCTCAGCACAATTCTTTTCCAGAGCTGGTGATTCAAGCGAAGTAATTTAAAGCATCTTTGAGAGACAGAAATATTCAATTAACTCTCTAAACTGGCTGCTGTGGAATAATGTGAGCATGACAAAAAGATAATTTATATTAACAAATGGCAGCTGACTCCCATAAAATCACACCAAGCCGGTTTTTTTGTTTTTTTTTTTTTGTTTTTTTTGGTGCCATTTATACCATTGCAGAAGCCTGTGTGGGAGGAGCAGAGGGACAAAAATGGGTTTGGATTCATAGAAATGAGGGAAGAACCAAACACTGAAGGGGAAATCTTGATTCCCTTATCCACAACAGGTCTCCTCATCTCAGATTTGCTTTGCAGGACATCCAAAATCCAGGTGTATCCCTGGTTTTCTACAGCAAACAGAGTGGAATTTCTCCTTACAGCTGCCTCAGCACAAGGACCTGGCTGACTATCACTGCAGGAAGACACGGATTAGAGATTTTGCAAGGTAAAAAACTTACAGAAAACAAAACACAGGTAGATTTTAGCTCAAAGCAAAAGAGGAGAAAGCAGGGTTGAACTAGACATTGAAAGAAAACCTCCCTGACCCTTTTTTGCATTAAAATTTCTCCTCAGGAGCAGCCTATTCCATGAAACCTCTTTCTACACTTGGTCCCTTCCCAACAGTTCAAAAGGGCTCCCAGCAGAGGAGAAAAACCAACCCAACCCCACAGCACCAAACTCATTTTCTGAATTAAGACAAAGCAACAGGAATGGACTAAAAAGAAAGGTTTCCACAGCTTCCACTGGCTGGCCAAGGAAGCTGGCATCACCCAAGTAATTAATATGGACAACATGGATTTCAATTCTTTCATTTGCAAATCCTGCATCCCCATTAATCTGGAGCATGGACAAAGTCCATTAATAAAGCAGATTCGTGTAATGGGATTCAAAGCAATGGCAAATCAATACAGAACAAACCCATATGGTTAAATAATCTACACTTGGCATAATAACATCAGTGTCTGTAAGGCTGGGTGTTCCTGTGGAGACACTGCAGAGCAGCCCCTCGGGAGCTCGCTGGGGTTTGCTCTCCCTGGAGGGATGCTCAGCTCTGGGCTGAGCAATCACAGCACAAATACCCTGCAAGAAAATCACAGAAACCTGTGCACCAGGTGCCTGAAGCAGGGAGGATGCTATTTCACACCAAAACTGAAATTCTCTTTGGTTCAGCTCCCCCAGGAGCCAGAGGGAGGTGATCCTGAGGGAGCCCAGGGCACCAGGCACCTCGGGGACCTGCCTGGGGACACAAGGCAGCTCCCTCTGCATTTCCAAAGGCCTGGTGCCCATCCCTGGGGCAGTGAGAGCTCATTAACCCCAAAACCACCCTGAGGGGTCTCTGGGGTGAAATCAGGGAGGGAAGGGAACGTGTTCCTCACACTCCTGCACAGCCCCACAGACAGCTGGGAGCTCCTCATGCTGCTTTTCCAAGTGTGAGTGGAGATGATCTCCCTTCAGATCCTCCCTCCAGCCCCTCTGCTCTCACCCCGGGTGCCTGGCAGAGCCCTCCTCTCCTGGAGGTGCCAGCCCTGGAATGCAGCAGAGCCTCCCTGTGCCTGCAGTGCCAGCTCAGATGGATTTAGTGATGAACACCGAGCCCAGCTTGCCCTGTTCCCCCAAACCGCTGCCTTCCTTGTCATCTTGGATGCCTCACAGCCCATGCTGGGTTTTAAGAGAGTCTTCTCCTGAACAGAAGGAGAAACTGAGTCACAGAAAGTTAAACCCACATCCCCAAACTCACACTGCTGCCTTCAACACCCCCACTTCCAGACACCTTGAGCTGGGAGGCCACGGTTCTGCTCTCCTCCTCCTCCTTTGGGATATCTCCTCTCAGCCTTGCCAAGTCAGAAAACCACTTAAATACCTGATTAACTACAAGCACATGTTTAAGTCCCACTGAAGCCAAAGGGGCTGGATTAGCAGAGCACTTAATACAGGTTTTTGTTAAGCAAAACTTTTTTCCTCCACGGCCCTCTCCACCCCACAGCAGCACAGGGAGAAGCCACACCAGAACGAGATGCAGCTGAAGTGAGCACCGAAAGAAGCTTTTTGCACAAAATCAGGGAATGAGATCCCAGGAGACCCAGGCTGGGCTGATGGAGAGCACTCTGCCCTCCAGAGCCAGCCCAGTGCCAGCAAATGTTTCCAGGAAGAGCCATTAAAATCCTCCTCTTCATTTCACCACACATGGGGCGGCAGAGAGGCCACAGCGTGGTGGCTGCTGCTCCCCAGCCCCAGGGGCTGCCTGGGATGGGCCACATTAACCCCACAGGGCCTGAGAGCCCCTGTGCTCGGCTGAGAAGAGAAATCCACCCCAGAACAGACACAGGTCCCACACAGCCTTCCTGCTGTGCCATTTGTAGGGTCTGGGTCCTCCTCTCTGAGGGAAGGGGTGCTCTCTGCACCCCCAAAGCCACTCAGAACCCCCACGCCAGGCAGGGAGAAGCAGGGACATCCCCTCCTGCCCACCTCATCCTCCTCCTGCCTGGACAGGCAGCAGCACATCCTGCTCAGCAATAAAAGGTGTCAAAGCCCCCCCCTCTCCACCCCAACTAAAAATGAGAATATCTCTGCTTTGTTTGACAGTCAGGGCCATTAAGCTGCTGTTGTTGATATTCCATTTCCCAGTGGAGATGCCAAGGGAACTCAGGAGACACAAAACATACCTTTGCCCAGGGAGCTTCTGCCAGGGAAATGGGGCATGTGATGGAGCTGTGGCCCAGGGGATGCTAAGAAGCCATTAGCTGACTTGTGGGTGATGGCAACCACGCCTGGAGCTGCCTTGGCAGGAGAGGGCTCCATGGAAAACCTGCTGCTGCCGCTGCTGAGTCACAGCTCCTGCTCTGGGAGCTGATGCAGGGCAGCTTTCAGCGCAGCCTTTTGCTTCTCCCAGCCTGGATCAGGAGTTTCCTTCCACCAGTGGCTCCTACCCAGCCCTGACTGTTGGGGTGAGGAGCAAAAGACACCCAGAGAGCCCCAGGAACAAGGCAGGGGGCAGCTCCAAAAGTGGAACATCAGCAAGAAAACCCTTTGTCCCCCTGCCCTGGGCTGTTCCCTTAATCCCTCAGAGGGTGACACCACCCTGAAGTGTCTCCAGCAGAGCAGAGGCCTGGAATGCCGGCGGTAACAGAGCACCCTGCTAATCCCTTCTGCTTCTGCAGGGGTGGCTGAGCCTTCCTGGGAAAGCTGAGCCACATCCCATGGAAGGCTGTGGCCACAGAATATTCCCACAGGTGCTAGAACAAAGTCTGTGGCTTGAAGTTCCCACCCTCCTACCCCAGTTCCGGCATTATGAGCCCAGAACATTTATTTTCCAACTCCAAAATAGCCAACACTGAATATTTTTTGAGCAGCAGCTTCTCCTGAAGTTAACAGCAGAGAAAGAAGAATCCCAGAAGCTTTCAGGACACAGGACCAGCTTCTTCATCTCATTTCCCAGGTACAACCACTGAATTATCCCTGAAACCTGATGCAGGGTGATGAGCTGAGCAAGAGGAAAAGCAGGATGAGCTCATTGTGCTCAGCCCTCCCTTCCCTGCTCTGGTCCCACGGAGACATCCACAACCCTGGGCTGGAATTCCTCAAATGGCCATGAACAGCTGATTTCTGTATCATTAAGATGTGACCAACACAGTCATGGAGTTGATTTTGAAGTGTAAAAGCAACTGGTGTGTGGTGAATCCAACACCTCCAGCCTCACACACATGAGATGTGAATGAACCATGGGGTGACATTCAGCACACAGTGACACCAAAAGAGCCTTGGGACCTTCTCCCTGTGCTGAGAAATGCCAGAAATTCGTGCCTGGAAGAAAGACTCCCTTTTGCAAGGCATTAAACAAGAAGAAAAAAACCTTGGTTTTCTCTGCAGATCCCACAGGCTCGTCCACAATCACCACTGACAAGTAAATAGGTTGGAAAAACCTCCCTCTGAGAGCCAGGCTGACAAGCAGACTCAATATGTGTTATCTTTTCCCTTTCTACTTTATCTTCCCTGATGTGCCTGCTCAGGATGAGATAAGGAGCAGCTGCTCAGAGTGTCTCTGCCACTTCTGTACACTTCATTCCTGCTCTGGGGAATTCCCTGCTCCCTTTCCCCTTTGCCAGGGGGATACTCTGCCTTTCTGCTCCTCCACTCCCTCTGCAGCGGGAGTAGAGCAGATGCTGTTCCCTCTTAAAGAATCATGGAATTACTCAGGTTGGAAAAGCTCTCTGAGGTCATCGACTCCAACTGCTGACCCAGCACAGCCAAGGCACCACTAAACCATGGCCCCACATCCACACATCCCTTAAACCCCTCCAGGGATGGGGATTCCTCCTCTTTTCTGGCTGGAGAATCGGCATCCTGCTGGATGGGTCACTCAGAGATGAAACAGCTGGAGATGGAGCTTGGTCAGGCTGTGCACGTGCACAATGTCATTCCCATCCTTCTGCAGCCAATGGAATCATCCAAGCCTGTGGGAATGGCACTCTATCCCTGCCTTTGGGATTATTTCAGTCTCCTGTAGTTTTTGCCCTCCTCCAAAGGGAGGGCACACAAGCAAACATGAGTTCTTCCAGAAAATAAAGTTGATTTATATGATGCAGCAACACTAAAAGATCTTTTTTTTTTTTAAATAGATTGCAGGAGAGCTTGGCTGATTTATTTTCTTTGTGTTGGTGGAGGACAGCAGCTGATGGGCAAGAGATGAAAGCACCCCAAGCACAGATTCCTCACCACATGTCAGGGAGTTCATCTCATCCAAGAACTGTTTTACATCTGTTTGAAAAGGGATGGAGAAGTTTGTCAGAGCCAAAATTTGCCCTGGTGCAAGGCTGACCCTGTTACCTGCCCCGTGCCACATTCTCCATCCTCCTCCTCTGGACAGCAACAGGGTGGGCAGGAAAAGAGAGGGAAAACCAAGGAGCTCAGGAAAAGCACCAATGCTGTCCCTGTTCTGCAGTTCAGCCTCTCCACGGAATGCCCAGTGCCATGTGCTGGAAAGTCAGCTCTGGGACATTCTTCTGCTGCCAAGAAATGCCAGGAATTCGTGCCTGGCAGTGGTAGAGCTGCAGCAGCCGGTGCCCGCGTGGGAGCAGGGGCTGTGCCGGCTGCCACACACCCACGGCCGTGTTGGCTGTGATGCACCCAGGGGCTCTACAGGGATGCACACATCCTAAAACCAGGAAAACCTGGAGTCCTGGCAGCTCTCGGAGCTGCTGATGCCCTTTTTCTAAAGCAACAAGGCAAGAGAGAAGGAATGCCTCTGCCGGCATGGAAAGGAGTGGATTCTTGTACTCAAATGTCAGAGAGCAGAGGTTGTGCACGTACAGCTGGGACACCTTTTTCCTCTTCCCAAATTCACAAATCTGGGCAAAGACTGGATTGGGTTGGAAGGAACCTTAAAGCTCATCTCATTCCACCTCCTCTGCCATGGGCAGGGACACTTCCCACTATCCCAGTTTGCTCCAAGCTGGCCTTGGACACTTCCAGGGATGGGGCAGCCACAGCTTCTCTGGGCACCCTGTGCCAGGGCCTCCCCACCTACAGAAGGAAGAATTTCTCCCTAATATCCCATCTAAGTCTCCCCTCTGTCAGTCTAAAGCCATGGCAGCCTGCTTGCATCACCCATCCTGGTGCTGCTCAGGGGTTTTTGGGTACCTGGTCAAGAGCTGCACTTGTGATCTGAAGGGAGGAGAAAAGCAGAGTTTCAAACTCAGCCAGAGCAGCAGGCACAGCTCCACACCTGCAACCCCCAGGGTCCTGCTGAATGCTCTGAATTGC
The DNA here is from genome assembly GCA_013398175.1 of Climacteris rufus. Taxonomy (NCBI): domain Eukaryota; kingdom Metazoa; phylum Chordata; class Aves; order Passeriformes; family Climacteridae; genus Climacteris; species Climacteris rufus. The sequence goes on along the minus strand of VZRZ01007408.1, from coordinate 168,111 downwards.
CCTCCAAAGCCCTCAAACACAGCCCAGGATCCAACCCAGGATAGATGGATGCTGGATCCATCGCAGCCCTGCTGGGCAGGCTCCCTGTAACCCCATCACACAGCCTGACAGGCTGGGAAGGGCACACACACAACAAAATATCCATTCTGGCTGCTGCAGGAGAGGCTGCCAGGTGGCCTGAGGAAGGCAACTGCTGAGTTGAGGGTTTCCTCTGAAAACACCCACAGGAAAATGGGGAAGGTGATGGCTGAGACCATCAGCATCAGCAAATTATCTTCATTTTTTGCAGGGTGGTTCAAAACTCTCCCATTTCCCATCCTGAGACTCAGTCAGTGCTGTGATCTAAACCACTGGGAACCTTGCCCCTAATTTATATCATCAAAGGAAAGCCAGCTTGGGGGTTAAGGGAAGAAATTAAGCCTTTCCCATGTTTTACCCCATGCCTGTGTGTTTTGATTTGCAGCATAAGATTTTTAACCATCAGGTAGAGCAGGGCTGGGACCTGGTATCTGGTTGGAAAGTAAAATTTTGTTGAAAGACTTCACAGTAACTCCTCTGGCTGGCACCAGGGAATTTGGATGCTCCTTTGAGAATCCACATTGGCATGAGGCTCCAGACTGGGGGGTTGTGAGGTGGGATCCTCCCAGATTGCTCAATCTCTCCAGAGAAACCCAAAGTTAAAGGTTTTTGGCTCATCAAAGTGCCCAGAAAATGCCCAAACTTGCTAAGGAAGAATTAAAGAATGAGGCTGCACAAGGACTCAATTCTGCGACATTAAAATTCAATTAATGCTGCTCCATGAAATAAAGGAAGAAATTAAACAAATTTTAAACTTTTTAGACTTTTAAACACCCAGATTTCAAACAAGCAATTTAAGGTGACGCCAACCTCTGGTCACGCTTTAATTTTAAAATTAATTTAATTTTAAACAGCTCCTGTTAGCCCAGGTAGGCAGGACACATCAAGTGCCAAAGATTTTAAGGAACTCACTGATAAAAACACAACCAGAAAAGACTGAAGTGCAAACACAGCTTTTGGGGGAGTCTGGTTCTCTCACAAGGACAAAAAGAAATCTCAATTTCAGTTAATTCAAGTGTGGAACACCATAATCTTAAGGGTTTTTTCCAACCTGAAGGATTCCAATTCATTTATTCCAATTTAACCCCTAATTTCAGCAAGTCAATGAAAAAATCAGGAGTACAAAGGACAAATGCACATTTTCCAATCTGCAAGTAAAACTGCAACCTGAGACAGCAAGATCTCTAATTATGGTGACCAGAAGTGTAATTCATCATGTACAATTAATACTCCACTTAATGAATCAACTAATTTTAAATGCAAAATCTGTTGTGAGACATTTACTTTGTCTGCTGTCTTACCCAGCATATTTTGAGTTCATTAACCAAACAAATAACATTCAAAACTACATTTCTGCTCTTTAAACTTGCTTTCATTTCCATGTAACTCGAGCCAGAAATACAAAAGAATAAATCAGTCGTGTAAACCCCAAATTCACCATTTCCCACCAGAATAAAAACACACAAAATTCATCACCCCAGCCACACAGCTGCCTAAATAAATGTCCCCAGATACACCAGGCTCCTCAGAAAAGGAAGTATCCAATTACACCCAGCAGAAGTAGCTTTTTTACAACCAACAGGGAAACATCCTCTTTCTTATAGAATAACCCCCCAAAAAAGTCTGACCCACAAAAAATTGGCTGCTTAAATCAAGATTCCCTCCATGCTGATTTTGGCTGTGGGTGTAGGTCATTCCCACTCACATCCCAAATTGTTTCACACTTTGTGCCTCAGCCCAGGGAATCCACAGAGACATTGGGAGCAAGATTTTCCTCAAATCCCTTCTTCTGGGAGCAAGATTTCCCCCAAATCCCTTCTTGTGGGAGCAAGATTTCCCCCAAACCCCTTCTTGTGGGAGCAAGATTTCCCCCAAACCCCTTCTTGTGGGAGCAAGATTTTCCTCAAATCCCTTCTTCTGGGAGCAAGATTTCCCCCAAATCACTTCTTCTGGGAGCAAGATTTTCCCCAAACCCCTTCTTCTGGGAGCAAGATTTCCCTCAAATCCCTTCTTCTGGTAGCAAGATTTCCCCCAAACCCCTTCTTCTGGGAGCAAGATTTCCCCAAACCCCTTCTTCTGGGAGCAAGATTTCCCCCAAATCCCTTCTTCTCCCAATGCTGGAGAGAGAACTATATCCAAACAGATGAATAAATGGAAATACATGAAGGGAGGCCAGGATGAACCAAAGCTTTGCTTGTGCTGTCTGGGTGCTGCTGGGGTCAAAAAGATCCTTCAGAAAAGGGACCATCAAGGAAGGGCTGTTTGGACAGGTTTGAGTGGTGTTTCTGCAGAGATTTGTGCTCCACTGCCCTGATTTTGGGGAGCTCAGGTTTGCTGAAGAGCAGCCAAAGCTGTGGGAGAGGCTGAAGCAGCCTCACCCCTCATGGAGGGAACTGGGGCTCTGCCCCACGGAGCTGCTTCACCAAGGCCCAACCTGGGGCGCTCACCCCAACGCCTCCCACCCCACATCCCCCCCAAATTCCTGGAGCTGGGGGTGCCCCAAAGGCCAAACCCAGCCGGAGATGGCCGCAGTCCCCGGCAGAAGCTCTGTGCTCTGTGGGAGCAGCTCTGCAGGCAGCCTGGGAACGGGGATGGAGGCGGCCCAGGAAAAGCCCTCAGCGCGTTCCCGGCCAGAGCGGCCTTTCCCAGCGCGGGCCCAGGGCACGTCTGCTCTCCTTCCTCAGCAGCCTTTGCCCTCCCTGCTGGGATGTCACTGCTGTGCCAAGATGTTGGCCCTGGGCAGGCTGGGGCCAGGGAACAGCCTGCAGAGCCAGGCCCAGGGTGGGCTCAGCCCAACACCCCCTGCGCCAGGGCAAGAGGCAGCTCTGGGAATTGCCCAGCGTGGTCCCAGCCATGGCATCGGGGTTTCCAGGCTGCCTCAAAGCCCTGTGCCCTTCCAGGGAATCTCGGCCCCTGCACAAAAAAAACCAAACCAAACCAAAAAAACAGGGCACTTTTAGTGTGACATTTTCCAAGCTCATCCTTGGAGGGGGAGGAAAGGACAGACTGAGCTCGCTCGCCTCAGTGTGTTCTGCATGCTGAGGGTTAGAAAAGAGAGATCCACCTCCTACAGAGCTGCAGGGTCTATCCCTAACATCCATTTTTTCATTTTCTGTGGCTAAACAGAAAGCAAGGAGCTGAGGAACTCAGCACACACACAAAAACCAAAAACCAACCTCCAAAAAACCCCCACACTCCAGGGGCCTGCTTGGAGCGCAGACTGGCTGGTCAGCCTCTCCATTAATTAACCAACCTTCATTCCAACTCAGTTCCTATTAGAACTAGAATTAATCTTACTGTTAGTGCCTCACAAGTAATTTCTTGTGCAGCACACAAATGCAGTCCCTGAGCACTCACTGACTTTGCACCGGAATGGGCAGTGGATCAACAGCAGCAGGAAGCAGGAACGGGACAGCAGCAAAGCAGCCCTGGAAATGCTGCTCAGAAACCAATCCCACAGGCAAAGAGAACATTCAAGGACTAAAAGCAGCAGCCAGCAGTGGGATCCAGTGCTGGTGGAGAGAAGACCTCAAGGGAAACCTCAAAGAAAACCTCCCTGGGCCAACAAGGATGCACAGGCTGCTGGAAATCTCACAAAACCCAGAAACGTCTCGTAAAGAAATTCCCCCACCAACATCAAACCTGAGTCCTGCTCTGCAGACAGCACAGCCAGGCCTCTGGGAAGATTCTAAGATTCTATTGTGATATAAAGAGGCCAGAAGGAATGAGATATCCACTGAGATACCCAAAGGCATGAGGAAGAAGGTGGCAGCTCCCTCCCCTCGGCTCTGGTGCGTGTCCAAGTCTCCCTCTTGAGCTGGTGAAGCTCAAACCCTCACACAAAGAAAGTGTCTCTGACTTTGAAAGACATGAAGTCTGAAAGATAAAGAGTCTTGAAAAGATCTGAGGAAGCTGGAAAGCTCCAAGCAGTTTCTGCTCACAGAGCAGCAAGGTCAGAGCCAGGAGTAATTGGAGCTAAAACCTTCAGCTTGGAGAGGAATGGAAAGGACAATTTGCTTTTCCTTTTAGAGGCAAGATTAAATTTACCATTCAGTGATCTTTTCTCCAAAATTTGAAAGAGAAAAAGGCTGAGACACACAGAGAAAGGGAATCAGGCATTAAATCATATTAGGCATTTGGCCAGGACCTGAAGATGTTGAATACTAAAAGAATTCCACATCACTTGTACGAGAATGAAATGAATATTAACACATAACCACCTCGCTTACCTAGGAGAAGGCCACAGCCACCAAGCCCCCAACACATCAAATACTGTTACTGATCTAAAGCTACAATACACTGAATTTGCAGTGCATCATCCCCCATTCCTGCCCCCCAGAACCCCTGCACAGCGCTGGGATGTGCAGGGAGGGCTCTGCCCACACAGCCGTCACACCCACACTGGCAGGGGAGAGGAGACATCCTCACACTCTGGGCTTTTACAGTCTGAAGCGAGATAAAAAGGAAAAGAGAAGAAAAAAAAAAAAAAGGTGCATGCCAGGCTGTCTGCAGGCTGGAGCCCCGAGCTGCTGCATTTCACATCAGATGTGAAAACAGCAGAGCCTGAGGGGAAAAAAAGACACATTGCTGCTATTATATAAACAGATAAAGTGCAGAGCAGGGGCTGAGGTGTAACTGCAACCATCAGCTTCTCCCAGCTTGGAGGTTCCTGTCTCCAGGGAGGGCACGGGCAGGACCTGCTCCTCTGTTCCTCTGCCCACAGCAGACAGCCCTGCCCAGCCTAACCTAACCCAGCCTAACCCAGCCCTTCCTAACCTATCCCAGCTTAACCCAGCCCTTCCTAACCTACCCCAGCCCTTCCTAACCTAACCCAGCCTAACCCAGCCCTTCCTAACCTATCCCAACCTAACCTACCCCAGCCTAACCCAGCCCTTCCTAACCTACCCCAGCCTAACCCAGCCCTTCCTAACCTACCCCAGCCTAACCCAGCCCTTCCTAACCTACCCCAGCCTAACCCAGCCCAGTCCAAACCCCCTGCCAAGCACATCCCACCTCTCCCAGCCCTCCCCTCCCTCCCTGCACCTCAGCATCCCCCCAACACCCACTGTGCATGGGAGGAGCAGCAGCAGCCACCTTCCAGGGGGTGATTAAGTCCAAGGCTGCCCAGACAAGCAGACCCAGGACACATCCACCTGGAAATCCCACAGGGGAAGGAAAAAGAGCAGAAGGAAGGGAAGCAAGCAAAGTTGCTGAAAAAGAGCATCTTAGAGCAGGGCAGGGTTAGGGAGCACGGAGAGATCAGGGACCCTGTTTGGGGCAGAAAAGACCCCACCACTGCCAGGAACACTTGCTGTCAATGCCTCCAGCAGCCTAAGGGTTAAAAAGAATTGTAGGAAGCGTTGGTGGGGTTTCATCAGCAGCCTGAGGCAGAGGAAATGGGTGTTCATCCCAAAGCCACCCCACTCCGAGCTGGGTTACCCAACTTCCACCCTGCGGTGCCCAGCGCTGCAGCCAGAGCAGGTCCCTCCCTCAGCCCCAGCAGCAACAAAACAACCCCAACCCTGCCATCCTCTTCATCCCTGCCCTTCTGCCGGCAGTCCCGGGCTGGGAGGAGCTGAGGGAGCCCAGGCTGGCTCACCTCTGATGCTCAGAAGGGACCAGGCTGTGCTTGTGGGGCAAACACAACATTGCTGAGCTCCTCCAGCACTCCAGGGCCCCAGGGTGGGCTCCAGGGAATGCTGCTCCCTGCCTGGTGTGCACAGGGCCAGGAGCAAGCACAGAATGGCACAGTCCAACCAGGAGTTGGATTTTTTCCTCACAGCCCCCTGCTCTTGTGTAGCACAGAGGCCACTGGAGCCCAAAGTGAACCGTCTCCGTTAGGACTTTTAAAATTTTTTTGTGTGTTTTACTATTCCCACTGGTCCAGCCCCCTCTTACACAGAAGATATTCATCATTTAGTTAATCAAGCACCCCTGCACCACACATCCCCATGGCACCAGGCACTGAATCACTGCTCAGTGCCTTGTTCCCCACAGCCTCTGGCTGGGAAATGCAGGGCTTGGCCTTGGCTGGGGCAGGGGGATGTTTGTGGGACAGAGCTCAGGGATCACAGGCTGGCTCATACCCAGCAGGTCTGCAGGCCTTGGTGGCCATTGGAGAGCATTTGCTCCCAGGCCCTCCCTGTAAATGGGATTTCTTGGGATGGTTTTGCCCATGTGGGGCCCTGACCCCTCTCCCCTGCCCTTCACACCCCATCCCTGCCCAGCCCAGACTGGCATGGCACAGAATCCACCTTCCCAGTGGTGCAGCTCTGCCACACCTTGGACTTTGTCATTTGGCTTCTGGCCACTTTCAGCACCCAGGGATTTATTGCAAAGCTTTGCTTTCTTCCCCCCCTTTCCCCGTTTAATTCCTGGAATTGCTGTTCACCTATGGAGGTGCTGCTGAGATCTGGCAGATTCCTCCTCCTCCCCTCTCCCACCAGCCCCTGGAGCAGCAGCCAGAGCCCAGCAAAAGCTCCACGTCGAGCCATAACCAATGGCAAATTCCTGGAGTGAAACGTAATGTGCTGGGAAGCTCTTCCCCATTTCACTCGGGAAAACCGATCTGTTTGGCAGCAGAGAGGAGGAAAACATGCTTTGTTTTACAAATCCTCTCCCCAGCAGGAGAGACACTCCCAGAATTTAATATACTGACAGCGCTTGGCTGCCTTAACCACTGAAACTCAAGAGTAAGGAGGAAAAAAAGGGTAAAAATAAAAGAGCCACGCTCTGTAACATTAAATCCGATCCTGCTCTGCAACTGGTGGTACTGGGAACAGTGGAGCTGCAATTCTCCCACCTGTGACAGCCAGCAGGGATAGGGTGAAGGGTCTGGGGGGGTTCCCCTGTCCCAAGTGCTGGACACTCAATTAATTCATTTTTTATCCTCTAATCTTAAGGTGAGGCCCTGCAGCAGCTGGGAAAGCAGAGAAGATGCTGACAGGTAAATCTAGGAAAATCAGGTAAATGACAAATAAATCTTTATAGCAGATAAATTCTAAGTTATCCAGTGCAAGAATTACTTCCATGCAAGGCCACCAGCCCCCTCCAGGTGACCAGCAAGCCTCTGGCACCCCCAGCCCCCAGCCTCAATCAGATGTTCCTTATTTCAGTGTATTTCCACTTGTCCTTCGATGCATTTCTCTGCCAAAAGCATCCTCCCTGCAGCACTGTGAGGGTGGCTCAGGGGGAAACACCTCAGCCAAGGAGAGCTGCAGGCACTTTTTTGGGATGGGATTTTAATTTTGCAGTGGGGGGGTTTGGGTTCCAGGCAGCTGACAGCGTCACCAGAGCAGAAGGAAAAGGAAATGAGTATCTGTGCCTCAGGAGCTCGATGTTCAATTAGCCTGGCTGTGCCAGAGGAGCACAAACCCTTTGGAATGGCTGCTGGCAGCTTCATGCAGGAGTCACAGGGCTGTTATTTTGAGGGCAGGCACTGGGATCGAATTGCCTCCACACCAGAGCCCAGTGCTGACCTCTGAGAGGAGGCAAAGGAGTCTGTCTGCTGTTCACACCTTTTATCTTTTGAAACAAAAAGAAGTTCACTTTCTATCTCAGCCTTTTATAGTTGTTTGCAACCTCCAAGCGTTCCCAGAAACACAAACTGATCCTTCCAAGAGCCTGCAAGGAAAACAGCATCGCTCTCATCTCAGGGGAGGGAGCAGGATGGACAAACTGGGTGAAATGCAAAGGTCACAAAGGACATTGGTGCCAGTGGTGGGGCTGGAAGGGCAGGACCTGCCCATGATCCAGCAGGTTTCAAAGATGGGATTGCAGCCTGGCCCTTTGGATGGTTATCAAATTTTGTGGGAGCAGGCAGGTAAAATCCACCCCCCTTAAACTTGTCTTGCAGTGGGTGGGTAGGCCAGGATGTTATGTCATGGTTCACTCAAAAGCCAGAGATTTTCAGTTCTGGCAACATCTCATCCTGCTCCAAAAAAACGATGGAGCCCCTCCAAAGGCAGGGATGCTGTCACCAACCCCTCCACAGCAAACTGGGCAGTCAGGGGAAAGGCTCCCAGTGACCTCAGTGCCTGGGATGTACAAAAGCTCACCTGAGAGCTGGGCACCAGGTTACTGGGTTTGCTGGAAAGCCCCAGTTTTGCTGGAAACTCCCCAGCTCTGCAGCAGCAGCATCACACCCACGTGGATCTGGCACATCCCTCTGCAGGGGCCCCCCTGTGAATGGCTCCGGGAAAAGGCTCTGCCCCACCAGGCTCATCCATGCACCCCATTCCATGGGGGAAGTTCTTCCTTCCCCCAAATCCTCACTTTCAGGCTGAGGCACTCCAAGAGCTCAGCTCTTGAAGGCTCCCACTGGAACGGGAACAAATCAAGCGGTCCCTTTCAGCCACCAATACCCCCCTAAAAATCACCTCCCAAATTCCATCCGTTGGCAAACCACAGAGCAGTCAGGATTTGCTCAGTGGGGCATCCCACATTCCCTACCTGGAGGCAAGGAATAATACCACCTCATTAAAAACGTGCTTGGAGTCTATTATAGTATCTAGGACAAAGTGTTCTCTATTTTGACACTCTAAGATATATTTTATCAGAGCGAGCTCTTCAGAGACACTCACTGACAGAGATGTACCTGACTGTAACAGGTTCCTCGCTTCCCCCAGCATTTTAAAATTCATTTTCAGCTTTTTCTTCCCCCCCACCCTCCACTGAGATAACAGAATTCCCCCACGGTCAGATTTGTCACTAGGGCATCCACCGTGACACTGTGACACATCCCAGCTCCATCACCCTGCAAAGTCAGAGGGTGAGACCTGAGCATCGCTGAGAAAAAACAGTCTTGAGGCAGAGAGAACCTGAGAGTGATTCATGGCACTTCACAGGCCCCAAGATTTATTTTTTTGGGGAGGTGTTTGAGATAAACACCTTCTAAAATTAGCAGCTGCCCTCCTGCCAGCTCCAATGGGCTGCTGCAGCGATAAAGGTTTGGCGTGGCTGGGAGGGTGCAACATTTGGGCACTGCTCTGCTGCCCAGCTCAGGGCCACTGCTCAGCCCACACACATCCCACATGGACAGGTCATTGTCCCAAAGAATTGGACCCCCAGCTCCCAGGGAGGCAGCAGTTCATCTCAGAAAAAAAGCATTTTATCTCAAGGTTGAGAGTAAAAGGTGAGAGTTTTCCACAGAAACACAATCGTGAAACTGTTCAGATTTCTCAGCTGGGCTGCCCCAAGGATGGTCCTAAACCCCATCAAGCAGCTGGGCAGGGGGATAGATGGAAATGGGCTGAAGGGCTCGGGGACATGCCCCAAACACCACATCCACTTGCTAAAAAGTTACCTGCACCAGAAAATGGAGGGGGGAAATGCTAAAAGCAACCCCCAAACCCAAAATCCAGCAAGAGAACCATCAGCTCTGCTTTCCCACGGACAGACTGCAGGGCAAGAAAGCAGCTCCCGATGCCCAGCGAAGATCAGAGCAACTTTTCCCCAGGTGGCAGAACTGGTTACACCGAGCGCATTCCCTGGCAGAACACCCGAGCTCGCAGATGGATCCCCGTTTGGTTTGCATGGAAAACCTGTTGGTTTCCCAAGCCCTGCGTACCCCAGAGCCTTGAAAATGCCCAGCACTCGGGTGCTTTTATCACCGTCTATCAGCAGAAAAGATTAAATGCTAATTTGCTCCTCGGCTGCCTTTCTGTTTGCTCACAGCAACTTTCCGTCCTGTTGCTTCCCACTTAATGCCCAGCTCAAACAGACTTTTCAAGGCAAAAGGTCTCGAGCTCCGTGCAATTAATTCCCCACTCCCACAGAGCGTCTCGTTTCTCCCAGCCCCAGTCAACACCAGCAAAACTCCACCACGCGATTGTGCGTCAAAAAGAACGAGATAAAAAAGCAGCGCTGCCAACTCTTGGTATTTCTGAGCCAGGAGGAGCCGATTCTCAAAAGCCGCCAGCTCAAATTGCCTCGGCGCTTTTACAGAGCTGCTTTAAACACCAAACTTTTGGAAAGTTGAGTGGGAACCACCTTGAGTAGGCTGCAAATCCCAGAGCTATCAGCGCCAGCGAGGAAGGGAAGGAGAAAAAATGCACCCGGCAGGGGTTCCTCGCTGCAGACAATGCAGAGCACCTCCCCAGGGGTATTTTCCCCTCTCTCACACCATGACCACCCTGCAGCTCTTCAGCCACTTCCCCAAAATTGCGCCACGAAAGTTCGAGCCGCAAAACCCGGAGCGTGCCCCCCTTTGCCAAGAGGCTTTCCCAGGCAGGAGGGGCTGCTCCCGGGCTGCCTTCTCCCCACGGCCAGCGGGCAGCCCCCCTGCATCCCCCCGGAGAATCCCGCCCATCCTCACCTGCCGCAGGTTCTTCAGCAGCTCGGTGGCCTCCTCCTGCTTGCCCTGCTTGACCAGCAGCAGCATGTCCTGGATCATGCAGATGCGCCGGTGGTACGGGGGCAGGCTGCCGCCGCCGCCCTTCCCGAACTTCTCGCCGGACTTCACCACGAGGGAAGCGAGGAAATCGCCCCTTTCCCTCGGGGCTGCCTTCTTGCGCTGCTGCCCCGGGGGGCTCTCGCCGGCGCTGCCCGGCTGGCAGCCCTTGGTGTGCTTCGTGCCCATGGCCAGCGGCTCCCGCAGCCCGGGCCGGCATCCACGGGGGGACGGGGCTGGGGGACACCGGGGGGCGGAGGGGACGCGCAGAGGGGCG
>VZRZ01007408.1:146252-156737 GCA_013398175.1 Climacteris rufus | reverse complement strand
CCGCTCCCTGCGGGATGGAGCCCGGGGAGATGCCGGGCGCTGCCGCACCGAGCCCCGGCTGCTCCCGCACCTGCCGCCCTCCTCCCTCGCCTCCGTCCCTGCAGCGGCTGCTGGGTGCCCGTCTGGAATTCCCTGCCGTGCTCTGCCCCAGCCCAGAGCCCCCTCGCCACCCCCATCAGCGCTTCCAGCCTCCCCCTGCGCTGCTGCTCCTTCCAGCAGCTCCCCAGCCCACGTTCCATCACTCCTGGTCTTCCAGGCACTCCTCTGGCGGGGCTCAGGGCATGGATTAAAGCTCTGGGATAAAGCTCACGGTGAACGGCTCTTCCAGACAGGCAGCGCTCACCTGCTGCAGGACACAGAGTGCTCCAGAAGTGCCTGGCAGGGATAAGCTTTGGAGTGCCGAGACCCCAGCAGTGGCCACAGAGCCTTTCCAGGTGTGAGGGGCTGTTTTCCAACCCAGAAACATTTTGCAGCGGGGTTAGAAAGAACCCCAAAGCAGCACAGGAGAAGTTTTTGCCTCCTCTGCATCCTGTGCAACTGCACGTTCATGAACACACAAGCACTGTGTTACACTGATGGGTGAAAGGCAGCTCTGCTCCATCACTGCAGGCCCCTGCAACTGTTTTTAAAATTCCAAAGGCCAACTCATTTTTATCCACAGACCACGAGAACAGCACAGAGCCCCAGTGACTTCACCAGGGTTTGGCTCTGGGTTACAGAGCCCTGCTGCACATGATCCAAAACAGGACCAAACACTGGTGTCTTCCCCCAAAAAAGACAGCTCAGGAGCCAAAAGCCACATTTCAGTGTTTCACCCCTATCAAGTGAAGTCAGATGAGGCAAATGGTTTGCAGAAAGCACAAGTCTGTGTTAACCAGAGGCCTCACCTGGCAGCAAATCTCCCCAGAGGAGGCAGGGAGAGGCAGCCAGTGTCAACAGGAGGCAGAGGGATGTGGTGCCTGACACCCCTCCAGCAGCATTTCCCCCTCTCACCTCACTGGAGGTCCAGCCCCTCCTTTTGGAAGGATCAGGGATCTGACACACGATGCCAAACCAGGGCTGTTGTGACCCTGCAAGACCCTGTGTGGGGTCTGTGTCCAAAAACCCCATGGAAGGAGAATCATTTCAAACCTGGAGCTGACACTGTGCCCCCAAATCCTTGGGGTCCTGAGCAGCAACTGCACCCTCAGTCCTGCTGATACACACACCCCTCCTGCCTAACAGGAGCTGGCAGGGAAGGGGTTCCCAGCCCTAAAATCCTCTGCCTGTCCCTGAGTTTCGTCCCAGAGCCTGTTCTTTCCTTACATCTGTAGGTCTGTGGTGCAGCAAGCAGCCAGCAAGATCAGGTCAGTTCACCTCTCCAACCAAAATATTAAATAATGGAAAAGAAGCAGAAAGAGAAAGCCCTGCCAGGGCTGAGATCCTCTGCTCCCCTCACTCCTCCAGAGCTTGAGGCCATGGGGCCTCCTCCAGAGAGACACAAACAGAGCATCTCCTCCAGGATGGAGGGAAAGTGTTCTCCTCCCTTGTGCCAAGAGCCAGGTGCTGAGGCTCCCTCCTGCCAGGCACGTGGGCAACCAAATCCAGCCCATCACTGACTTTCAACCTCGAAAAAAGGCTGCTTGTGCATTTCCAACCACTTCAATAAAGGCTGTGTGTGCCCAGCCCCTGAGATGGGGCAGCTCTGTCAGCCAGGCTCAGGCTCAGGAACCTTTCCATGTCCATCCATGCAGTATCCATCCTGTGGGATACCACCAGTCCTGGCCCCTCAGGATTCCAGTGGGATCTCCACTCTCCTACATGGAGAAGCTACAAACCCCCCCTTCCCTGCTGTCCTGGCCAAGGAGGGGATTTTGCTCAGCAGCCACAGCCCTGAGTAAAGAAACAAGGCAACCCCAACCTTTGCACTGCTGACCCTTCTGTCAGCAGGGCAGGGGCTTCACCCACTGTTCCCCTTCAGATTCTTTCATAGCACACCCAGGACAAAGCCAGGGGAGAAAGAAGAGGCAGGAGAGGAGAGGCCAGGGTGCAGCAGCGAGATTTTTATCCCTGGCAGGGGATGCAGAGGCACCAGGAGCGCTCAGGGCAGCACAGGAGGAACCTCCAGGCTCAGCCCTGGTGGTGCAAGCCAAGCAGATCCCTCAGGAACCTCCATTCCAGAGGATTATTCCCTTCTACACCCTCCAAAGGGGCTCGTGCAGCTGAGACCCCAACTCTTGGCTGCCCTGTACACACACAATGTTCCAGACCTGCTCAGAATGTGCAAACCAAGCCCGTGCAGGGCTGGAAAATGTGATGCCAGCACTGGTGTGCTGGGAACCACGGCTGCAGCTCACTCAGCAGCTCTGAGCAGGGCAATATCCAGTGAAATTCATTAACAGAGCCACAGCCAAGGTGCATCTTCCCCTTAGTGCAGATGTGTGCAAACTGCAAATTAGGGGATGTTTGTCTAAGGGGGTTTCTTCTTTTTATGAACTCCTTTCATGCTTTTTATGATATCTGATATTGAGAGTGAGTTAGAAAAGTCCTCTGCTTTAAAGGGAAGTAACTTCAGATCGTGAGATCATGAAAGACAACAGTTTCTCCTCTCCCACAAAACTCAGAATTAAGGATGTCCTTCTACATCAAAAAGGAATGAAATGAGAAAAAAGGAATAAAAGCTTTTCAGTGCATTATGCAGAAGCCAGGGGACATCCCTACCATGGGAGTCAAGGACCTGATGGAATTCTGACATCAAATACCTGAAATTAGAGATGTTTGCCCTCAGTTCCTCGACATCCCAGGTGTGGGTGCCACCTGTAACATTCATATTTGTTTTCAGATTAGTCACAGGTAAAGCTAATTCCCACTTCCAGGAAGGACTGGCTGGTTGAGAAGATCCCAATCTGTGTTTTGAAATTGCTGCAGCTCACCCCTCTATCCATGTGCTCACAGGAAGATTAATTTCATCATTTGCCTAAGGTAGAAAATCCTCTCTGATCCCAGGTTTTGCCCAGGACTCCCATCCTGAGCTGGGAAATCCACTCTGGATGAGTGTGATCCAACGTGGGATATCCCAAGGAGGGTCTGCCCTTGGAGCCCCCATAAGTGGGAATTTTAGTGGGAATAAGGGGTCCCCACCATCACTGCTGCATTTGGGAGCTCTCACATTCCACACAAAACCTTGGAGTTCAGGGATTGTTCCTCACCTGACAGATTTGGGAGAGATTTGCTAATTTTTCTTGACAGGGATGGAATAATTAGGATTCATTTTAAATATCAGCATCAGGTTCAGGCTGGTGCTACTCACTGTGTGAAAAGGACTAAGAGAAATATGACTTTCAAGATGGCATTTCAAGGAATTCCAGAGTTAATGTGACTTTTGTCTCCTACTTAAAAAAAAAAAAAAATTCAACTTTACTGTAAAACCCCAGCAAGAGGAGAGCAGTGAGTCTCAACAAACAACCTCTGGGGAAGGAGGCCAAATTGAAAAATGTGATTTTCAAAGAACAAAAAGCCATCCTCATCCGAAGCTTGATTCAATTGGGCTCTGGCAAGGCCCAGCAGTGAGGCAGGGTTGAAATGCTGCAGGATGTAATTGCAGATGAACCCAGCTCCAGGATAAAAGGGGCAATAAAATGAGGAGGGACGTTCCAGGCACCAGAGATGTTTGTAAGGAGAAATGAAAGGATCTCACATAGAAGCATTAATGTTTCCTCCTGGCAGTGGATGGAGTCTTCCTGTGTTCACCTTTGAATGAATTCTCTGCATTTGGCCTAAGCTACAAAAGGCAAAGGAAGGGAATTGAACAAATATCCCTTCTTTATCCCCCAAAGCAAGGGAGAACCTGAGCAGCCAGAGGAAGATTGCTGCAATCCAGAGGGGAGCAGCTTCTCCTGCTCCTGAACTCTGAGCTCTGGCAGCCGATTTCAGCATCACCCAGGGGCAGAGAGGGGCCAGGGCTGAGCAAAACCAACCTGGGTACCAGGGGGAAAAGGTGACCACAGGCAAGAGCACAGAGCTGCCAAAATCCCCAAACCACAAAGTGGAAAACTCCCCTCTTAATTATTAATTTGCTGCACCTCACGCCTTCCACCACCCTGAAATAACTGGACCTGCACAAGGAGTTTTAGAAGAAAAGAATCAGCATTCAAAGCAAACCCAAGGTCCCTTCCAAGCAATTCTGCTGCCACAGATGGAAACTGGGATTTTTCCTGGCCAGGCTATTTGAATTCCCAGTGCCCATTCCTGTGACCCAGCTGGGCTCCCTGGGTGCCCCCAAAATGTGCCATCACCCCCTGAACCCAGCACCACCTCCTGCTTCTCCCCCACTGCCCTGGGCAGGCACCAGTGCTCCCTCATGGGGCTTTTAACTTTCAAAATTGAAATTCCAGCAAAAATTCCTCATCTCCCAAAGAAGTCATGGGGGGAATGTTGGGGGATTTGTTGGTTTGGGTTTTTGAGTGGAGGTTGGTTTTTTTTGGGTTTTTTTTGGTTTTTTTTTTTTTTTTTTTTTTGGCCACTGATGAATGCTTAATTATTTAATCCAATCAGGAGAGCAGAAAAATATTGGTTGGATTCCAGCAGCTTTCCCTGAGTGCCCAGGGCTGGGCTGTGGAGGTGCTGCCTGTGCTGTCCATGGGAGGGTGGATCCCTTGGGAGCAGAGGGGAGCAGCGTGGTCTCCCCCACATTTGGCTGTCAAATATCCATGGGGATTGCCCTTCCCATATCTTCCCAAATTCAGGTGCTTTCCCCTTCTCTCTCCTCCCAGATTTCCCATGCAAAAAAAAAAGTCCCAACTCAAACCCTTCACCCTGAGCAAAAATAAAAATCCTTCAGCTGCCGGAAGCAATTCATCTCCCCTCACGTGATGGCTCCAGCTTTTTTCCCACTCCCCAGTGGGGATGCTGTGTTTATAAAACCCAAACTCTGTTTACACACTGTCCAAAAGTTGTTTAGCAAGAGGTTAAAGCTGCCAGGCATTTTTCTGGAGTCATCTGGAATAACCACCCTTTGCTTTCCTTGAAAAGTCCTTGGGCAATTTGCTGTGCTTCTGCAGGGAACAGCACTGCCTGGAGAGGCTTTAGCAGGGACAAAGAGCAGCGGGAATTTGGGTGGGGAATTGTGGTTTTGTGCAGTGTGGATTTGGGATCTAAACTTTGGGAGCCTGTTCTTGGATTTTTCCTGAAGTTTTGTGCCACAGAGTCACATCCCGGGCTCCAGCAGCAGATCCATAGTGGGATGTGAAGAGCCAGCAGTGCTGGAGGGGCTCAGCCATCGGCAGCTGAGGGCACTGGGAAGGAGGAGCCACAGCAGGACCAGCCCTGCTCTTGGGAAATGCTTTTCCAGGCTCCCTTTGCCAGGTCACTTTTCCAGGAGCGCTTCACCAGCATCACTTTGAAAGGATCACTTTCCCAGGCTTCCTTTGCCAGGGTCACTTTTCCTATATCCCTTTCCCAGACTCCCTTTTCTTATATCCCTTTACCAGTCTCCCTTTTCCAGAACCCCTTTTCCTATATCCCTTTCCCAGTCTCCCTTTTCCAGAACCCCTTTTCCTATATCCCTTTCCCAGTCTCCCTTTTCCTATATCCCTTTCCCAGTCTCCCTTTTCCAGGACCCCTTTTCCTATATCCCTCTTCCAGCCTCTCTTTCCCAGTCTCCCTTTCCCAGTATCCCTTTCCCAGTCTCCCTTTCCCAGTCTCCCTTTCCCAGGCTCCCTTTCCCGGTCTCCCTTTCCCAGTCTCCCTTTCCCGGTCTCCCCCACATCTCCCCACCTCAGTGCAGAGGGAGCAGCTCCTGCTCCCAGCCCAGAGCCCCCACTGAGTTTGCCTCCCACTCCTGACACTTCCCAAACATTTCCCAGCGCCCAGGCTGCCTGGGGAGGGATGTTCTGGAGGAGCTGAGCCCTTCCCTCTCCCCCAGCCCGGCTCCCAGCCTCGGGAACAGCACAGATTTGTTACTGGGGGGTTCAAGCAGCTCGTTTGCCACGTGCCAGAGTCCTGGCATGAAACACTCGGGGTTTGTGCTCCCTCATTTTTCTTTGGGATATTTCTTTGGGATATTTCTTTGGAATATTTATTTGGGATTTTTCTTTGGGATATTTCTTTGGAATTTTTCTTTAGAATTTTTCTTTGGAATTTTTCTCTGGGATTTTTCTTTGGGATATTTCTTTGGGATTTTTCTTTGGGATTTTTCTTTGGGATATTTCTTTGGGATTTTTCTTTAGGATTAATGCCCCTGAGCAGGGCTGGGGCAGTGGCTGTGCTGCTGCCAGCCCAGCCTGAGGTGGCTTTTGGGGACAAAAGGACACAAGCCAGGCTGGCCCATCTCCCAGTCGTTCCCACTTGGAATGGGAGCCTCCAAAAGCAGCAGCAGCAGCTCCAGCAGTGCCTGGGCTGAGGAGGAATAAAACAACCTCTCTGCAGCCTCTGGGCAGGAGGAGCTGAGCTCAGGGTTGTTTATCAGAAACAAACTGCTACAAATCCTATTTGTGCAAAGCTGCTTAGAGCCTCTCCTTCAGCCTTTTCGGTTGGGCACGTTTGCTGCCAAGGGTGGGGGGGAAAAACAACTTTAAAGCTGGGTTTGCCTTCAGCCTCTGCACCTCGAGGCTGGATTTCCAGCAGGGTGGAAATTTGCAGCTCCCCGGGATGGGAATAATAAATAAATGATCATTTCTGAGCCCTGTTACCTGCTGCTCAGTGGAGCCTGAAAGGAAAAGAAATGCAGATGGGAGGGGGAGGGCAGCAAATAAATCCTCATCATTTTATCTGCCTTTGGATTGTGGATGTTCATTGTCAGCAGGGGCTTTATCCAGGATGAAGGGGCTGTTTTCAGGGCATTCCAAAGGGTACAAGGTTTAGAATTAAACTCTCAGGTGACAGAAACTCCACCTGCTGCAGCCTAACAGCCCAGGCTTGGTTTAATTGCAAAAATTTTTACCCTCCCCATTTTAGCTTTGTTAAAGCGGAATTATTCTCTGTAGAGAATCCAGTATTTAGAGGGAAGAGTGGCATGGCTGTTTTTCCAAGCAGGAGTGAGATCCCAGCACATGCTCCACCAAAATCTGGACCTTCCCAAAGCCCAAAATGATGCTGTGGCCCAATTCAGGCACTTTATTCATAAAACTTAAAAGTTTCTTCTTTTGAGAAGGAATAAGTGAAGTCTTTTGTGTTTTTTGTTCAAATTTCTCAAGCATGGGGTAAAACTGACCTAAATCCCAGACTTCCTGTCCACAGAGAGGCTTAAACCACATTTCTTTCCAACCTGGAGTAAAGAAAAGGTCAGTATTTCAAAAATCATCATTAGAAATCAAGTTTTCCATTCGCTTGTGCAAGGGAAACTTCCAGATTTTGGAAACAGCAATTCCCTGATCAGTTTGCTGTGATGGAATGAGTGGATGAAGGCAGCTGGCATCAACATTACACCGTGTTTCTCTTTAATAATGCATTTTTCCCTGCCTCCTTCCTCTCTCAGGGAGGTTCCTGGCCTGGGCTCCAGGGATGACCCCAGGCTGGTCCCTCTCTCCAGGCAGCCCCAACCTGGGACCTGCCAGGCACTGCTGGGGTAAAGCTTCCCAGAAAGCTCAGCCATGGCATAAAATCAGCAGGAAAAACCCTTTGTGCCAGGCAATGCACCTGCAGCAAGATCCAGTTGAATTGCACTGAAATAACCCAGTGGTTCTGGGTCCTGACACAAAACACAAGTCAGGCTGAGCTGAGCCAGCGGGATGTGCTCGCTCTGCCCTTCCCTGGCAGAGGACACAGCTCTGTGGCACAGGGAATTGGCCAGGCAATCCCAAAAACTGGCAGGGTCAGGGCTCCCCATCCCCTCCCAGCACACAGAGCAGCCCCAAACCAAGCCTGATTTGGGATTTTATCAGAGATTGGGTGAGGCATTGACACCCTGGTGTCCCTGAGCAGGCGAGCAGCCCCAGTTGCCAAGGCTCTGCCCCCAGCACAGCTCATCTGAACCCCCAGGCCACTGCTCCCCTCCTTCCTCTGGCCAAAGGTTGATGGAGCCAAGGATTTTCCCTTTTGCAGCCCCTGGAGCTCCCTCAGCTCCAGCTTTGTGCCTTGTCCTGCCCAACAGCCCCAATCACTGGGAGATCATTAATTAACCTGCAGCAAACGAGGGGTGAGCGAAGTCTTGTGCATAAAATCCTCCTTTCCTGGGAAGAGGGGGAGGGAAGCAGCTTAAAACATTCCTTGGGATGTCTCAATAACCCAGATGGGGAACACAAAGTGGCTGTGGGGGGAGTTTTCCAGGCAGGAAGGGAAGGGAAGGGGAGCAGCCAGGACAACACAACTGCAGGGGATGCCCACCCCCAAAAAAGCCCAATTCTGCTCCTCCCAATTCTGTTTGTTTCATTTTTTTCAGCACAAGCAGGGTTATTTCTCTCATCATGACCGGTGGAGGTACAAAAAAATAACAGCACAAAGCACTTGATGGAGTAACTGGAAGGAAAGGAACCGCAGTTTAAGGAAGGAAAATGGGATTAGGAGGGAGAGGATGCAGGTGGACAATCCTGTCCCTCTCTCAGATGAAGGCATCCAAAATTTAGGGCACTTCAGAAAGAAAAGATGAGTTTGGCAGGTGAGCCACAACCCAAAATTTAGACCTAAAACCTTGGGAAATATAGAAACTGTGCTGAGAAGTGTGGATGCACTTTCCCTTTCATGACACTGCTCAGCATCTCAGGGATGCCCCACTCAGGACACGAAAAAATAATGGAATTGGAAGAACCACGTTGTTAAAAGCAGTCACTGGACTTCAACCCTGAGCAATTAAAAGCAATCACCACCAGCACTGAGCAAAATGAACACTAAAAACACAGAAATCATCCAGCAATGGCTCAGAGCTTCAGCTCTGCAGAGGCTCAGCCCAGAGGCCGTGCTGCAAACTCCTTTCCAGTGCAGGAGCCCACACCCTGCTGTGCCCAGAGCAGCATTTTGGGACTCTCTCTCCTCAGCACAGTGATCACAGTGATCACTTCACCACCCAGAGCCTCTGCTCTTACCAGCTGCCCTCCCTGGGAACCTCTTTCCCTGGGACAGACACTCACTGATGGATTTTTTCCAGCACAAATTAACCCAACACCACAAAAAGGTTCAGCAAAGAGAAAGCTCATCAGGCAGCAGACGGTGGCAGTCCTGAGCAAACTCTTCCCTGCTTAGTCTTAGCCTTAATCTAGATAAAAGCCCTCTCTTCTTCAGCAAAGAGCTTATTTCCCACACTAAGAAGATGAAGGTGTTAAAATGCAGAGAGCCAAGGGGGCATTGCTATTTCGAGAAGGGGATGGGACTTCCCAAGGCCCAAGTTTTTCATTTATTGCAATAAATGCTCCCAATCTCACCCTGTTTCCCACCTGGGATCAGCTCGGGAAAGAAGAGCCAGAGCTCTCCAGAGTGACTTCAGCTGGTTGTGGCCACAGCTCAAGCCCCCAAAATAATTTTGCCAAAGTGTGTTCACATTTTCAGACATTTTAGAGCCAGGTTTGTAAAGTTATAGAAGAACCAAGTGCTGGAGTAAGGGATTCCATGAGGGAAAGCTGAGCTTGTGTCCCTTGGGATCGCTCTGAGGGTGATTTCTCTCCCTCTGCCCAGAAAAACTGGGATCCCCATCCCTGGAAGTCTCCAAGGCCAGGCTGGACGAGGCTTGGAGCAACCTGGGATAGCTGAAAATGTCCCTGCCCGTGGCAGGGGGTGGAATGAGATGGATGGATGAGCTTCAAGGTCCTTCCCAACCCCAACCATTCCGGGATTTGCAGGGATTTGGCAGCTGGAATTCCCCATCACACTTGCAGAAGGAAACCTGGCCTTGGACACCTCACCCCAGCAGCACAGCTGGCACATCTGGAAGGCCACAGGCACAACTTTGCTGCCATGTGGGAATGCCACGGCCATAAATAGGAAGGAAAACCACTGGAAGTACAGGGACCTCCCCTCCCAGGCACCTTCCAGCCCTCAGTGCCACAGGGATCAGCCCCATTCCTGCTGCTCTGGAGCTGGGATCAGTGCTCAGCAGATGGACCTGGCCTGGTGGATCCCTGGGGAGGGAAAGTCACAGCCCTGGGGGTCTTAAAAGGCATGAAAAGAAGAAAGAGAAATGAAATCAAAGGCAAACCCTGCAGCTCTGCCTGTCCCTGCCTCCCCAGAGCTGGAATAACCCAGGAGTGCTCTGGGATCCTGCAGGGAGGGCTGGGAGCAGCAGGGTTGGGATTGCAGCTGCAGCAGGAACCCGGAGCAGGGTGGGAAGCAGAGCCCTGCCTGCCCTGCTGGCCGGCCCAGGGAGGCTCACAGAGCTTCCCAGCCCCAGGAAACCCTTCCCAAAAAACCCCTGTGCCTTAGCAAACCTCGGTGCAGAGGGGCGAGGCTGCCACCCACCCCTGCAGCAGCCTCTGCCTGTGGGAAACATCCATTCCATCCATCCCATCCATCCTATCCATTCCATCCATCCCATCCCATCCCATCCATCCCATCCCATCCATCCCATCCCATCCCATCCCA
>VZRZ01007408.1:122828-145536 GCA_013398175.1 Climacteris rufus | reverse complement strand
CCTTCCATCCCTCAATCCATCCTTCCATCCATCCCTCCCTCCATCCATCCCTCCATCCATCCATCCCTCCATCCATCCATCCCTCCATCCATCCCTCCATCCATCCATCCATCCTTCCATCCCTCCATCCATCCTTCCATCCATCCCCAGCTCCCCACTGGTAACAACATCCCTGGGTGAGCAAGGCCAAACACCCCAAGCAGACCCCAAAACAATCCAGAGCCAGAAGGTTTCTGGCTGAAATGATCTTTCTGGCTCTGCTGAGGGGGTTCTTCTCTGTTGTGGCTTTGGAAGCAAAGAAGTCCCTTTGCATCAGCCTCAGAAATGTCCCCCGGCCACTCGGAAAGCTCCTCCCTGGCACGGTGCAGATCCCAGCCTTCCCACATGGGATGGATGAGTGAGCCACCCTCTGGTCCCAGCATCTCAACAAATTAAATTAAACTCCTCTGACACGTCCTTGGCATCTCCCAGGAGGTCAAACCAAACAAATCCCAACCCTTCCATTTGCCAGAAGGAAAAGCAACCCCTGCTGAGAGCAGGGAGCAGTTTGGGTGAGGAGCTGGGTGGACGCTCAGCTCAGGGCAGGGTTTCCCATTTCCAGGAATGCTTTTGCTCACGGCCATGCTGAAGGTTGCAGCTTTACTGGCAGCTTCTGCAAGAGCAGACCCCCCCAGGCTCGTGGCTGGGAGTGAGTGATTTTGGGGAAATGAGCAGGATGACGCCCAGAACTCCCTCTCCCCGCAGCAGGGGGGGGACGCTTCCCAAAATCTCTTGGCAGCAAGGTGACATCTGGTTTTGCAATCCATGGCACACTTAGGGGCAGGGCTGAGTGCCGTGAAATGAGGTTGGGAGGAGGAGGAGCAGGAGGAAGAGGAGGAGCAGGAGGAAGAGGAGGAGGCAGCGTTACAAAAGCCCCAAAGACACGGCCCCCACCAGAGCTCTCCCCAGCAGGAACCCCGCGGCTCTGCTGGGCTGTCCCAGCTCCTGCAAACCTCGTGCTTCAACAACATCTGCGAGCTGCTCTCAGGAACTTTGGCCAAAACAGCAGACGTGTTCTGTCCTCAGGAGTCACAAACTTGGGACCCTCCCGAGGTCACACGGTGGGGCCATCACCCCATCGCACATCTCCTGCTCAAAGGAGCTTGTAAACCACACTGGGAAGGATTCAGCATGGCCAGAAATGTTGTGTTCAGTGAGTTTTTGTCGCCTGTGTTCCCAAACCCTGGCCCTGTTCACAGGCAGCAGCTCACACCACTGAGCAAAGCTCTGCCAGGCCCGTCCCCAGCCCTGTGAGCCCCACGGGATAACGCTCCCATGCCTGCCAGCTCCAGTCTGATCCTTAAATATTCCCGAGGCAGCCAGATCAGCACAGGGGGATTTAGGGCTTGTGAGGCTCGGTGGAGGAGGCAGCAGCACATGGCAGGGAAGGGGAGAAGCCCCTCGGGAGCTCCCTGCAGGCAGCACTGCCACGTCCTCTCCATCCCACCACAGCCAGCCTTCATTTTGGGGCAGCTCTAAAGTTCAGCTCGAGTTTTTTAGCTCTTCCTGCAGCTGCAATGCCACAGATGACGCCGGGGTGGGTGTTGGTGCTGCAGCAGCAGCACATCCACCCGGGGCTGGGTGATTTCTGCACTCTCAGCCCCCCGGTTTGCCACAGATCTGCCCCGAGCCCGGGGCTCAGCCATGGGAGTGCTGCTCTCCAGCAGCCACTCCAAGGGTTCCGTGGTGTTTTCCCGTCCATTCAGCGAACAAAAGCCGGCGAATCCCGGCAGGTTGGGCTCCAGCAAGCCCTGGATGCCGGGAGGCTCCGACCCAGCACTTCCAGCCGCTCCCTGCCCTGCTGTGCCGCCTCGGAGGGGATGTGCGAGCCTTCCCCACCCCGCAGCCGCTTCTTTGTTCCACACACGTCCAGCAGCGCCCGAGGGCAGGGATTTTCCTCTGGAAAAGCGCTTTGTGACAGTTTTACACCCCCTCTGCACACCAAATTCTGGGGAGGCACCCCTGCTCGAGGGCTGTGTTGGCATCAGGCGGATGGTGCTGCTTCAGAGCATCCTTGTGGCATTCCCGGGGCAGGAGCTGCTGGGAGCTCTCCCGTGCTTAAGGAAAACTCCCTACAAACCATTTTATTCATGCACGATGGAGTGCCATAAATAATTACGACCTGGAGCGCCGGGAGCAGCACCGTGTGCCCGGAGTTTGCCTCGCTCCCTGACCGCAGCATCTTCGTTCCAAAAAAAGGGAGGAAGGAGAGGAGTTCCCGCATCCACCACGGCCGGGAAACACGGGGATTGTGGCTTTAAAGAAAGGAGGAGATGGGGGAAGGCTCAGATCTTCCAAAGAACAATTAGCTGCCTAATTCCTGTCGCCTTCAGGGCAAAGTCAGGCACAGGAGCTGGGTCCTGGACAGGAGATGGTCAAGTCTTGCTGCCAGCAGGGATCTGAGCCATCGTCCTGGAAACACCAGCTTTCCACCCCAAATATCACTGTTGGTATGAATTCTGAATGAAGGCAAACCCTGTGCTTGGCAGCCGGAGCCAGCATCAGGCCCGGGGGGCTGAGCTTTGCCGTTGTCACAACAGAGACAAGAAAACCCTCCGGAATTCGTCCTTTAATCGGCAGCAGGAAGAGGTTTGGTCTAATTGCCATGACCTCTGCTCGGCCAGCCTTGTGCTCACCGGGCTGGGCTTCCAGGAGATCCACGAGCCCAGTTTATTCCTCACGAGCTTCCTGCTCTTCCCTTTCCCTGCCTGGAAGCAAGGCCGGGGAAAAACAAAAAAAGTCCACTCCCCGGACTTTCCCCAGGCGGCTGCAGATGTGGGATGTTTGTAATTAAAGATTTCATCCGTGCCCTGGGATGCTACTCGGGGTTAGTACGTGCCTACTGCTCAGTGAGTGCCAAAGCTGCGTTTGGTGTTTATTGGGAATACAGATGGAGATGAAAAGACATGGAATTTGGGGTGTTTTGGTCTCCTGCTGTGCTCGGAGGCTGTCGGGGACGTGGTGGGAGCAGCACGGAGCCGCTCCTGGCTGGCACCCAGAGCCCCCCGAACCCGCAGCCCCTCTGTGCCGGGAATGCCTCTCCAACGGGGGAATCTCCGGGCTCTCCCTGTCCCCACCGGCACCTCAGCAGGTTCCTGCAAGAGGAAGCCTTGGGTAAAGTCAACCTCGCTGAAAAATCCCTCTTTTCACTCCCACACTCTCCTCAGTGCACAAAACCCGGGCACTGCCAAGCCCGAACATCACCCGGAGTGAGACCCCCGGGGGACACCGGGATGGAATCCCGCTGCCGTTCCAGCAATTCTTCATCCCTTCCGCAACCAATCCCCCCTATTTTAGGGGGATTCCCTGGCGGGGAGTCTCTCGCCGGGGGCAGGAGGGAAGCGGATCCCCGCCCGCTGCTCCCTCCCCACCGGGGCTGCTCCCCTCGCCCTGGGGCCGGGACAGCCCGGGGTGGCGGGAGCCCCTCGGGGAGGATTTTCCCGGCCCGGCCGGGGGGAAAGGACGGGCTGCTGCCGCCACCCAGCGGTGCCCGGCGGGCAGCGGGGACAGCCCGGCCCGGACCCCCGAGCAGGGACCCCCTCCGAGAGCAGGGATCCCCCTCCGCACCTTCCATCCCCAGGGATCCCCCTCCGGACCTTCCATCCTCAGGGTTCCTCCTACAGCCCCTCCATCCCCTGGGATCCCCTCCAGCCCCTGGGATCCCCTCCAGCCCCTGGGATCCCCTCCAGCCCCTGGGATCCCCTCCAGCCCCTGGGATCCCCTCCAGCCCCTGGGATCCCCTCCAGCCCCTGGGATCCCCTCCAGCCCCTGGGATCCCCTCCAGCCCCTGGGATCCCCTCCAGCCCCTGGGATCCCCTCCAGCCCCTGGGATCCCCTCCAGCCCCTGGGATCCCCTCCAGCCCCTGGGATCCCCTCCAGCCCCTGGGATCCCCTCCAGCCCCTGGGATCCCCTCCAGCCCCTGGGATCCCCTCCAGCCCCTGGGATCCCCTCCAGCCCCTGGGATCCCCTCCAGCCCCTGGGATCCCCTCCAGCCCCTGGGATCCCCTCCAGCCCCTGGGATCCCCTCCAGCCCCTGGGATCCCCTCCAGCCCCTGGGATCCCCTCCAGCCCCTGGGATCCCCTCCAGCCCCTGGGATCCCCTCCAGCCCCTGGGATCCCCTCCAGCCCCTGGGATCCCCTCCAGCCCCTGGGATCCCCTCCAGCCCCTGGGATCCCCTCCAGCCCCTGGGATCCCCTCCAGCCCCCCTGAGCCCTCTCAGGTCACAGCCCCCCCTTCCCCACGTTCATTCCTCACTTTGCCTCCATTCTACAAATCATTTCCTTGCAGGATGTTCAGGCTCCTTTCCCTGACCCAGATCCCTGCTGGCTTTCTCCTCCTTTCCAGGCACTTTCAGGTCACCTGCACTGCCTGGGATCTCACTGAGGATTTCCTTGTGCATTTTCAAGCTGTTTCCCCCCTCCTCCCTGAGCCTTAGGGAACACAGCCAGGCTTTCAGGAGGGTGAGGCTCGAGTTTAGGGCACATCCACTGCTCTGAGCCCCACAGGGAGCCCTCACCCTCCATAATCAGCTTTTTAGCCATTTGTGCCGGCTGGGTGACAATTTTGTCAGGGCTCTGGGGTGAAATGGGTCCAAGGACACCCTGTTTTTCAGTCACTCACTTTACCTGAGCTGCTCCTGGGCTCTCATCTTTTCCCCACTGACAGAACAACTCCCTGGTGGGATTTATCCCATGACCACAGGGAATTTTTTGCCCCCCTCCTCACTAAAAACCCCTTCTTGTTGGAATATAGAGGTCATTACCAGCAGGGATTTTTTCAACGGACAAATGATATCAAACTGTGAAATGTTTTCTTCACAAACATTAAAAAAATCAGGTCTCTGCCTTGCCCTACTCTTTTATTGTCACTACTGATTAAGTCTTGTTATTTATTTCATCAAGGTGCAAAAATCGTGTTGCAAGGAGCCAACAGAAGAGACAGCACAGGGAATTCTGTGCAGAGATCACCACTGTTTGCTGAACACGCTGTAAAGAAACAATGTCAGAAGGGAAACAGGGAATATTGGCTCTGCCAGGAAGCCTTGCAGGGCAGGGCAGAGCTGGAGCAGCTGGGATGGCCGATGGGATGCAGTTTTTAGCAATCCCTAAAGGTCACAGCAGAGCTATAAAAGCTTTTTACAAAGGGGAAACACAACCCAAGCTGTCCCAGTAAGCCAGGCAAAGGCACAGCAAGGAACGCTGCCCTCTGGAGAGGCAGTGCAGGCACTGGGGGACAGGGAAAACACTCAGGGATAACAGGAATGGGGCTGCAGGGAAAGGCAAACCCAGCCAGCTCCCACCTGGCTCCTCGGGTATGGAGCTGAGCTGTTTCCAGCCCAGGCTTCACAGACACCTCAAGGTCAGGCCACAGACTGCAGCCAAAAACTGGCAAAAGCTGGCAGAAGGGACCCACAATGGAACCTTTGTGTGGGCAGCTCCTGAGGATGTTCCAGGACAGCGGGGGGGCTCAGAAACCCAAGTTGCTGAGTGACAGCAGACAAACAAGCCACAAGAGCTTAACAGGAACCTGGGGTTCTACCTTTAGCCACAGAGTGATTTTCCTCTCTGCCAGGCAATTCCTCACTGGCAAAGCTTTGATTAGTGCTGGAAGGAAAAGGAGAATTTACAATCCCAACCCCAGCAGCTGCCTGCACACTCATTCTCAGGAACTCTGGAGAACAACATTTCACTGAAGCTCAATTTCCCAAAGCTGGAGCCGTTTCCGTGCCGAAGGAAGGCGCTGCTGCGAGGAGGCAGCTGCTGCTCCTGATCCTCAGCAACATTTTCATGAAATACCAAAATATTTGGCATGAAGCAGCTGATTAAAAGAAATTCCATCAGTGCTGGCAGATGGCAGCTCCCATCCCCACCTCCCAGGCTGCTCAGGTTGGCTGTAAGCTGATTGCAAACACAGCACGTGATTTTTTTGTTTTCCCCCCCGGATGAACAAGCTTTATATCAATTTTCATTACCCTGGTTTCAGTTTGTGAACAAACACCGTGGTTCTGAGCAAACAGCCTGAGTGCAGGGCTACCCTTGCACCCCACCCTCCCTGGAAATATCACCCCAAAGGCCTTTTGCCCTCCCCTCCTTGTGCCACCTGCTTAAAACCCGAATTTAAACTACTGGTGCTGCCCACAGCCAGGAGGGAGCTCTGGAAAAACCTCACTGAAGGCTGTGGCACTAAATTCCAGCAACTTTCCCTAAGTGAAGGGCTTGGGGCAGAGCCCAGGCAGGAGGCTGCTCACCTTTCACTTCAGAACAAACCCAGCTCAGTCCCACATGGATCAGCTCAGAGCTTTTCCCCCTGCAGGACCCTCCTGTCCTTTACTCAGTGCAACTCCCTGAGTGGGACAGCAGGGTTTTCTTCAAGGAAGTTGCACTTCCATAAAACTCAGTGAACAAAGCCTTGCCAAGGAGCTGCTGCTGGTTATGAAAGGGAGTTTGTTTTGTTAAACAAGTGAGGACGTGTCCCAGTGCCTTTCTCCTCCTCTCTGCTGGCTGAGGGACAGAACTCAGGAGGCCACAGGCTCAGCCTTTGCTACCTGGAGCAGTGACAGACTCACTCCAGGCAGGCTTTGGAGAGCCACACCAAAGGGATGGCTATAAAAAATCAAATTTAAGCCACTTTCGCCAGTTAATTCTCAGTCAAAATGATAAAACAACATCACAGATTTGCTTGTAAGCAATGCTCTCATTCCCACCAGGCTGGAACAGGCACCCTGTGGATGCTCTGAAGTGTTTTCCAGGGAAGCAAGGCCTTCCTGCACTTGTTAAACACAGAGTGCTTAGCTCTTAACAAGCTTCCAAGAGCAAAACAAAGACATTCCCACTCTCTCCAGCACCGAAAACCTGCAGGTGCAGCTTGTTCCAGCTGGGCTGGAACTGAACAAGTGAAATTATCTGAATTTCAAGGCACCCTGTGCATCCTGCAGCCACTGGGACACACTCAGCAGCTGCTCTGGAAGTTCCACAGCCCCTGGAGTGAGGAGAGAGGGGAAGGAATGATCCTCATCAAGGAACAGCAGAGCTGGGTTTGGGTCACAATTTCTGCATTTCTCATTCCCTACACCACAAACCAAAAGGAAAAAAAAATCAACATGAAGTGCTCACTACACCTTGGGTACACCAAGGGGTTGAAATTCCAGTTTACTGCAGATTTTGCACTGATTTCCTCCCATGGGCCACATGATTTTGGATGATTTCTGAAATCTCTGCAGCAACTGGGCTGTGGCAATAAAGACAACAGAATAAACTTCATAGTTTTTATTCTGCAAAGCAATATGCACATCTTACAAACACAAAAATTAATCTAGGAGAGAAATGTCATTTCCAAATCAGCTATTAACCATCATGCAACAAGACAAGTGAAATGTAAGAACAAAACAAAACAAAACAGCCATCTTAACCCTACAATCACCTGCAGAGGGTTGAAACCAAGGCTCAGATTTTCTATGTAATGCCAAAGAAAATGCAAAAGAAAATGGCAGCTTTCTAAGAACAAGAAAACACGTACAAATAGAATCAAAACTGATTCAAGTCATAGTTAAAAAGAAAAAAGAAAACAAAAAAAGGAAAGATCAATATGATCTGAACTTTAATATTAAGTTTTAACTCTTCTGTTTGGCTGCATTTAACTTTGTACATTGCCTGGGAACAATCCAATATTCCTCAGTATTCCAGCATGTTGGCCTGGTGGGACACCCTGCACCTCTCTGCTGAATCCAGGGGTGCACAGGGATGAACTAAGGCCAAAAAATACAACTCTCCAACGTTTTCCCTTTTGCATTTGTGGGTCACAATCTTTAGTAGTTCTGGGGGCTGCAGAAAGTGGGTGAGAAGTTTTCAAGCAGGCTCCTTTCATTCCCAAATATTTTCCCCCAACAGACCAAATTCCAAGTGGGATATTTGGAGTTTAATTTGCTGAAGGAGAAAGGATTTGCTTTGCCTTTCTAAAGCAGTCATGTGATGGTGGGTGTTTTTTGGTGTTTCCAGAATTTGCACACCTCCCTCCCAATCCATTTTCTGCTCCTGCCTTTGGTCCCCAGATCAAGCCCCCCTCACAGGCAACTCCTGGAGTGAGGATGAACACAGAAGGCTGGGCCTGTGTGATTTAGGAGCAGCTCAGGCTGTGATTTAGGAGCAGCTCAGGAGAAGCTGTTGCCCTGTTCCACTTCCCAGCCTCATTCCAGGGAAGCAGCTTTAGCCCATAGCAGCATCAGGAGAAAACTGGAAGCTTCTTTTTATCCCTCAGCTTCAAACCAGGCCACCTCTAAAGCTTTGCCTGAACATTCCCTGGAGGAAAACATGGTAGTTAATCCCACTTAAGGAACTGCAATTCCAGGAGGAAACACGTTCTGAAGGAAACTGTGACTGTTCAAACACTCTGAAGACTCGTGAACTCACTGAAGTCCCAACACACACAGACCAGTGGTGGTGGCTGTAGGGAATAAACTGGGAATTTTATGCCAGCATAATTGAGACTATGACTTCTGACTTGGCTTATCTTCTTTTGGGGAGTTTAGAGCAAAAGGAGGAGGAAAAAAAGCCTGTGGGAATGAATAAATGAATGAATAAATGCAGAGCTGTTACAGTTACACCACCTGGTGAGAAAGCTGGGAGAAAAGATGAAAAGTCAATTAAGGCAACCAGTGAGATTTTAAAAGCAGTGGTGGAAATGTCTGCAGGAAAACCCTGGCTCCTGGAATTAAGGAGCTACTCAAGAAGGAGCCAGGAAGAAAAAACCAGCAAAAGGCAGAATGGGGAGGGGAGAAACACAAAGAACAAAACCTCTGAGTGAAGAATGGACACAGAGAACACAAAGGGGTTTCCTGTGTGGTTTCTTTGACCTTACTCACAACAGCCCCACTCTTCTGGCCATTTTCCCCTGAGTGGACAGCACTAAATGGGAATGGCCAA
Source organism: Climacteris rufus (assembly GCA_013398175.1). Classification (NCBI taxonomy): domain Eukaryota; kingdom Metazoa; phylum Chordata; class Aves; order Passeriformes; family Climacteridae; genus Climacteris; species Climacteris rufus. The sequence continues at coordinate 136,577 of VZRZ01007408.1, read as the reverse complement.
AGCTCATCAGTGCCATTGTCAGCTGCCCTTCCGAGCTGCGTGGGGAGTCCCACAGTGAAGCTCTGGAACAGACCATGGGATTTCCTTTCACTATTTGCACTTGCCCAAGGCTGTGCAGAGCCCCAGCAGACTGTTCATACAATACATCTTCTTTATTAAGTTTCACTTTCTAGGGGAAAAAAAAAAAAAAGGAAAAAAAAGTGTACAGAAAGCTGCTCTGCAGCAGAGACACACAATCCTGGCTGGAGGGCTGTGGATGGGAGGCCAAGTGGAAAAGTTTTCCAGATAGTCTCTGTGCTGACTGGTTCTCTGGCATTCAGCAAGCCCTAGGGGAAAAAAAAAAAACAAAAAAACAAACCAAAAAAACAAACCAAACAAAAAAAAATCAATCAGTACTTTTCAGTAAGTAACAGTTTAAAATGGGACTTCACTTCTTAATTTTTTTACTATGAATAAAAGCACAAGTTTTGTCCTAAATACAGCACTATTAAAATGTGAATATGTATTTCTTTCTTCCAAAAGAAAAAAAAAATCTAAAATGTTGATATCTTTTCTTGCAAGCAAGGAGCAAATGGAATAAAGTATTAGGCCACACAAACACACATTGACCTCATGTAGTAGATTGGTGGCTTTGGAAATGCAGTATTATATCAAAGGTGCATACTTGGTTCAAACACACTGTACAGATTGGGCAAAAAACCAAAGATCTCTTGGTTGGTTTGAGACACTTGCAAAGGCATCTTCACCTGCCCAGGGGCAGCTGGACAAAAATCTCTTGCTCTGCCTCTAGGAAGCCACAGCACTGAATTTCTCTACAGCAACACTGCGGGATGCCCACAGGGAAGGGCTGCAGGGCTCCGGCCGTGCCGTGGGCCAAGGGCATCTCCTCAGACCTACTCTGGGTTTGACACCTTTAGAAATATGTACAAATCAATTACAGGCACTTGAAATGTCTTTGGTTGGAATAAACCAACATTGCAAGGTAATGTATTCACAGAGTGTGAAGACCCAGGCTGGGTTCAGCAGGCAATGGTTTCGGTTCCCGGGAGGAGGAGGGGCTGGGGGGTTTATGCTTCTGACAAAGCAACCTGGGGGAAAAAAAAAGAGAAAATATTTCATTCAAGGCAAATTCTTAAGCCTGGAACTGTGATATTACTTATCTGTGTGCAGCTGGCAGAGCTGGCCTTGCCTTTTCAAAGCAGCTTGGAAAGCCTGACTTGGAAAGGAAATCAAAGGAAGTCTGAAGTGGTTTGTACTTGACAAAAATCAATAGAATAGAAGTCCCAAACCACCCAAAAAACCCCCAAACAGCTGACACTACAAAATATCATTAAGGCCAAAAGGTGTCAACACTGGCTTCCTACTTCTCAATTCAATCAATTCATATTTAATCCTTCAAGCAAAGTGGAGGTCCCCAGTGCAGTATTGAACAATGACTGTTTCAGTAGCTTTGTCATTGTTTTTAACTTAATTCTGATTAACAATCATTAGAATTATGTAGTATGTTTTGTTCAAAGTTGTCAGTCTGTAATAGAAGATAAATACAAGTACTCAATGCCACCTGTTCATTACTTCATTACAAAACAGTTCAAATAACATCAGAATTATGGCAGAAGGGTCCCAGTGCAGCACTTACTGAGCTGTAATAATCCACTTTTGGAGGAGAAAAATCTAATATTGAGGATTTAAAAAGCACTTATATGGATTTTGTAGCACCCATCTGCACTGTCCACAATGAAACCCATGACTCTTTGACAGGCAATTCAATCCACATCCCCAGAGACAAGAAAAACCAGTCTGTCCTGTGTAAAACAGGAGGTTTTCTCTGTTTTCTTATCAGAGTCAATATTTTGTTACTACACACTCACCTTTTCAGAGCAGAATTCTGTATTGCTTTGCCTCAGTTTGCTTGGTCTGCCTTTAATGACTGCATAGCAGAACATTGTAATCACCATCACAAAGAGGAAGTAACTGGTGTGCATGAGATGCAGGTTTATTAGAGAGCGATCATCCTGCACAGAGAAAATCAAATTAAAACCACTTCCTGACAGGGCACCCATGCCTAGCACTTTATATCGAAGCAATAATTACCACATCAACACAGAAATTACTTAATGAATCAACTTTTTCTCCTCACAGCTGGCACAGCAATGAAAGGGATTCCTAATTGTGGCACAAGGAGCCAAAATGCTTCTTGTGTTAAAAATCTGCTGCAGATCTTTTTCCAAATACTGGCAGAGGTTTTGTGAAATGATTTCAAAACATAAATATTGGCTATTAAGAGCTCTGAGGCACATGGATGAAGCCCATCACACCCACTGGGGTAGAGCATTCCCAGCCCTTGCACTACACAACAAACCAGCAGCAAAAATGACAATTTTAGGACATGAACAGACCCATATTCAGTGCAAACATAGCTAAGCATTTATTGGGCAGAACAGAGAGAGACAGGCCAGCACTTACATCTGGAACTATAACAGTTAGTTTGGGATTTAAAGCATGGTACACTTTCCCAATTGCTCCTTTGTAACACCAGAAGGGGTTATAATCTTGTGCATATTTTGTGTTCGAGTCCCTTGCTGTGGTGAAGATCTTGTACCACAGAGTAGCATTGCTGTAGGTTTCAGGAACACAGTGTGGTGGCTGACTGCAATAAAACAGAAATAATTAGCACCCTGAATTGCATTTTTCATGTTCAACCAGGACAACTTTTCTGCTCCAAATGTGGTTTTAGTTTGGGCCTTTCAAAACAACAACAAAACCCCAATGTTTAACCAAAAGGGTCTATTAAAAACCACATGATTGCTATACTAAGATTAGAATTGAACTGCATGTTGTTCCAGTAAGCCAATATCCCACAGCTTAACTGGAAAAACACTGGTTTTCCTAAGGCTTCACACAGCCATGTGGCTCTCCAGGTTGGATGGAACAGAACCAGGGAATCCAGAGAGGACAAAGGGAAGAGATTTTGGTGAAAGCAAAGCAGCATTTGCCTCATGCTGATCTCTCACAGGGTAAGAACCTTAGTGTCAAATCTGATCTCTGGAACTAAAGTATAGGATATCTTCCTTAAACCTCCATGGATTCTGTTGCTGCCAGTGAAGTGGAAATCACAGGTAGCAGGCTGAAAGGCAGGGATGGAGTTTAAAGCATCCCCGAGAAAAATCCAGTGCTGCTCCAAGCCAGCAGCAGTTTTACTGTGGAGTGCAAGGATGTCATTTCCACAATCAAGAGGAATGTTCATGAGGAATGAACAAGCTCAGAGAGCCAGCTGAGGAAGGAATCACCCAGGGCATGAAGGAGAGCTCCAAATGCACTCACACTGTGACTGGGAACACGTTGCTGGCTGCTGTCACAGTCATGCAGGTGGTGAACACAACCTGCTCGCAGTGGCCGTGCAGGACACAGTCATCGGAATTCCAGGCAGCTGGCAGGGTGAAGGTGATGTTTATCTCCTCGTGGGATTCTCTGCCTTTGAGAGAGAGACAAGGAAAGCTGGGGTTTGGTTCACAAAAGTATCTGAGCAACAAGCACTGGGATAAGGAGAACACACAAAAGGCTAAGGCAGGAAGCATCACCCTGAAGCTGCACCTTGGGAGTCATCCCGGATCTCTACTGGCAACAAAGAGAGCAAAAAGAAAATTAAACACCAAAACAAACCACAAAACCCCCAGCTGCTGCCCTTTCTAATCTCTCCCACCCCAGAACTGAGGTCATCAGGCTGCTTTCAGAAATTAAAACCTCTTTATATGTGAATTCATGCAGGTTGACAGAACTCTATTAGAAAAGCCTTTCTCTCCTTAAAAACTTTGTTCCACATTCTTCTGATGCTCCCTTTTCAAACTGGAGATATCTGTGTAGAGCAAAAGGTGTCAGCAGGCACTGGACTGCAGATTAAGTCATGCACAATAACTCCATGTGGATAAATTCACACTGAAAATAAATCCAGGCTGCTGCAAACGGAACTTGCACTTGATAGCTCTTAAAGCAGCAACAAAATAACAACAGAAAATACAGTCATGCACTCTTGCAGCTATGGGCAGTGTCTCTCCACAGGTTCAAGACATTCAACATCATTATAAAATGCAATTCTGGCTGAAAGCTACAATTCAGTGAGATTCTATTATCAATTTCTATTAATTCTCTACAAACTCCTATCAGAACTTGCTGGCAGGCAGACACAGAGCAGATTGGTCTCTGCACACCACAGAAACCATAATCATCTTATCTGTTGCTGTTTGTGATATTAAAGCTGCTTCACTCATGCATTTTAGATAAACTAGAATTTTTTAGACAACATAATACTTGCTCTCTACTGCATCTATGTCACAATATTGGAAATGTCAGTTAAGGACTTGAAGATGTATCAAGATGAAACTGAAGAGTCACTGTACAAGCTTTTGCTGCTTGCAATTTATTGGCTTAAAAATGACCTTCCATTGTCATCAGGTTAATCATTTCAAACTGCAAAGCCCCATCTTGGCACTCCTGCAGGTTCTTTTCCATTCTGAATGCAGGAAAAAGTTCCTCTACCAAACAAGTGAAGGGCTCCATGCAGGAATATACTCACAATAAATCTGGGAACACATCTGTGTTCTGTGCAGAAGGTTCATCTCACCAATAATCAGCTGGTGAGTTTTTATTTGATTATGTAGATTGAAATAATAGAATTATTTTGAATCATAGACTGGTTTGGGTTGGGAGGGACCTTAAAGATCATCTTGATTCACTCCCTGCCATGGGCAGGGACACCTTCCACTATCCCAGGCTGCTCCAAGCCCTGTCCAGCCTGGCCAGGAACACTTCCAGGGATGGGGCAGCCACAGCTTCTCTGGGCACCCTGTGCCAGGGCCTCCCCACCCTCACAATAAAGAACTTCTTCTACTATTTAATCTAAACCTCCTTAGTTTCAGTGTGAAGCCAATCCCCCTTGAAAGGTTAGAAAAGACCTGCAAGATCCAACAGCAAATTGAATTTTTAAAGGTCCAGCCTTGCATACCTGAAAGTCCAATTTGGTGCCCAAAGATTGTGGAGCTGAGGTGTGTGACATTGCGAGAGTACCCCCCAAAGGGCCTGAGAGGGTCCAGGGTCAGGGTGATGGTGACAGAGATGTTGATGGGCCCAGAGTCCTCCAGGGTCTGTGGTGACTGAGTGGAGGATCTCGCCTGCCCGCTGGTCACGGTGCTCTCTGGAGTTGTGGTGTCGTTGAGGAGATGCTTTAAGGTTTCATTCTCAGATATACAGAAGTCCAAATCGTTAAACCTCAGGAGGAAAGTATTCCAGTCCTTAAAACAAAGGTGGAGATTTCAAGCAGATTAGGGAGTTCCCTGGGGCAGTGCACGCCTCCACCAGAACCATCCATTCCAGGCCATTTAACAGAAATCACAGGGCTCACAAAGCAGCACAAACAGCAGCAGGGCTGTCTCAACCACGGGCACGTTGTTTGTAGAAGTCAGGTGGCTTCAATGCCGGCGTCCTGCCCTGAGCTGGACAGGAAGGTGCTAACTCGGTGTGGTCTCACCACGCTCGGGGCTGGGCGGTTTCTGCCAAGGTTTCCCTCGTCACAGGACAGTGCTGCTGGGTAAGAAGTGCCCCAAACCACCTGACTGACCCTAAGTGAGGAACACAAAGGTTCCTAGCCACAGCAGGGAAGATCCATGACTGCTGATTTGGCCTCATCTTTGAAATAAAACAAGACTACCAAACATTCACCCCAACAGCCCTTACGACATTAAAGACAAACAAAACGAACACAATCTCTCACAAGACTCCGTGCTCTCCCAAAAAAAAAGAACTCATGAGCTTCAGGCATGTTTTCCAAATCAGCACATACCTCTGTCATTTCTGGTGATTTGATCTCCTTGATCTTGAAGAAGTAGCCCAGGGTCAGGAAGGCGATGGCCATGGCGCTCACGCTGATCATGAAGACCACGAGCGGAGGGCGGCTGCTGATATAAACCTTCAGGTTCTCCAACAGGTTTATGTAGAACATTATTCTGATTGTTCACCTGGGGAGAAAATGTGCCAGCAGAGTGACTGGACTGTGTGTGACAGGTGGGGGTGGGTGGATCACGTCAGACAGAAGTTTGACAGCAAGAAATGCAATCATACACCGCGCTGAGATTCGATTACGGCAGCGTGCTGCTCGCTGAGCACAGAGATGCTGAAATGCAGCATCAATCAAAACAGCTCCACAGCACCTCTCAGGAACTGAAACTGCCAGCTGGGAACAGATTTTAAGGAATGAGAACTTCCAGCATCACAGACAAGCAATAAACCCCACACACCTAAGCAGGATCTCACGGCTACGTTTTAACTCCAGCAATGTCTGAATTCACCAAACTACACATCAAGCTTTGCACATCCTTTGAAAACTCAGGCTGCAGCCTTAAGGATCCCTGTTTACCTCATCCCTGGCCCCAAATGCCTCTGTTTTCAAGATAAGATCTGAGAATCAACCCTAAGTCATTTCAGGCTTCTCATCAAGAATCCTGTGGGCACAAACACCCAAAAACTGCATTAGGCTGAGGCTTGGAAGACTCCTTGTCTCTATTTGATTCTTGCAAGATCCAGAACTTTTGTTAGAGACAGGACCTTACATGCTGAGGAAATGTTCTGAGTCAGTATTTTGTCCAAAATACAGTATTTTGTCCGATTCCCCTGCTGAATTTTCATCTGCACAGTAAAAATACCCAAATTAACTTTACTGTATCAGCTTCCCCCCCCTCCACTCCTGAGGAAAAACAAACAGCCCAGTGGTGAAGGGCAGCCTTGTGACATCTACTTCAGAAGCTCTGCAAGGAGGAACTCCAAGCCAAACTCTTATCTCTGTCTTACCTAAAATCCTGCCTGAAAAGGCTTTTAACCCCAACTAAACCAGGAAGGCAGCAGCTGTTCCCAGCAATGTGCTGCTTCTCTCCAAAATTCACAGGGAAAGGCAAACTGCAGGACTGGCACCTGGAGAATTCTGCACTGCAAGGGTTAAAGCTGGAGCATCCAGAGAGATTTGCTAAGATTTAATGAAGGCAGGGAGTGCTCCCTGCAGCTCTGGGTGATTCCCACTCTCTCTCATGACTGGCATTGACAAGGCAGCTGGAGCAGGGCTGAGGATGAGACAGGGACAGGGCAAGGCAGGGAGGGAGCTTTGAGCTGAGGTATTGATTTAAAAGAAAACAAGGGAAGGGTAAAGGACAGGCTCTCAGACAAAGACTTTTTCAGCTCCCACAGTGTACAGTGATCACAACTTCCTTGTGTATACTCAGGGTTTGACTGACAGAAGTGCTTCAGGTACTGTTAACAGAAGAAATATTGACAGAACCTGCAAAACTGCCCCAGAGAGGGGAAAATCCAGCTCAGGGAGAAGAGATCCAAAGTGCTGTGCCAAAAACACAGCCCTGAGCTGTGCATGCTGACTCCCCACTGGCTCTCCTGGGTGAAACCTGCTGAGACAGAGCTCTCCAGAGCACAGCATCACATCCTGCCTTTACTATTTTGCACCATCACCCCCTTTCCATTCACTCTGCAAAGCCCAGGAAAGCCAGGAAGTTTTCATCAGGGAGCAAACTGGGTGCTGCAAACATCTCTACAAAGCCCCAGCGTGCCAGAGGGAAGGCAGGGAAGGGAGAGGGGCAAGAAAAGGTGATGAGAAACGTGCACCTTACCAGGAGTTCTGTGTGTCCACAGGCAGACAGGCCAGGGAAGGTGGCAGAGGCAGGAGAGAGGGGAAGGGAGAGCTGGGGCTGGCAGGAAGATGCTGGGAGGGATCCACCCTTCTGCACGCTGTGCCTGTCCTGTCCCTGGCTGCAAACTCCTGAAATGAGCCTGAGTTCCAACCCCACACACTCCACCTAGAAACAAAACCCCAAACACTCCTTCCAGAAACACGGGGGACACATGTGGAGGGGGAAGAAGATCAAAAAGCAGAGTTGCAGTCAGCGTCCCCTCCTGAATTCCCTCTGGAAATAACCCAGATGCAGAGTTTATTGCAGCATTTAATCAGAGCTGAGAGTCACCCTCAGCACAGCCAGGGCTGGGATTCCTTTGGGAAGGGGTTTCCACCACCTCTATTTGCATATTTGTTTGCCACAGGGTCTAAAACCAGCCATAAAAAAAAAAACAAACGGGATGTGCTGAAAAGGCTACACAGAAAAATATTTGGGCTAATATTTTTATGTAAGAGATCACCAGCTTTTAAGTGCCAGTTGCTTAATATGCTCCCATAACTCAACGGCTTTGAAAGCAATTAGAAAATGCTATAAGCTGCAATTTCCGAGGAGTAATGTGCCTTTGGAGCATTTGGGAGAGAAAAGGGAACAACTGTGGATTTCAGCACTGGAGCTGACAGGAAAACAGCAATGGGACACGGCTGGTGCAAACCAGACTGATGAATGTTTCCATGCTGCTGCCTGAAGAACTGCTGGGTTTTTATACAACTTTAATCATCACTGAATTTGTGATCCAGATCAGTGCATTACAGCAAAATCTAGAGAGGTTTTGGGGGTCCTTAAACTCTTCCTCTCTGTCAGAATCATAATGCAAACACCATTCTTCTACCAGCTCTTGTAATTAACTTCCTCCTCTGTGTAAATGAATAACTTACAGAATATAATTTAAACACCACTTCTTGTTCACAGAATTAAAAAAACAAAACAAAACAAAACAAAACAAATGCTATTACCCCTGGCAGGTCAGGCAAGCAAGATCAGATTTCACTTTTGAGCCAAATAAATAATTTAGTGAGCAGCTCTAATGACTGCTGCTGCCTCTCTCCACTCCAGCAAAGCCTTTTAATACTTTGTGCAATAAAAATCCCCCCAGTCAGCCTAAACAAGGAGCTGAAGTGCAAGGGGAAGAATGCAAACTGGCAGCCTGGAACATTGGCCACCAGCTCCCAGGTAATTGCTGCGTGCTGAGGGATGTTCAGCAGGGCCAAATGCCACAGTTCCAGCTCAGGGAACTCACCAGCAAACCCTGGAGATGCTGGGCTCTTAAATCAGCATCTACAAAGCCTGGAAATTCTGTTAGACAGGTAAAAAGATTAAAATGGGAAAAGGTGGAAATACAACTGTTTAATCTGTCAGAGTCCCAGGGAAACACAGAATTGAGCAGCAAGAAAAGATTGTACAGTTTGGGGAATTTTCCTCAAAGCAGCTCCAGACAGCAACCTCAAAGGAGGAACACTGTGAATTCCTCTTCATCTGTATGTGACAGAGTGTGGAAAAGGAAACTGCTGAAATAGACTGATGAGATTTGCAAGCCTAAATTACAAACAAGGAAAGTCTCGAAGTGTATTGCAAAGACCAAAAAGTCAATGCAATGAGTCACAGCTGAAGTATTAAATTCCCATTTTGGGGCTTAATATCAAAGGAACTGAATTCCTAACAACAATCAAATCCCACATGCTGGACTAAGGCAGGTATTAAAAGCAAAATTGCAGTTGCCAAAATGAAAAAAAAACAAACCAAAAAACCAATCAAACATGAATTTTAAAGAGATCAAAGTCATTTGACATTCTTGTCAATAATGTCAACCACCATCTTCTCCCTAGAAAGCTTAAAATGATGGAATTTCCTTACAAATATTTCTCCTTCTTAGGGTGCAGGTAAGGTAATCAGTCCAGAGGAGGGGTTTAAATATAAAACCAGCACTGAAATATCATAAGGAAGAAAACTGGGTGAAGAAGGGCAGGAGGCAGCACTTCCCATCTCAGCACTGCTCCTTTAGGATCTCACAAGCTTTCCAAGCCTCAACATCTCACTGCACATACCAGTGTTTAAATTGAGCTGTGCAGCTCAAAAAGATAAATAATTCTGTGTTAAAAGATGCCCCACCACTAGGAGGAGTACAATGGGGTAGGAATGGGTCACCTCAGAGTTAATCTTTGAATGAAAATGATCTTGTGTGCCAAAGAAATATTTATAAACACTGATATCTGTGGGAAATAGAGGTGCCAGTGCCTGCAGCAGCTGCAGGTGATTATTTTAGGATGCATTGAGCCCTGTGGGATGAAATTGTACAGCCTAAAAGCTTCCACAGCAGCAGCAGGGCAGGCAGGAAGGAGCAATTCATCCCTCCAGAGCAGAGCAGAACCTCTGTCCAGCTGAGCCTCTTCCCCTCCTCCTGCCCTTCAGTGTTCAGAAAAGCAACCCAGATAAACAACCTCCTAGGAAATGCCAGCAGACTCCTGCACAACAGCCAGGGAGAGAAGCAATCAGGGCGTGTGGAGGAGAGAATTTAATGAAAACATCACCTTGGGTCCTTGAATCCAACCAAACCCAACCCAAAGAGCAGCAGCCAGATGTGCACAAACACTTCTACTCCCCCCAGAGTGCCCCAGAGGGAGATAACAGGGCACTGGCTCAAGGCTGACAGTGGCTTATCAGTTTGCTGAGCTATTTTATCCTACAAATATGTTTACTGATAAAAAAACCCCTATTTTCCTAGAGCCTGGAAGTTGAAAGCATGGCAGGAAAATGGCTTTGCATATGCAAAGGGCACAGAGAGAGCACAGGGCAGGAGGAGAACATCACCTGCTAAAAAGGACATTCCTTCCTCCTGCCATCTCATAAAAGAGGCAGGACACAGAATATTGACAAAAGCTGGAGAGGTGCAAGGATAGAAAGAAGCAAAGTGCTTCCTACTTGCATGAAATGTTTGTTTTCACCTCTCAAAACGTTTTTCAAAGCATAATGAAGCATTTCAACCTCCCCAAGAGTGATGTGAATAGCCAACATTTCAGTGCTGCCCACAAAACAAAGCCAAGGAAGGGAAGTAATTTGGTCAGTTATGGCGAATTTTGAAGATTATATTGATACTGAATTCCAAACACCCAAACTCCTGACTTTGATTCTCTACAAAGACAGAAAACTTCCAATAAAAGGTAGATGACTTAAGAAATAGAAAGGAAAACAAACATGACTTAATCTGTGTATGACAGACCTGTGTTTTTCAAAAAGTCTGGTAGATTTACCACAAGCACCTGAACTTTGTGCCAGCTGATGCTCCTGGGACAGCAAAGTTGATTTCATCTCCCACTAAAAAAAAAATTTATGCAGGAACAGACAAATCCAAACAAGTTTCAAATATGCTATGAGGTTTTTTTAGAAATGATGAATGAGAAGAGGCAAGGAAAGTTAAAAGTCAGGAAACAGAAATAATGTGAGGAAGCCTTTTTTCCCTGGTTCAATAAACCTTGAATTCTGACTTGTGTTACAAGTGAAAAACAGCATTTAAAACATAGCCAGCTGTAAAATCAAAATGAACCCAGCCTCTGGTTGAAAATGGACATTTTTGGTGCCAAACCTGGGACAGGCAGCCAAGAGCCTGAGCCATGGGAATGACTCCACTCCCATATCCAACAGCACAAGAGCATTTTTAAACCTTCCAACTTTTACAAGTCAAAGTCATGACTTACATGATTTACCACAACCCACATCATCCAGACTGCAATAAAACATGCAATAATGGACTGGAAGGCTTTGAAGTTGTATTAAAAATGTTATTCTGCTTGTTGCTGCTTAGCATGAGAACCTGAGAGAGGAAGGCAAAATAAAATTATTCTGTTTTACAGGGTTTTAAAAGATCCATGAGAAATCAAATTCTGTGTATACTGTGCTGACAGCAGCCAAAAATACAGGATGGCTTTAATCAAGAAGTAGGAAAATTCTCAATAACAGTTTAATAATCAGAAACTGCTCGAGTGACCAGTTCAATAAGGTTAATTTTTTTACTTTAATTAAAGTCACCTATTAAGGAACGCTGCACCCAGCTCAGCAGTGAAAGTGCAGAGAAATGCCAGGAACAGGCTCTTCAGTCTCTAATGAGAACTGAGAGGAGACAGGGATGCAGACAGATACACAGCCTGAATCACAAGCAGAAAAATGACTGACAAGCTGAGGAAATGGCAGCTTTGGGGAATGGCAAAATTAAAGTTCTGGGTGTAGAAAGAAGGGAGAGAAGCAGGAAAACAGCCAGTGGCCACTGATGGAAATAGAAACAGCAGCAAAAGCAACTGAAATGAGGGGCCTGGGCAGCAGCTGAGATCTCAGGGCTATGGCAGCAATATTATCCTGTCTGTGTACTGCACCCTCTGCTCCAAGGAAACTGGGGCTCAGTTGGCTCAGCCCAAACTCCATTTTACAGCTAATTAACAACCCCCAAAACCCTGGCAGTTCTGAGTGCTGGGAACCAGCTTTATACCCAGGTCAGGCCAGCCTTCTCAAAAAGAAACGAACTTCCACACAGACATGCTTTGGGCAAGGGGAGATTTGGGCAAAACAACAAAATTCTGACACCAGCGAGTTTTGTTAATGCTTAGCTCAGGGCTCATTTGATAAAACAATTTCTACAAAGCCTGTTATGCTTTTTAACGAAAAGAGAAGATGACCCCAGCAAACAGAAGTGCAGGGCCAGGTCAGGGGGTGCACCCTGTGCCCGGCTCGGTGTCTGCTGTCCCCGGCTCCCCAAGGACACCGAGGGCTGTTTGTCCCCTGCCCTCGGCTGCTCCCGGGCACTCGGCGAGCACAGGGACTATTTTGTTTTATCAGGTGGCCTTTCAAGTCCTTGTCTTTCAAGTGGAAAAGAAGAATCACATTCCACCAGCGCCGGGCCGCTCCTCAAATCACGGGAGGTAACAAAGCTGCCCAGGGCTTAATCCTCTCTGATGGCACTCGGGCCGGGCCAGGGAGCGATTTTCAGGCACAATTCAGTATTATCTGTGCTCGGGCTGCCACAAAAGTTATCTGTGTGCGCTGCACACCTGCCGGGCAGGAACTGGGCTGCAGCCACCAGCGGATTCCCAGGGATCTGGGAAAGATCTGGGAAAGGCAGGTGCATGCGAGCGGCAGCAACTCCCCCGCTGCAACTCGAACCGCTCAGTGCTGCCCAGAGGCACAAGATCGGTATTTCCTGTAACTCAGCCCTCGCAAAAACCCGATAATCATTTACCACACCGCCACAGGTTTTCCTCCCACCACGTTCTTCCAGTGGCCAAACTCCGTGGAAGTTCAGCGAGGATGTGGAGAGCGAACCTTAATGAATCCTTATCTACGCTCAGGGTCGGTCTAACAGGGAAAATTTACCCGGATAATCAAACCACCAGAGCTAATCCTGCAAAGAAATTTCCCCAAAGGCAAACCCTTCAACAGCAAACAAAAGGAAAAGGGAAAAAAAACCCCTGTAATCTGTTCTGTCCTCTGGCAGAAGCGTTTCCCAGGCTGTCCCTACCCGTGATTCCGATCCATGGCTTGGATGCACCGGCAGGGATGGAGCAGCCATGTTCCAGGCATGATGCACCAGCAATTTTATTATTAAAACCATCATGAGATCATCAGCCAAGTTAAACCCCCCAAAAGTGAAAGAGGATTAAATATGGACACGTAGCAATTTGGAAAAAAAAAAATCCCAAGCCAACCACACAGAAAAAGCCCAACGAAGGAATCACTGTTCAGAAGCTATTTTGAAACAGAACTATTTTTAGTGCTACACAAATTATTATTTTTCACTTTTTTTTTTCTTTTTTTTTTTGTGGTGCGACGCCACACATACAAACTACCAGTTGACGACCTTTTCCAAAATACCTTTTCTAGGTAAATAATAAAGATAAACCAAGGCGACGACGGCCCGACCGAGCCCAATCCCCCGAACGCCCCGGGAGCGCCGCTCGGGAGGCAGCGGAGCGATGCCGGCTCGGCCCGGCCGCGGCCCGCGGCTCCCCGGGGGCTGTCCCGGCGCTGCCCCGGCCCCGCAGCG
>VZRZ01007408.1:99193-122220 GCA_013398175.1 Climacteris rufus | reverse complement strand
GGGAACGGCCTCGGGAACGGCCCCGGGAACGACAGCGGGAACGGCCCCGGGAACAGCACCGGGAACGACAGCGGGAACGGCCCCGGGAACGGCACCGGGAACGACACCGGGAACGGCACCGGGAACGGCCTCAGGAACGGCACCGGGAACAGCTCCGGGAACGGCCTCAGGAACAGCCCCGGGAGCGCGGCCCGGGCGCTCAGCGCCTTCTCTCCTCGGGCCCCAGCGGTGCAGCCCCGGGGTCCCCGCTCCTGCCTCCCGCACAGCCCTCGGGACGCTCCCCGCCTTTCCCAGGCGCTCTTCCCTCCGTCCCCTTTCCCACTAAAAACTTTCCAAAACGTCTTTTTTATTTAATTTCCTCAAGGTGTGCAATACCGAGCAGTGTTCAGGCTTAAATCCTTAAAGTAACGGGCATAACAGAGCAAACCATCATCATCTTCATTGATATTTACCATTATAAATAATAATAGACTAATAATTCTTTATTAGTTACACGTGGCATTAGATATGAAATCTATTATTGTATGTTATTAGCAATTATTAATAAGATCATGAACCCACGGGGATAATGCCAAATCTGGCATTATCCAGCAGAGCATGCCAGGATGGAGGGCTGGGTGAAGGGACCAGGCTGTGCCTGTGCCAGCTGCAAGGGGCACCATGCCCTGTGATCCTGGGAGAGATGGCAGCACTGCCAGCCTGCAGCTCGTGGAGCTGGTTAATCCATCATAACCCAGGGCCCTGTTCACCCTGAGACTGGGAGAAAACCATCCCTCAGTAGTGGGACACTCGTGGTGCTTTGGAAAGGTAAAACTCCAGCAGTTCCTGCACATCAGGAAGGTCAGAAGCCTTCCAAGATGACAGCACTGGATTTGTGCCTGCTAGTCCCAATTATTGACTCCTCATGCTGCTGGGGAAGGCAGGATGAAGTCCTGCCAGGGCACATTGGCAAAAAATAACCCTGTACAGCAGTTGTGTTCACAGCTCTGCCCAGGGGTGATGCAGATGCAGGAAAAGGCCGAGTTACCTCTCACTGGTACCTGGCTGCAGAGCCACACGGGGCTCCTGCTGCAGCCACTGTGAGAACCCTCAGGCTTCAGCTGGAAACTGCAGCTTCTGGCCCCCAGCCCTCTGAACCCCCCCAAACTGCTGCTCCAGCATCTGCCAGTGCCTCCCCACCCAGCCCCAAGATACCCCAGAGAACGTGGAGACATCCAGGATACTGCGGAGAAAAATCAATTTAATTTCATAACTCGGCTGCGTGGAACCAAAGGAATTGCACAGTTTAATCGACCAGCATTTCCTATAAAATAGCTTCTTTACCAAGCAAAATAAAACCAGGAGTTCACATGCAGAGAAGTGTTTTACAATAGAAGAGCCACAGTCTTTGTTTGCAGTGATACTGAACTAAGAGTGGGCTGTTGAAAAATAAAACCAATTTCTGATCCGGTGACTGCCACCACAGCACCTGCATTTTAAATCACTTTAAAGAGATGATATTTCAATTAAACTCTCTGGTTCACAATTTTTGCAGCCCTGGGCTCTCTGTATCTCACCCAAACTTGTGAGCACCTCTGCAGGACAGCTCTGCTCAGGGATCACTCCAGGGTGGAGGAAATCCCTCCAGGGGGGATATGGAAATCCACCTCATCCCCCTGACGTGTCTGCTGAAAACACTCCCACCTTCGTGGCTTGGTAACATGAATAAGAAATAATTTTGTTACAAATGCACCAGCAAATCGTTGAGTGTCTAATCACTACAATGACCTTTCTGCAAAGAAAAAAAAACAACTAAAAAAAGCTATTGTTACCCAGCCTTGCACCTGAATAGCCCAACATCGTTGTCTCCCAAATCAGAGAATGCAGAATTAAGCCACAATTAAACTGACATTAATCATTAACAGCATAACAAACCCGCTGACGAGGCTGTTAGGGACTCATTAACGAGGGCACGATGGACACAACTTTTATTTCAACACGGTCATTTACACAACAGCTGAAAGTCTGCTGCCCCAGCCCTCAGGAAAAGCTGTGTACCTGGAGATCACTTAGCACCTGCACTTCAGACACGAACTAAAACCTCCCCCGGGTTATTTGCTGCCAGCACTGCTCAGATCCGAAGCGATTTGGGCGCGGTGACACAGGGATAACATGGAATAATCTCATTTTTTTTGTGAGCATCCCGTTGCTGCAGCTGCTTCTCTGCAACACGAGGGGCGGTGCATAGTTCATAAGGCTAAAAACCGACAGAAAAGGGACAAATCACAGTCGTGGTCTGAATTATTGCAGTGCAAATTGAATAGGAGCAGTGCCTCAAAGCAGTGGGGCTTTAAATCAAGAGGTAGGTACTTTCCTCCTTGATGGCAAGAACTGAACGTTGCTGAAAAGAAGTCCAAGCTGAGCTTCCCGTTTGATATCTCAGGTACACAAGTCATGGCAGGCTGGATTCAGCTGGAAGAGATTTCAAACGACACAGAAAATGTTGCACTGGCATAAAAAAGTTCTCTTGCAAGAGGGTGCTTTTTGTGGGGTGAGTTTTGATTTTTGGAGTTCAAATAAAGTTTTAGTGCCACAAAGCCATTTTTGCCATGGTGTTCAAGGTGCTACAGGGGGTCACTGAAGAGCAGAAGTTTGATGTTTTGTGAAAATAAAGTGCATTTTCTGCTCTTCCTTCTTCTAAAAAGCAACCTCTAATCGTATGAACTTATTTATGTACCAGGATTGTCCAAAAAGCAACCCAAAGTTATCCCACTGATGGAAATGACCAGGCAGTGCCAGAAGAGAAAGCCACTTTGGGAGCAACTCTTCCATGATCTCTTTCCCCTCCCCCTTTTTGTTCCACATGATGCAATTTTTAATACAAATCTTCCTTCCTATTTCTGAAATATTTCCTATTTCTGGCTCCACATTCTCTCCAAAAGCAGTAAAATCAGCACTTTTGTGCACCACTCAAGGCTACCAGGTGTCCTGACAAAGCAGGGAGAACATTTAAATGAAGAAATGTCACCTTTTAAATACTTTTTTTTTTTTTAACAAAGCAGATTAAGGTGAGTGTCAAGTTTGCAAATCACTACAACAACATCCTCTGTAATTCATCACTTCTCCCATCCAGGTTTTCCAAACTCTAGCAGTGGATTTGCCTTTATACTGCAACATGATGGAACTGAAAAGTGCTAAAATGAACACTTGGAGATCATTTTCACTCACACACCAGCTCATGCACAGCTGAGACATTAGATTTTTAAATCTATTTACAATTTTACATATTTTACAATATATATTCCATCTTTACAGCTACAGAGTAAGTTCAGACTAACATTTGGAGTTCCTGCTGGAACTTGGATTCAAGTTAAACTAATTATTAAAAACAAGTAAGTGCATGCTTAGAAGGAAGCTGTTCAGGAAAGATGTCAACAGACTAGTGTTGCTTAAAAATTACACCAGTTTGTGTAGAAAATTGAAATTCTGTTCAAAAACCCACAAAAGCCTAATAGAAATCTACTGGACTAAAATAAATACAATTCATTACACTTAACCAAAAAAAAAATCTTTAAAAATGTACTAATTTAAGCTTATTTGATTTTTTTTAGCCTTAAATTTCCTTCCCTTCCCAAGCAGCAGGAATGCTCTAGGTGAGGATAATGCTGTTTTTCCAAGCTAACACTGGGAATTATCCTGCATACACCTGAGGCTGCAGTGGTGGGGGCAGCTTGTCATTCTCCACATTTTCAGAGTCAATGGCTGCTAAGGCTTGACTTTTTGGTTTTATTTCTAAGGGATATTTCTCCACAATATCTTCCACTTCCTTGGTAATCCCATCAGTCCAATCTATGAGGTCTTTCTCCAACTTCTTGGCTTCACTGACAATTCTTTCCTGTCTCTCATTCAACTGAGAGAGGAGGTCTAAGCTTTTGCACATTTGCTTCACACCCAGGCACACATCAGGGGAAAAACTGTCAGATTCCTGCTTTTTTGGGGATGTCTGGCCTGTCATGAAACGATCAAAATCTTCTTGGCTCAGGTTTAAAGACTGAGCATCCAGTTTTTCAATGAAGGCCACAGCACAGCACTGCAAACAAAACAGAGAGAGAATCACTGCAAGACTGCAATCACCACACACTGGGATGGACCTGTTTTCTATTCCTGATCCTCCTCTTACACCACAAACTGATTTTTCAATTTTTTTTATGCTTCAAATGAGCTTTTCCAGAATTTTACTCTATCACACAGTTCATGTTACTCTTTCCTCTCCCTAAAGAAATGTCACCTTTTAAATACTTTTGACAATGTACATCCCAAAGCTCAGGGTCACTGTGTTTGGGAGGTGAGACACCAGAAGGAACATGACAAGGAGACAGGAGCACTACATTAATATTTAATTATCTGATCAGCAGAAATCTCCTATGCTCTGTAATAATGTCCTGAAGGAAGGAATGGCAAATGCCCAGCTCACCTTGGGGATGCTCTGCTCCTGCTGAAATTAACTTTGAACATTCCTAGGATTTCATTCAACTCCATAATTGCTTTATGATAAAAAGCAGAGCACACCAATAAATACCTCTTGAAGAAGCTTGAAAAAGAAGCTTTGAAAAGCCTCTTTACCTCCACAGATTAACAGCCTGGCTCTGCAACCCCTTCAAGAAACCCTCATGGGGTCAAACAGAGAACTTTGGGCTGTGCAGATGTTACAGATGCAATCTCAGGACTTTAGGAACAGAAAGTCCTATCCTTGCAGGATAAAAATACACTCCAGTCTTAGCATCAGACTTTTCAAGGAAGAGATTTTAAGTTATAAAGAAAGAAAGCAAAGCACTGGGAAGCAGAGAGGGAAGAGAGAGGAGACAGAACAGAACCCGCTGTACTCTAAGTAATCCCAGCCACTGTTTGAAGATTAATTTTAATTTTTCTTCTATGCTTTCCTTTGCAATTCCTACCTCCAAATCCAAGCCAAGCTTGTTGACCAAAGCCCCCCATGAGTCCTGCACTCACCAGGTTGGTGAAATAATATCCATCCTCTCCTGTCATGAGCCTGCTGGGGTTGCAGAAGCGAGTGATGTACTGGATGTTGGACTGCAGCCGTGGGGGGTTCCCCTTGAGCACAATGTAAATCAGGGTGGGCAGGAAGTCATCAGCAGAGGCTGGCTCATTTTTGGTGATTTTGATGGCATTAAAGATGTGCTTGCTGCACTTGGTGATGCAGGCCAGCTTGTCCCGAGGGACACGCTTGGAGTCCATCTCAATGATGTCTGGAAGGGGAAAAAGTCCTCACATCACTCCAACTGTATGGATCAGACACCTGGATAAGCAGAATTCCTGGGCAATGCTAATATTGTATCATTTCTGTCCCTGGGGAAGGGTTTTAAATAGATCAGCTAAGCCTAAACACTTCAGTGTGGAAAATTAGTCCTGCTCCACAAATGGAATTCCAGGCCAATCCCACAAATCCAGCACCGTTCTGATGATAACAGAAACCATCTCAATCAGCAAGAGAAATGCAATTTCAAGCTGGAAATGTCAACTTCATCACTCACAAACCTGTAATTGCCTTGACAACCATGTCAGAGACTTCTGGAATTTCCTCATTGACAGGAACACACAGCATTTGGGGAGTGACCCAGTGCAAGGCCCTGTGACAGGAAAGAAAGGGTTAAACTTTTCTGTGCAGGGACAGTCAGGTGTTTGAAAGCAGCTGCTTCCTGAGCTCGAGGCACAAGGAGTGCTTTGTGTGAATGAGGCATTAACCCAGCCATAAACCAATTTATTCCACTGAAGTAATTTATTTTCAGAGAAAATACTGACTTTTCTTTTGGCTATAATTTAACAAAAGCAAACCAATTTTCCCAGTGCAGTGGTTGTCATTATCCATTCTATTAATTCCTTTTTTAAAAAATAAAGTGTTTTTAACCCTTTCTGGTTAACAAAATTGCCATTTCTATGTGCACAGCACAAGGTTTTAACACGTTTGATTCATAACTCATTTACAGAATTGGGGATTATTCAACTATTTTTCCTTTCAAGCCTTACCTGATTCTCTTTTGGACAGCAAGGTCTTTCTTCTCATCATCAGTTGTCTCAGGGCAAAAAACATATTTATACTGACGAGTCATGATGTATTTCTCCACCTGATCCATTGCCTTCTCCACTTTTTCAGGGGGCACTGAAAGGGACAAATCCCATAAACAAATTATTCCCCGGCTCTTTGGAAGATTTAATCCAGCTTGATCCCAGCATCATCACATTAATAGTACTGACTGAAGGCAACCTGAGTTCATAATGAATGGATATAATGGGAGCATTTTCAGCAGAAATAAAGTATTTACAGCAGAAATAAAAATACAATGGGTAGACTCTACTCAGAGTTTCAGAAAAAGCTGTAAAAACCAATATTTAGACTGCAAAGCTTCCTAGGATTGGTGCTGTTTGCAACAACTCTGGGACCAGAACCCGTTCCCAGCATTTCTGAAAGCTGGGAATGCTTTGCTTTTATTTGCAAATGCAAAAGGTTTTAGCCCCAAGTCACTGCTTTTGCAAAAGAGGAGGAAGAAGCTGGTACCTTTCCAACGTGTCTGCAGTTTGTCTGCTACGTTTTGGTAGAAGTCCTGGGCACATTCAGACTGCTCCTCAATGCTTAATTCCTGTAAGAGAATTTGGATTCAGTGTCTGTGTGCAAGAACTGGCACCAACACCTCTGATGTTCTGTTTTGGTTCAAGGCCAGCTGCAGTAACAGTCTGAGAATGCAAAGGTGTCATCAGAGGTGTTTACAGTGGCTACATTTCATTTAAAAATAGGAGAAACCAACACTGGCTCTTTAATGTGTGAAAGACTTGCATTTATTTGCTGTACAAATGCATATTAAAACAGGTGCAAAGCCTTTTTCCTCAGAAACAGTGACAAAACAACTCAGGCTCAGCAGAATGTTTGTCCCTATTTAGCCCCTCATTTTTAAAAAGACAATATATAGTATATAAAGCCCCCAAGAACATAAATTATTTGAAAGAATATCTGTACAGCAAACATTTCTGAGGATAAAGTTACTATGAAATATGTTCAGAGTGGTTTTGTGAGACAACATTGGCTTTTGGGCTAATTGAGTTCCTGAAGAGGTTTGAAGGCTTAAAATTAAATTAATTAAGGCAAATTTTACCATTAAATGGCTGCATAAAACCATACATGAATAAAAGTGGAAGGAGAACTTGCTGTCAAAAACTGGACACTGCCCTGAGCACAAATCTCAGCTCTTGCTGAGACTGGATTTAGGCCTGGCTTAGGGGTAGTAAATATCTTATGTTTTGAGGAGACTGAAGAAGGAAATGAGAACACCTTCAGTGCTTGAAGCCAAAAAGAAACCCACGTTATTTTCACAAACTCTGTGTTCAGAATGAACAGATCCAAAAGCAAAAAAAAAATTAAAAAAAAAAAATTCATTAAGTTTTCCAAGTAGAGGGAATGTAAGATTCCATGAGGACATAATTTGAGGAAAAACTAAACAGGAAAGGTAGAAAAAGGGAGAAAAAACCAGTTATGCTGAATACTGACTCATTCCAACCATAGGTGGCACTACAGACTGATTAATATTTCAACAACATCGATTTTTTTTAATGGAAAATGAAGACTTAACCCTTATTTCTTTTTTTTTTTTAAAAAAGCCCAGTCAAATTCCCCTTCCCCAAATAAAAGAGGTGTTTTATCTCTAGAAGTTTTTAGACTTAAGATGCCCCATCCTGGAAGTGTCCAAGGCCAGGTTGGATGGGGCTTGGAGCAATTTGGGAGAGTGCAAGGTGTCCCTGCCCATGGAACCAGATGATTTTTAAGTCCCTTCCAACCCAAATCACTCAGTGATTCTATGTCTAAAAACTCAGCATGTAATATCTCATAATTTTAAAAAAAACAGGTTTCAACCTGTTAAAAAAAACAGGTAAAAAAACCCCAGGTCATATTTACGTATTGTTGGACAGATTAATTGATGTGGGATTTATTCAGGGCTAATTTATCTGGGATGCAAAGGAAAGCTTTGGGGCTGGAAGGATCCTTTGGTCCCACATTAGACCAACACCCAAGGCAGCCACAAAATCTTAATTTGATTAATTTGATTAATCAGCTGAAGGCTCCTGCTACACCCCATAAAAACCAAGAAGTACAAGAAGCTCAGCATCTCCTCCACCTCTCCCCACTTGATTTAGGCAAGAGGCACGCAGAGCTCACCCTTTTATGGTTCATTGTGTCCAAGAACAGCTTGCACTGCTTATAAATGTCCTGTCCAGGTTTGTGGTAGGTCCTGAGGAACTCGATGAACTCCTTGGACACTCGGTCTGTCTCGATGCTCGCCTGCCTGTTGATGGAAGGGCTGGGAGCTTTGGCTTCCTGGATCTCTGCTGCCAAAATTGGGGCACATCAGATCAGCTTTGCACACTGATGGGTACATTCACAAAGCTTCTGTCGTTTCTAATTGGTTTTTTGCAACTGGGCACATAACTGGTTATTTATTTCTCAAGTTCTGCCAGGGAAATGCTGAATAATATTAAAAAAACTGCAGGAAAACTGAGGATTCCACTGACGTGAAACATTTACAGCCACACCCCCATTTACACTAACGGCCCTTTGGGATTAGAAATTACCTTAATATGGCTTTGCTTTGGGGTTCCTTACATTGTCATTCCCAGGGAAGATATCTCCATATAAGATCAGGGCTTCCACATGGGATTCTGCAGATTCCTTAAGATCATGGGCTGGGCTTCCCACTCTCCCTCACCCCTACACTCCTGCTCCTTTCTTGCACCAACACAAGTGGCTCATGCAGCAGCTCAGGGCAGTTCTGCTCAAGGAACACACACTGCAAGTTTAGAGCTGCATCCACGGGGCTTTTCCACACAAAACCATCTGATTTTCCAAATTCCACGTTAATTTTGCTGCTCCAATACCTTCACTAACCACGTTGAGTTCACCCACCTTTCAACTTGCCAGCCAACACTGTTGGAAATGGAGGGGTTGAATAGAGGTGGTGGAAATGAACATGGTGAAAAGCAAGCAGCAGAGAGACAGAAAACATGAGAATATTCATGGTCAACACGAGACAAACACAGCTTTCAATCTGAAAACACTGACATGCACAGCACAGAAATATTTATTTCAACAAGCATGCACAACTCCAAAAGAAACAGGAATTAATATATTTAAGTTGGTTTAATTTGGATTTGAGGTAGCTTATTAGGTTTTTTTGGTTGTTATTTGCTTTTCAAGAGGTGCAGCACTACAGAAATTCCAAAGCTGTGTCACCCAGTGAGTACCAAGCACAAGACTCCACACTGCAGCACAACCTTCTCTGGGGAACAACTTGGCCAGGGACCATCAGAACACTTCTGGTATTTAAGTGCTGAGAACAGAAGAGGTTTTGCAAATATTTAAATTCCAACTGCAGCAATTGAGATAGAGAGTGCAAATCCAACTCCTTTCTAGTTACACAAGGACACTTTTCCAGAGGGGATTTCTTTATACCTAAAATTCACTGTAGAACAGTTCCAAAACCTACACAGGATTCCAGCTGAGTGGTGGCCATTAATTAAATTGGTCACATTTAATATTAGAGAACCAGAAAGCTTATTTTGAAATAATAAACAAAGAAATCAGGCCCACTTTGAAAAGGACAGAGTTATCAGGTATTTCTTCCACGATTAATTACTGATCTCATTTGAAGATTTATTTACTTACTTCAACAATGAGCTCATTCTGTTACAAAAATAATGAGCCTCATTTCACTATTTGACCTTAAAGAATATGAATATTATTTTTTCAGTCACAACTTCAAAACAGACTGGATTTTAGTTACCAGAGAGATGTAGTCAACTGAGACAGACTAATATTAAGGTATTAAAAAAGTGAATGTTAGTTAGAACGAACTGTTTTTTAATGAGTTACACCAAGAACTACTTGTAGTTGCAGCTTCATTAATCTCTGAGCTGAAATCCTGATTTAAGGAAAATTAATCTGTACAATAGGCACTGATTACCAAGGAACAAATGTTACTTTCAGCAACAAAATGTTTTGAGGTTTGTCCTGTGCTCTAAAAGAATTCAGTCTAACTAAAAAGAAGCTGATTACAGACAAGAAATTCCAAAAGTTAAAGAGAACCCAGCAGAGGAAAATGCCAAAATGACAAGAGCAAGCGTGGGAAGAGTTAAGGAAGGCTCATCTTCATAAAGAATAAACATTATTAAGATTAAATTTTTCTACAGAAATGCTACTTGTCACAGCAGAACAGGAGCACTGCAGGGATTCACTATGGTTGTGCCATGGTCAGGGATCCCAGTCCAAGCATGGAATATAAAGAAGTTTGTCATCAGCTCCACTACACACAGCCATCCACCTCCTTCTATCATTTCATCAATAATGGCACATTTCTTTAGCCAGCAGAACAAGTCAGAATTGCAAACAAATAACGTAGGATGAGCTCCTAAAGCTGTTTGCACCAAGGGTTTGGGTGTCCTTTTGGTTTAAATGAAACCAGTGTGTCTTCTCTTGAGAGGAAATTCTTCTTGGTTAATAAAGCAAACATCTGGAGATGTTTTGAGAATGAAAAAGTTTTTGAAGTGCCAACTTCAGTAGTTTCAACTTCTAATCAGATTTATAACATCAACCTGGAATTCTTTTTTGATAAAAACACAAAGCAACACAGAATTCTTATTATTTTGGAAGTGTATAATCCTAAGGTGGAGCTCAGAGAAGCTTCAGCTTTATTTCTATGACTCCCTACTAGAAAGCAAAGAATTGGTTTAGAGATTCAACATCACCTCAAGATGCTGGACTTGCTTTTTTTGCCATCTTCATGTTGAAGAGCACGAGTTACAACTGGCACAACCCTAGTTTGTGTTTTGCAAAGCCCAACTAAGAGCTAAGCTTACTAAAACCAGGCAGCCAGCTTGCCCAGGCTGTCCTGCATTACCTTCAGAAGGGGAAGCCAGTTCCCAGGAGGGAGTAAAAATCTCCTTCAAATCCCTGAGAATGTTATCAGCATTTCTCTCCCTCCCAAGCTGTCCTTGCTTAGGGGTTTTCTCTTGAGCTGCTGAAATAAAAGGCCAAAGCAAGCAGGAGACCAAGAGCAGGAGCGTGGCAGGACAGGTGGTGAAGGCATAAAAAAAGAAAATGTGGAAAGTGAGAAGAATAAACATAAAAAAAAATGGTTTTAACACATGGGTGAACGCCTCATGTAGCCAGCTGCTGCCAGGCACCAGGACAGTTCTAATAGGAAATCTGCTGGATTTCAAATTAAGGAAATGCATCAACTGTAAGGTTAAGACAGAATAATGTTGATTTTCCTTCTGGGATTCCTCCTCCACAGCCCAGCATTTTCCAGCTTTTGCCTGTGTAAGCCATTGCTATGCAAAGCCATCAGTGCCATTAATCACTGCTCCTTGTAACACTTTCTGCAGAACAAACACTCAGCCAGCCACAGAGTTGGTATTCCCAGCCCACACACAAACACTACCAGGCTCACAGTTATTTGCAGTTCAAGGCACCCTGCTTACACCTCCCATGGGGAAGCTGGCACAGTGATCCACTCTGGCAGCACCAGCTGATATTTCATCCCAGGGTTTCTATCACACTCAGACACAGCAGTGTGCTGGGGGTGACTGGCAGCCAGCACCTTTTCTCCTGTTTTCTCCAGGAGGAATTCCCCTTCCAGTCCTAAATGCTGCTATGACAGCAGGGCTGGCTCATGAATGTGGCAGGAATGTGTCAGAGGAACAAGGAGCTTCCCCTCAGCAGTGCCAGGCCACCACCAGGGATACATTTATGGCATTTACTGGAAGAACTCCTGCATAATGAACACAAACAGGCCACAGGTTTAGCACTGCACTGTTCTGTTTAAAAGATTTTGGCACCACCCCAAACCTCACGTTTTTCTGTGTTTTCAGTAACAATCATTCTCCAGAAGCATCAGCATTCCAACTTTAAAAAGTCAGAGCGCTGATCTGCCTTTTAGAACAAGACACCTATCAAAAATACTTCTTAATGTAACATGTGGTACAGAAGCATTAAAAGCAAAGGAGAGTTACCCTTCTTAGCTCCTGCTCTGGAAGAAGCAGTGAAGAACTTCTTCACAGTAGTGACCTTTCTTGTTTTCTCATTGGTTTTCTTCTCCTCAAACTTAGAAAAGGTCAGGGACTGTGCCCCCTGGGTGCTCTGGCTGCTGGCATAGGCTTCTTCCTCCTCACGCTGGAGCCTGCAGTGAGACAAATCCAGCTCTGATTTCAGTGCTTGGAAACAAGAGAAAGGAGCTGATTTCCTGTGCAATCATTCCGTACTCATTTGACATGTTAATTCTTGCCTTTGCCCACCTTCACTGCTTGCTTCCTGCCACATCTTCCTGGACTACCTGATGTGCACCCTGTCCCTGCTGCAGGGTAGGAGTGAGAGAAAGCTCAGGGTGCTGAGGGAGGGTGGAACTGAGCTCAGAAGGGAGAAGAAGTTGAGGTTTAACCATGGTCACCCTCCCCTCTTGTCACAGCCCTGCATTCTGCAAAGGCAGAGGTGAGGGGAAGCCTGTGGGAGGATTTCTTTGCCTTCCTCCCTGCACCAAACTGAGTTTCCCAACCTGTTGCTACAGGCAGTCCTTTACCCTCTTGCCAAAGAAATTCCCTGTCACAACCTCAGAAATATTTGGGGAAACAGATCATTGTTGTCATAATCTGCTTTGGTAATAAATAAACTTGAATGAATGAGGCAAGGTTTGCTAAAATCAAGCCCAGCTTTTAATCTAAAGTGGAGGAGGGCAAACACACCAATCCTGCAACTTTTCCTCCTATGCAAGATTAGAATAAATTACATTATGTTGCCCTTCAAGATGCTGGAAGGTTGAGCAATTGTTTTTAAACATCCAGCCAGCTCAGTATGGACCATAAGTAATCTTGGATCTGTAATCTCTGGAGGCAGGAATTGTATCTTATCAGTGCTGACAAGCCTGTCTGTCCACTACAACAAACAATGCCAGCTTATCTGTGCCTTCAGCATCTCCCTGCTGAACAGCTACTTATTCAAGAATTCCTTAAATACCCCATTTCATTGCACAGGGATGTTACAAGACTGACAGCATAACTGTCTGCCCTAATAATGAAGTTTTTATTAACTGCTGAAGACATTTATGGCAGAGGAAAACAATGACATGACCTCTGTACTGCCAACTGATTATCACCTCTGAAAACATCTCTTCCATTTTCAGGGTCAAGCATTTATCATACCAGGAAAACTAGATTGTCTTGCAAAATATTACCTAAATTATTCAAGCTAAATTACCTAAATTATTAAAACTAAAGCTCTGATACTCTTTGGCTTAACCCTGGAGTTTAAAACAATGACCACAGACAAGAGTAAACCCAGTTATTGTAATCAGCAGCTGGAATGGAAAACCATGGTGCTGCCAAGACAATAGCTGTCATCTCCAGAGGCTCAGAGAGGTATTTTAATCAAAATTGTCACTTTAACCCTTCCAACTGCTAGCTAGAAATACAGATTTGCATATGCAAACTAGGTCGAAGTATTTATTGGGTGTCTGGGCTGTGTTTACATTTGTTACTTCACAGACTTTCTCTGGAAACCTCTCAGACTAGAATGTGATAAATATTCATCCTTGCATCAAAAGGAAGGTTTGAATTCCTACTGGGAAGGTCAAGTTGGAGAACTTGTGATGGAACTGAGCCAGAGCAAAGAGGACCAGGAAATAGGAGGAGCACTGGAAGTCACCCTGAAAGAAGCAGGAAGGCTCTTTACCTCTCTGCCAGCTCCCAGTCCTCCTGGATCTGCTTCTGCCTGGCCTTGTGGTATTCCTCTCTCCAGCACTTGGAGCAAAAGCCCTGCCAAGCAGGGTTGCCATAGTAACCACATCCCTTCTTGCACAGCAGCTCCGACTGGTCCACGTGGATCCCCCTGCGCTCCGATTTCAGGTTCATCTTCCTCCTGTTGGCAGAGAGGGAGGGTTACAAACACAGCCATGCTAGAAATCATTCCTTCTGAAGGTTTGCCTTTCAGAAAGCAGCCACCTGGCTGAATTATTTACCAGCTGCACAACAACCAAATGAATGGCAGGGGAGGAGGGCACAGTTCCATAAGCAGGAGCCCCAAAGGGGCAGCTTCAGTGTGGGTAGGGCTGGGAGCTGCACAGAGCTCAGGCAGTGCCCAGGAGATGCACAGAGCTCAGGCAGTGCCCAGGAGCTGCACAGAGCTCCGGCAGTGCCCAGGAGATGCACACAGCTCAGGCAGTGCCCAGGAGATGCACAGAGCTCAGGCAGTGCCCAGGAGATGCACACAGATCAGGCAGTGCCCAGGAGATGCACACAGCTCAGGCAGTGCCCAGGGGCTGCACACAGCTCAGGCAGTGCCCAGGGGCTGCACACAGCTCAGGCAGTGCCCAGGGGCTGCACACAGCTCAGGCAGTGCCCAGGAGATGCACAGAGCTCAGGCAGTGCCCAGGAGATGCACAGAGCTCAGGCAGTGCCCAGGAGATGCACACAGCTCAGGCAGTACCCAGGAGAAGCCCAGAGCTCAGGCAGTGCCCAGGGCACCAGGGGCTGCACACAGCTCAGGCAGTGCCCAGGAGCTGCACACAGCTCAGGCAGTGCCCAGGAGATGCACAGAGCTCAGGCAGTGCCCAGGAGATGCACACAGCTCAGGCAGTGCCCAGGAGATGCACAGAGCTCAGGCAGTGCCCAGGGCACCAGGGGCAGCTCAGTGTGTGCAGGGCTGGGAGCTGCACAGCTCAGGCAGTGCCCAGGGCACCAGGGGCAGCCCCACAGGACAAAGGCCCAAGGCTCTGCTCTCACCTGCACCTTGTTCTGACAGCCAGAGCAAGCACACAAGAAATAAAGTCCCAATCAGCACCAAAGGGAGCACATAAGAGACAGACTGGATTGTGTTGTGAGCAGGCTGTCCCTCAAAGAACTGCCCTGCTGAGGCTTTAGTGAGGGATCTCTGCCTCTCAAAGCATCCTCAGGGCACGGGGAGCAATCCCAGCTGACCCAACACACAGACAAGGCACCTCCTCATTTCCCTCAGGCTGTGTCAGAGTTAAACTGCCTGCACACAGCACAGCTCTGTGGGCTTTATTTATAGTGACTGCAACAAAAAGATTCTCCTGCCTCCAGCAGCACTGTGTTCCAAGGATGCAGCCTCCCCTTTCAGGCCCTGCTTGACAGGAGCCATCCCACACGGAGCTCTCCCAAAGGCATCCCAGCCACTCTCTTCCCATGGGAAATGCTCTGGTCATTTTGGGAGAAAAGCAGCACAGAACCATCTGCATTAGCAAGGTCAAGGCCTGCACATTAAAATATTAACCTCTGGATTGCCATGTTGACAAACACAAACAGCAGGAATATCTCAGCAAGGCACTGGAAAAATAGGTTTAGGCCAGCAAATCCGTCCCTTTTCCTTCCTGCTGTTCCAGAGGTGCCAGGTATGGAAAGCAAGATGGAAAGTGTGCCCTGGCTCACCCAAACACATGGAATATGCACAAATGCCACTGCCAGCTTTCTGCTCCAGGGAGGAACAGCCCTCTTGTTCCCAGCTGAGTTATCCACAATCAACCATTGCAGAAGACTGATCATGCTTAACGTTTCTGATTAATCTCATCGAGTTATTTTAAGCAAAGGAACAGGAAACACGTTCTTTTCTCTGAGGGAGGAACAAATTAAATATTCCATCTTATCTACATAAGTATTAAGACTTCTCCCACTTTCCTATTTTTGAAAGAAATAATGAGCTTCTAAATATAACCTAAAAATAGTTTCATTGTAGGGACATGTATGGGAATCAGTTTCTTAATGGCATCATTTACAGACACGTGTTCCCATTTTATAGATGGAGAGCAGTTGAACATTTTCTTTTCTTTCCTACTGAAATGTCTGACAGACATTAACGTGCTTCTGCAAAGCAAATTGGGAAAAAACCCCTATATTTTAAATATTTGAGAGCTTTACTTCATTCCCATATGCACCAATAACTGAGAAACAAATACACTGGTTTCAAGAAAATCTTTTGGTTTCATTTCCTGACTTCTCAAGCAAGTTCTGTGTGTGAGTTCCTGGCTGAAAACATCTCACAGCTCAGAAATTAAACTTTCAGTGTCTGTCAGCTGCACAGCCTGGCCAGGAATTTGCACACTCAGGCCATTCCCAGAGCATCACTCATGTCCTTGAGCAACAATTCTGAAAAGAATGGGGAAGCAAAAGCCTGAAACTCTTCAGCTGCTCCTGATTCAGTTTCAAGACCACTTCCTTAAAGCAGCAGCATTTTGAGCAGAGACTTCTATTGCAGGTGCCTGTACTGAAAAAAACCAACATGAATAAAATGTTTAAGTGCCATTAATGTGAAGCTGCTCAGTCTGAAAATTTTCACTGTAAATCAGAGAAACACAACAGATAAAAACATTCTCATATCACAAACTTCCCAGGAATTTTACAGGGAGCTCTGTCACCCAAGGAAGTAAAATCCTATAAAATCCTAGAGCAGAGTAAGTAACAACAGAGCCCTGCAACTGCAATAATTTCAAGAATTCAGGTGCCTGTTCTGATTCTAAAGCTCCAGAAAACAGTTTGAAAGGAGTAGAATTAAATACCTGACCCTGCTTCTATCCCACAGCACAGATTTTACACCAGATGTGCACTTTCACCACCTCCAGACACACACAAAAATCAGCTTTGTGCCCACAGAGCTTCTCCCCCACGGTGCCACAATCACCTGTGGCATCCTGCTGACCCTCTGTGCACGAGAACTCAAAATAAAGTTCTGTTCAGTGCTGGAGTTCAGCAGCTTTGCCCAGAGGAAGCCCAGCAGGGCTGGCCAAGCTGCAAAGTCAAGGCTCTGAGAGCAAGGGCTGGCAGTGACTTCAGCTCCAGGGACAAGGGAGGTCACCCTGCCCCAAGAGGAAGGAGTCACATGCTGCACATAAAGCACAGACTTTCTCCTTCCTTCAGGCAGAAAAGGCCATCACACAAAAAAAAAAAAGTTTCACAGCCAGTTTTTGCAGGTCAGTATTAACATTTTATAAACAGAATGACTCCAGTTTTGATAAACAGGATGAAAAAACTCCCTCAAATCAGGTTTTGGTAACAAAATCACTGCTTACATTATAATCTTACACAGCTAATAATGATTTGTTGGAACTTGTGAGTGTCCAAAATGCTTTTTTCCCTTTCTTTATTCCCTTCTCTCCCTCCCACTCCACTAAAGGTGCATCATTCCTTATTCCAAGAGCACCTCAGTGTGTTTGCACAGTCACACCATTTCTTTTGCACGGTCAGACCTCTTAATTTCACTCGTGCCCTGAATGCATGACCTACTCAGAGCTCACTTCTGACACAATTCAAAGGGAAGGACAAATCTGTTGTTGTTCTGGGCAGGAGAACAGGCAACTCCAAACACCTTTAACCACCTGACCACTGAGAAGTCAGGAAAACAACATAAGGAAGGTAACAAACTGCCACACTGAAAAATAAAACCTAATTAAGAAGTACAATAAAGTACCAGAAGATCATAAATAACATTAACTAGTGCAATTTGGAGAGGTGCTTTTCACCAAATATCCTCCTTGCATCTCCTATGTCCCAGTTAAAGCATTCAAGGTGCACCACATCTGCCTCCCAGGAGCAAAAATTTAATGTAATTTAAAATATATTCATCCACTGCTTTGCTCAGTGAGTGTTCCAAATGGCTCTGCTGTGAACATCATCAGGGAAGGCAGAACATCCTTCCACATCTGCTCACAAACACCACTGAGCAGAACCTTCCTTTGAGTATTTCTGTGCCAGGACCTCACCACACATTAATATCTACGTTAATTAGCAACACCCCTTTGAAGAGCTGACCAAAAACCAGGTTCTTAGACTTAGTTATTAATGTATAAAATGCCTTTACTGTTACTTGTTTGCAAGTAAAAGCTTCTGTCTCCTACTCTGCACTGACATGGAAAAATGGAAACCACCCAACTCTTCTGTGTGATCTTTAAACTGCACCTCCCACTCTGGGTGGCTCCTCTGAGGGGTTTATTTTGGATAATCCCAGCCTGGAAAGGTGTCCCACAGCTGGCAGGCACTGCAGAGCTGGTGTGGACACCAAACTGCTCCTTTGTCTTCCTGCCACAAACATTCCCAGCTCCAGCTGCCCATGGCCACCTCCACACATACAGCTTTATTTTTCCAAATTCTAGTGAAATCAAAAGGAAATGAGGCATATGATTCATTTGAAGCCAGATATGTCTGAAGGGCTGCACATCAAAGGCCTCTATTGACAGAGCAGATCTCCTGCTCCAGCTTTTTCAGAAGCATCTCACAGTAGTTTTGTTATGATGGGAAAAAAACCATCAAACCACTGTGGTTTAATTCAAAGTTAGCTTTCTACTTGCTTCAATGCAATTTGTTCTGAAGCTCTCCAATACATCTTCCTAGCAATACTTTTATTTTGCTGTACCCAGATTTATCTCATTTTTTTTCTTTTTATTCACCTGTTCAGAGCAAACACCTTTTAAGAAGGGCAATACCAACTCAGAGACTTCTCATCCTTGCTCACACCCGTAGGTTTTTCCTGTCAAGTTTGTCATCCAAGGAGAACATCCAATAAATCACAGCTCTTGCTCCAGAAAATGGGAAGCCACAGAATCCTTTTCAGGAAGGAGAAAGCAGCTGCCTGCCCTCTGACACTGTGTCAGAGCTGACACTGAGAACCTGTGTGCAAACACTGCAGGGTTTCAGCTGCCACCACCAGGGAAGCAGCTCAGGAACCAAAACCAATAAAACCAACTTATCTGCAAAACATTCACATCACTTTCCCTGTCACATCTACCTTGGAACATTCACTAAGACAACCCAGAAGGAGTTCAGACACAGGAAACAGGAATTTTGTTCCAAGCCCATAAAGCCCCAGGCCATTTTTGTCAGGATTCCATAGAGAGGACTGAAGGAGCAGCAGTCATTGCTCCAGGACATTGGAGTTTCTGTATCACACTCACAGCTCAACAGCAAAATATTAAAGTCTGATTTTCACACAGACCAAGTTACAAAACAGCCAGGAAAATCACAGTAAATGCAGGTATTTCATGCTATTAAAGCAAGGATCAGTTAAGCAAAGAGCAAATGCATCCTCGGCTTTCATGTGGTAGGAAAAAAGGGGCTCCTTCAACCCCAAAGGGATCTGTCACTGAGGGCTGAGTTACCACACACATGAAAGACTGAACTTACATAACACCTCCTTCCAGCAAGAAACCCGAGACAATTTTCACAACACAAACACTGCAGACACAGCTCTGGCTTGGGGAAAAGCACTGGGGGAAATCTGGTTTAGGAGCAGCACAGATTTTCCCCGGGCTCCAACACCACTGCCTTGTTTTCCTTGTTCTTTTCCACCTCCCTTCCTTGCCAGGGATGGAGCAGGGATGGAGCAGAACACATCTCTGTGTCAGGGGAGATTGGAGCAGATATCAACTGTGCCATAAAATATTGATTAGCCCTGGATTGCTGGGGTCACCTTTGAGACAAGAGCTGGCTGCCAAAGCTCACAGCCCAAAGCTGAACAGAAAGGGTCTCCTTTAATCAATCAATCAACACCTTTAGTAAGAGGTAATTGCAACTCAATTATAATTATTGCAAGTTAAGAAGAACAGTTTGTAAGTAACTCCACAAAGTAACGTGGGAAATTAAAGCGGTGGCTTTAATTCTATAATTGGAGTTCTAGAAATGAGGTTCAGTATTGCTGACAACTTAATTAAATGTATCTAAAACCAGGAAAACATTCACATAACAGACTAGGAACAGGCAGGTTTGTCTGGGCTTGTGGGTATGTTTTGATGGGATGGAGCAGGGATGGAGCAGATGGTTTTTTCTTCCCTTCCTAAAATTAAGTTTTCTCAAAAAAAAAATCTTGGCACAACCATCAGCAACAACCTACACCAAGTTTTCACTGGGTTGAAGCAAACCTGATTCAGCTCTTCAAAGGTTTTGTAGCACTTAATGAGCAACTTGAATTCTTCTTATTCATAAACAACGTGCTCCAAAGAGTGTTCACAATGAAATATCACTCACTGCAACCGTCTGGGCATTAATGGTCATCCCCAGACATGGAATTCTAGAGCAGGAAAAAAAAAAAGAAAACCAGGGAGGTCTCCAAACACACAATTCTTACATTAACTGCTGTTGTTTCCCACTTTACTGGTGCCTGGATACTCCATCATAATTCAGATCAAGACAAGTAGCCAACAACTTTAATTACTAAAAATAGATTTATGAGGTAGATTAGAAAGTGCAAGGAGTGAAAAGCTGGAGTTGGGTTCAGGTCTCTAACAACTGTGCATTTTGCCAATGGAAAAGTATTTTTAAATGCATTTATTCCACAGAACCACTGATGCAAACGCCCCAAAACTCTGAAGAGCAACAACCTACGTGCTGAGAGTCGTGATTCAGGTTCAACCCCAAACACTCAGGCACGTAATTAGCAGCAGGGTAATTAGATGTGAGCTCATTTCCTCCCAAGGAGAGGGTGGGGCAAGATGATCTCAGAGGCTCATGAATAGAAAATACAGAAGCCATTAGACAGGTCGGGAATTAGGCAAGAAACCCGGGTGTTATCTCTGCAGAGCTCACACTTTCAGCACGCATCTTCTTTTAAATTAAGAGATTTCACCTCCAGCAGTTGCTTCCTGGGGTGAACAGTGCAGGCTGCTAAAAAACAGCCCCAAAAACCCACAGGGGCTGAGCAGCCACCTCAGACAAACCACAGAGTCGGGTCCTGAAATTGCAGCCACTGCTCCAAATCTCCAAACCCCCATGGCCACAAGGCTCCCAAATTCCTCAGGCCGGAGATGTTTCCCCTCCAGTGTCAGCAGAGGCCGAAGCTGCGGGTTCTGGTTGTCCCCACGAATGCCCAGGCTGTGGCTCACCCTCCCCATGGGACTCCAACTGTGCTCTGCAATGAAAGCCCAGGAAACATCTGAACACCCTTTGTGCTGTTTGACTGGGAATTCAGGTCAGAATAAAGAGAAGATTAGCTAAAACTTCTTAATTCTCCTCGGAAACAGCAGCAAGAGGCTTCTACACAGTTCCTTACCAGCCACACTCACCTGGACACAGATTAAAATAAATGGTCTCTAACCGCAGAGAAAAACTTCAAAACATTTTATACACTTTGTACCTGACTTGTTCCAAGTGGCATTTTAGCAGGAGCTCACAAAGCAAAACTTTTAGGGCTAGTTTTAGATCACAAGTAGTTAATCATCAGGGAAAAAAGCCCCAAGCATAACTGGGGATTACACAGCAAGGAAGGAGGGAGCTGAGAAAGATTGTTCTAGCTTAAGTAACACTGCAGAACAAAATTAAATACAGAATCATGGACTATCTTCAAGCTTATAACCAGTTTGTTGTGTAGTCTTAGGAATTGGCACAATTGGCTCTAAATCCTATTCTTCCCTTCTACTGTGTGTTGTTTTGGGCTTTGTTTTTTTGGTCAGCAAAACACTGCACTGAGCTACAATTCTCTTCCTAATCCTCCCTGCTGCAAAACCCTTGTGTAACAGTGGCCAGCACATCCAATTCCTGAGAAAAGCACTGCTCCTGGAAAACACCACGTCCTTCTCTGCTGGCCTGGTCACCCATTGGTCTCACAGGAGTGCTGGGGAACTGGAAACTGCAGCTCAGTGCCATTCCCAAAGCCCTGGTGTGAGGAACTTCACTGCTTCAAAAATAGTTTCAAATGAGACCAAACAACCAAAGTATGGCAAGTCAATTGTGGATTTAAATCCCAGCCTCCACAATGCCAGCCTTTTTTCCCAAACCATGCAGTGCTGCTAATTCCCAGCACTGGGCCCCACTCAGCAAAAAAAAAGCAAGTTTAATTTTGCCTGTCAAACCCTCTCAGTCAATCCAGCACCTCATACATCAGTAGTGCCTCTGCCACAGACCAGCAGGATTTAAGACAGCATTGAACCATCTCCCCAGATAATTTTTTAGCACTTCAAGCACATCATTCATCTTTCAGTATCTCACACCCTCTCTGAGGATCCAGCCGCTCCCTGCTCCAAGGGAACAACAAGAACACTGCACAAAGTGCTTCACGCAGTGACAAACACCCACAAACGCATCCAAAACGCAATGCTCAGCATCTTAAGTATTCTTCAGACTTCACCTGGCTCGACTTTAAAGGACTTTGATCCTCAGCCGTGCAGCGAGAAGCCAAGCAGTGGCAATACTTACAGGAAAAAAGCCAAAAACTCATCGATCCACAAGGAACTCATGAGGGAAACGGGCTGGGGTGGGCATATGGGTGAAGCTATCAGTGACACCTGCACCCTGTTATCTACAGGCACAGCCCCATGGGATTAATCAAAATATAGAGATAATAGAAGTTAGCTTTAGGAGCTGCACATGGAGGAAAGCAAACCCCCACAAAAGCATCCAACACGCACTGCTCAGCATCTTAAAAAATTCTCCAAACTTCATCCGGCTTGATCTTAAAGGACTTTAATCCTCAGCCGGACAGCGGCTATACTTACAGAAAAAACCCCAAAAACTCACTGATCCACAAGGAGCTCATGAGGAAAACAGGCTGGGGGGGCATGCTGGCAAAGCTGTCAGTGGCACCTGCACCCTCTTAACCACAGGCACAAACCCATGGAATTAAAAAATATTGATCTACTAAAAATCAGTTCTAGGAGCTGCACACAGAGGAAGGCGCTCTGCCAAGTTCCCGTGTACCCCGCTGCGTTATCCCGGTGTTTATTCCCATTTATCCCGATCGCTGCCGCCCCGCGAACGCTCGCCCAGGCCCCAGGCGGCAGCGGGGCCGGTGTGGAGCCCCTCGGCGGGGCGGACAGCGGCCCCGACCCCCAGAACGAGCTATAAGCGGGGGGACACCGCCACCGCCGGCTGTCCCCTCCCCCGGGCCAGCCCCTCAGCCCCTCAGCCGCGGCTCTCACCGGCTGCCCCGGGCGGCGGGGCCGACCCGGCCGCTCGCCTGCGCTGCTCCCGCTCGGCCCCGGCGCCGCTCGGTGCCTCCCTCG